>JAJOZX010002116.1:365000-730974 GCA_023014485.1 Bathynomus jamesi
AATAAGATAATAGAATCTGTATGTATAGAACAAGAAGATAGTTTTAAATTTGTGCGAATGTACTTATAAGCGGTCCCTTTAATAAAAAATGCCCTTCCGGTGTTTGGAGAACGGGATCTAACCTAGCTGCGAATTTCTTAATGGTCCCTGGACTGTTTTCCCTCTTGTTTTTCGTCCATTCGTTTTTCTGTATCCACCCGAAGAGGATGCCAGTGGGCATCGAAACTGTTGTGGAAATAAACTCTGTCTATTAGAGTGGGTTTTTATTATCATATACCGACAGCAAGTTTATACAAGTCATTTAGTTTTAGAATATTTAAATTTATGAATATTGGAGAGGTATGAGATCGCCTGTAATCATTGTTTGAGAGAGTTCGTAAGCATTTTGTATGGATTGCTTTTAGCAGATATCGTATATAATTATTTGTACTACCCCATGCTACGATTCCATATTGTAAGTGTGGATGAATAGTGTGAGGAGGGCATTTTGGGAACTTTTTTTTTTTAGTTTAAATATTATGTACAGAAATCTAAATAGTTTTGATTTCATATGTTGTGTGTGGCTTTTGAAATTTAATTTTTCATCTAACTTGATGCCAAGAACTTTAACTTCATTTACTTTTGCAAGAGGAGTGTTTCCAATTACACTGGTCAACAAAGATTTTTCATCAGAGTAAAATTTGTGGTGGCTGGATAGCATTTTTCACGCTGATTCCAAAACTGCATTCAGATTTTTTCTAGCACGTATAGTTTTCAAGATGAAGGCATATATATAACTACACAGATTTAACCATTTTAAATAGGCAAAATACTAATATTTCAACATTTGATTGTGTTTATTTTATTGTTTTTTTAGTTTATTCATCTTATTTATTTCAATTATCTTAATTATACATCTTATGTATTTCAGGTGCGAGCTTTTACGTCTAGCAGCATTGTGATTCAGGCAACAACGCCGTGGCTTTGTGTGTCAAAAGATCAGTCCAGTCCAAGAACTTGTGTCAATTGGTGTACATTTTTTTTTAATTTATCGTTTGCTCAGGTCAGTCAACATGCCTCGACAATGTAAGAATGACCCCGACAAGTTCTGTTTCGTATGCGCCAGTTGACAACTAAAACACAGCGACGAAGTATTACAACACAATTAAGAAAATAACAAGCTATACTTTGGTTGCCATCTAGGTGACCAAGATAAACCATGGGCGCCACATCAAATCTGTTCTGGCTGTTTCAAATGGATTACGTGATTGGCTTAACAAAAAGAAAGCTTCAATGCCATTTGCCATACCCATGATATGGAGGGAGCCGAGAGATCATCATGAAGACTGTTTTTTTTTGTAGTGTGAACTTAATGGGGTTTTCTGCCAAGAACAAATACCAGATTGTATATCCAAACTTGGATTCAGCACGTAGACCAGTAAAACATGATGAAACATTGCCCATTCCAATTCCCCCAATGATAGGCTAGTTCTATCATAGATGACATGGAAAGTGATGAAAGTGCAACTGGCTTTTCCGGACCATCTACAGAACCAGAGTACACTTTTGAAGTAGACATTTAGAGCCTAAAAGTTAACCCAAGGACAGTTGAATGATCTTGTTAGAGACTTATCGCTGTCTAAAGAGATCAGAGCTTTCTCGCCTCAAGACTAAAGGAGAACAATTTACTTGAGAACAATGTTCGTATTAGTTACTACCGAAAGCGGAATTTTGAATTAACAGCATTCTTTTCAGTAGACGGTCCTCTCTGTTATTGCCATGACATCAATGGACTATTTACTGCCATATCTCAGACGTATGTGACATCTGAGTGGCGCTTCTTTATTGATTCGTCGCAGAGAAGCCTGAAAGCAGTTCTTTTGCATAATGGTAATATAATGCCATCCATCCCCACTGCCCATTCCGTCCATCTAAAAGAGACATATGACAATATGGATATACTACTTAAGGCAATGAAATACGACAGTCATCAATGGAATGTTTGTGGAGATCTAAAAGTTATAGGAATGCTTATGGGTATGCAGTCAGGATTCACAAAATTTTGTTGTTTCCTTTGCCTGTGGGACAGTCGCGCCACTATAGAACATTACACCAAAAGTGACTGGCCACTTAGGTATACATATGTCCCAGGGATAAGCAATGTCCAGTCTGTCCCTTTAGTGGATCCCCAAAAGATCTATCTGCCACCTCTTCACATTAAACTTGGTTTAATGAAGAATTTTGTTAAAGCAATGGGTAAAGTCAATTCTGAAGGGTTCCAATACCTTTCAAGGAAATTTCCGAAGGTTACTGCAGCAAAATTGAAGGAAGGAATTTTTGTTGGGCCACAAATAAGGGAGGTTTTGAATGACACTGAATTTGAAAAAGTTCTAAGTCCACTAGAATTGAAGGCTTGGCTGGCGTTCAAATGGATATGTGAAAACTTTCTTGGAAGCAACAAGTCACCTGCGTATAAGGATGGAGTCAAGAACCTCCTTGATGCCTTCAAAGAAATGGAGTGTCGAATGTCGTTAAAAATTCACTTCCTGCATTCCCACTTAGATTTCTTTCCTGAAAACCTTGGTGCAGTGAGTGACGAGCAAGGAGAGCGCTTCCATCAAGATATTCAGATGATGGAGAAGCGCTACCAAGGATATTGGAATGAAAGCATGATGGCGGACCATTGTTGGATGCTGTATCGTGACAACCCAGGCCAAATTTACAAAAGGAAATCACACTCACAGCGCTTTTAATAAATAATGTATATATTCTTTATTTATAAGTAGATTGAATAAGGTATATGATGTATTTGTTGTTTAGCATTCCTAAGTGTGATCTATACATCCATAAATTTTCTTGTAGCAATATCAAAAACTTAAAAATATCAAAACCAGTGTATCTATATAACTATACGTGCTAGAAACAAAATAAAACCAGATTCGGAATCAGCGCGAAACAAGCATTAAGAAAAGTTTGATCATGTTTGTGATGAGAAAAAAAAGTTTCATTTTGTTGGCCAGTGTTATTAATGGTGTGTGCAAGAGCGGAGATTTTTTAGTTACAGTCATATATAATGATTTTTTCAAGTTCAGTAAAAGTTTATTTGCACACATCCACTTATAGACATGATCTAATTGCCTGTTCACTTCGTTTATTAGGTAGTTGATATTTTGGTGTGTAGAAGTGAGTGTTGTATCATCTGCATACTGAATACAGTCTAATATTGTTGGTCGATAAAAATCATTTACATGCATTAGGAAGAGTAAGGGTTTAAGGATAGATCCTTGTAGAACCCTACTTTTCAATACAGCATATTCTGATGAAATGTCATTTACTTTAACCAGTGGCGGTTCCTCATATGGGCAATATGGGCAGCCGCACAGGGCGGCATTTGTGGAGGGGCGGCATGAGCGCCTGCAAAAAAAATAAAAATAAAAATAAGAATAAATAAATAAAGAAATAAATAAAAATAAAAAATAAAATAAAATAAATAATAAAAGATCAATGACTTTGCATCAAGGAAGGTAAGAAGAGTCAGGCTTTAGATGGCAGTTGTGCTGTAGTGCAATTTATTTTGTTTCTTGTTCAAAGTGTAGCATAATAATTACCCTCTCTTAAGTGCTTATTCTATTTATGTGATAGAGCATTTGTACAATTTAGAAATTTGATTCTCTAGTTTATTATGGCAGTTGTGCAATTTAATTTGTATTTTTCCTGTTCATAGTATCATAATTACATTCTCTTAAGTGAGTTATTCTATTACGTGATGAAGGATTTGTAAAATTCAGAAATTTGAGTCTTTGTTTTGGTTCTGAAGTTCCAACAATTAGTCCAATAAAAAGTTATTTGTGAAAGAGTTATGTCTGTCCTTTATTTTGGGGGATTCGAATGTGTGTGTGTTGGCGAACAGGGGGGGGGGGGGCGCTGAAGGTGAGGTTCGCCCAGGGCGTCATGTAAGCTAGGACCGCCACTGACTTTAACATACTGGTGATGACTAGAGAGATATGACTAAACGAATTTAGCATATTTCCCCTTATGCCATATGTGTTTAATTTATCTAGTAAGATATCATGTGAGAACGTATCAAAGGCTTTCGAGAGGTCAAGGAAAATTAAGATTGTGTGTTTTTTATAGTTTAGGTTTTCATAGATATTTTCTAATAGTATGTTGATGGCGTCTTCTGTGGTGTGGCCTTCTCTAAACCCAAATTGTGTTTTTGCTAGGATGTCGTATTTAGCTAAGAATTTGATTAGTCTACGATTCTTTCTAATACTTTACTCAACGTTGGTAAGATGGAGATTGACCGGTAATTGGATGAAGAATCAGAGCGGCCTTATTTGAATATTGGACAAACCCTGGCTATCTTCAGGTGATCAGGGAATACACCTTGTACTAATGACTCATTCATAAGTCTTGTGAATGGGGTTGCTATATCATCTGATATTAGTTTATCTATTTTCGCTGGACTTGAACTGATATCAGCGCTTTTATTTTTTAAGTTTTTCAATGTAGCTGATGTTTCGTTTGGTAGAATTGGTTCAAAGAATACCGTATTTGGCATGGGTTGTGGCATATATTGTTGGTAATGACTGTCTGATTCTGGAATGGCTGCCGCTGTATTGATTCCTATTTTCTAAAAGAAATTATTTAATAAAGTGGCCATGTCTCTGGAATTACTGTAAGAAATTCCATCTTGTGTTAACGAATTTAAGGGATTTGTTTTTTCGTTTTGGCATTAACTAAAACCTTTAGAGTGTTCCATAATCCTTTAGGATTAGATTTTTGTTCGGTAATTTTAGAACAATAATGGTCCGCTTTTGCGGTTTTTGTGAGCGAATTTAGTCTGTTACAATAATTTTTATATGTTTGTTCATTGATAATATCATTCTTCCATAGTTTACAGAAAGAATGTTTATGGTTTATGCTTACAATGAAGGCTGGGGTGATCCACTGATTGTTATAGGATTTTTTTTACATAACTTTTCGACATGACTTTTCAACTTTATAGCAAAATTAGTATTAAATATATCCATTAGTGTGTTTGAGAATGTTTGAAATTTTGTTTCTATTTCACAGTTATTTCAGTTATTCTTGACCAGTCAAAACTTGATATCTCTCTGATAAATTTCAATTTATTATTATTATAGGTGTAGGGTCTGTAGTCAATTTTTATTTTCTCCTGTATTTGTAAATGGCTAATTAGCATTGTGTATGTGGGCAGATGGTCCGTAATGTGTAATGTGTAATAGGAGTATACCTGACGTACAGTCAAGGAAAGGTCGCACTCAGATTTCGTCTAATAAAGCGGAGTTTTCTATGATACTATGTAGTCTTGTTGGCTTAGTTATAATTAAATTAAAGCCATTTGCGGTAACGAGATTGTAAAAGTTGGCATTATTATTAGAGTTTATTTTAGTAAGATCGATGTTTAAATCTCCCGCAATGATGCAGTTATTGTTGATATGATTAGAAGTTAAAGTTGTATCTCTGGTCGCAATAAACGTTGGCAAGTTACCATTTGGTGGTCGGTAGATGCCTAATATTGAATAGGAAATATTTTTTATATACACCTCAACTGCGAGGATTTCAGAATTATCATTTATGCCTGTCAATTGCTCAATACTTTTACTTCTCTGATTAGTGTCTTTTATAAATGCTTACTCCGCCGCCTCTGTTATTATTTCTACATATGTGGTGGCTCGTGTAGCCAGGTATTTAAAAAATGAGTTATTATTTTCATTTAACCAGGTCTCAGTCAATATAATACATGCGAATTTATATTGTAACAATTTTAGATTGGCCATCAACTCAACAAAGTGATTTGGAAGGCTTTTGATATTTAAGTTCAAAATAAATATGTTTCCGTTACTGTGTCGCTCGTTTAATAAGAAGGTATCCACTGTCACATATAGTAGTTGCTATTTATTGTATCATATTTTGAGACGCAATGATTTCATTCACAGATCTAAGAGTACCCAAAATGTTAATCATAGCGTTAAAAAAAGAGATAAAAACTAAAAACTAAGAATATACAACACAAATACAGACATATATATATATATATATATAATATTTAGGAGAAATCCAATGACAAGGAGGAATGTAAATGCCATGAAAAGTCTTCTTTAATGCGCAACGTTTCGAGCAATACGCTCATCATCAGGCTAGATAATAACAATATGAAATTAGAATCAATAAATAAATGTGAACAAGACAAAATAATTTCTATAAAACCTATTCATTAAAAGCAAATTTTAAAAAGACTAAAAGAAGAGGGTTAAATTCAAAGTTATAAAAATTTACATATAAAATTACAAGAAATTTTTATAACTTTGAATTTAACCCTCTTCTTTTAGTCTTTTTAAAATTTGCTTTTAATGAATAGGTTTTATAGAAATTATTTTGTCTTGTTCACATTTATTTATTGATTCTAATTTCATATTGTTATTTATCTAGCCTGATGATGAGCGTATTGCTCGAAACGTTGCGCATTAAAGAAGACTTTTCATGGCATTTACATTCCTCCTTGTCATTGGATTTCTCCTAAATATTAAATTGAAGCTTTGTAGAAGCAAACCGCATGACTCTATATATATATATATATATATATATATATATATATATATATATATATAGTACATACACACACACACACACACACACACATATATATATAAAACTGGAGGGTATCATTAGGGAAATACAAGCCCTGATTAAGAACCATACAGAGAGGGAAGAGGAAAAAGCGGTAGCAGCAATAAAGGAAAATTCAAAATACTTCTCTAGCTTATCGAAAAGGAAAACAAAAACGCGCGCCGCTAGGCCCTTAAGGAAGAGAAATAATGAACTAACCGAAGATCCAAAAGAAATAGCTGAAACATTGAGAGCCCAGTATGAATCAGGTTTTAGTACCCCAAAAAGTGCACCTGACATAGGTGCATTCTTTGAAGAGAAATTGCAAGGAGCGTGTATAACAGACTTTGATTTTACCCCAGAAGATGTAGCTGGAGACGATCCCTAGACACTGGGGAAATACCGAGCATCTTGAAAAGAACAAACATTGTCCCTATATATAAAGGGGGGGGGACAGATCTCAAGCAAAGAACTATAGACCAGTGTCATTGACGTCCCACCTCACTAAAGTATTTGAAAGAGTAGTCAGAGAGAAAATTTATGATTTCTTGGAGACACTGGAAAAATTCAACGAAAATCAGCACGGATTCCGATCAGGTAGATCATGCCTATCACAACTAATAGAACACTACAATAATATCCTAGATACACTGGAAGGCAGTGAAAAACTACGATGTCATATACACGGATTTTGCTAAAGCTTTCGACAAATGTGGTCACGGTATAATAGCACATAAAATGAAATATATTGGAATAACAGGCAAAGTGGGAAAATGGATCTACAACTTCCTCAGAGAACGTCTACAGGCCATCAGAATTGAAGGTATATCATCATCAGAATCGGAAGTACACAGCTCAGTACCACAAGGTACATTACTGGCCCCACTCCTGTTCATTATCATGCTAACAGACATAGACAGCGGAGTAAACAGCAACAGTATAGTAACATCCTTTGCAGACGATATAAAGATCAGCAGAAAAATCAGCGATGTAAATGAAGTGGCCTTGCAGAGGGACACGAACAAAATATACAAATGGTCAGAAGACAACAACATGACATTTAACACCGAGAAATTTCAGCTCTTGAAATATGGTAGAAAAGAGGAACTTAGACTGCATACTATGCTCCAGATAGACAGGAAATTCAGAGAAGCACGAAAGCGATTGATCTGGGGGTAATAATGACCGATGATGCCAAATTCGAAACACAAAATCAGATAGCGATAAATAAAGCAGAAAGAGTCGCGGGACAGGTACTAAGAACGTTCAAAAGAAGGGACAGGACAGTAATGATTCAGTGCTAAAAACACTAATTATACCAAAACTTGAATACTGCTCAGTTTTGACGTCGCCATATAAAAAGGAGGAAATTAAAAAACTAGAAGAAACGCAGAGACACTTCACAGCCAAGATTGATGGCTGCAAAGAACTCAACTACTGGGAAAGACTACATAAACTAAATCTGTACTCCCTGGAAAGAAGAAGAGAGAGGTACACCATAATCTACATATGGAAAATGATCGAAAAACTGGTACCAAACCTAAAACTAAACCCAATTACCATTCAAACAACACTGAAAAATAGGAAAGGCAGGATGTGTAGTGTTCCCAAATTAAAGGCCCGACAAGGAACGTCCTCAACAGTGAAGGAAAATAGCATAGTTTTCAGGGGGTGGGGGGAAGACTTTTTAACCATCGTCCTAAGGACCTCAGAAACGTTACAGGGGTCAAAGTTGAAGTCTTCAAGAGAAGACTAGATGCCTGGCTCAGAACGGTACGAGATGAGCCGGGTGTACCTGGCTATGTGGAGAGCGCAAGAAAGCAACTCGCTCCTCCACCAAGCCAGACCTAGAGGTGGGGAAACCAGCTTGACCTTCGGGTGAAGAGAGACCAACGCACGGAACAGTAACGAGGTTAACGAGGTACAGTATATATATTAGGGTGGTCCGTATTTTCGAAGTTTCAAAATGTTATGCTCTCAATCCCTAAAAGTGTTCCATTTGATGAAAAAACATTCCACGATAACTATTATGAAAATTGATTAATATTTAAATGTGGCACAAATTGCTTGAAGTTTCCTTTTTATGAGCAATATCTGCAGTCTTAACGTTTGGCCCAAGAGATTATGTGTGTGGCTGTGTCAACAAATACAGTATTAGTTCAGGTTAGGTTATCCCATTGTCTGGTTGCCTAATCCATAGTTTACTCAAGTGGTGTTTTGGTTTTAAAAAAACTCCAACAGTCTTGAATAAGCCTTGTCGAAGAATAGATTAATTAGCCCAGCCTAACCCAATGACTACATTTGCAGTCATAGTATTTAAATGTCTACCCACTCAATACCCTCAATTAAAATGTAATGAAAAAGGTATCAAAGCTTTATTTAGGGTGTGAACAACAGGTTAATGTTATTGAAAAGAAAATATTAAGTCCATAAGTGTGAGTTTATGCCTAGCAAAAACTTCTCATTATCACAAATTTGGCAACAAGTCACCCATGCATGTTCAAACATAGATGGCGTTAATGCGCCGAGACAAGCATTCATGAAACCTCGTCAGTTTTTTGTTGAAGGTCATAGGAAGTGGATGCAGCAGTTTGCATGATATTTTCAAATTTAAATTTGAGCAAGGTAAGTTTATTTTTTGTTGACTACAAATGTAGTCATTGGGCTTATGACTGCACAGTTTTTGTCTCTTTGGTAGCCTAGTGAGGTGAAATTACTTTCAGCTTATAATAAATTATGAATTTTATTATGAATTTTATTATATTTTACTTTCTTAGTCACTGTGGAATTCATTGCGTGGGTAGGTTAGTGGTAGGTTATGGGGGATGGGGTTAGGGTATCGTGGGGTGGGGTGGCCTTAGCAATAAAAGTACAGAGATATCATCTCACCTCAGCTGTTGTGTCTTCAAATCTTTGCTCAGGACAATGTAGCGGAAGAGTGTAGCAGATATGAAGAAATTAGACCGACGTTCGGATGAACCATGAAGCTTCGTGAAATGAGGAATCATCGCACGAAACATTTGAAAAGTTGAAAGGAAAGATCAGATGGAGCTGTAGAGATGGTTAGAAGGAAAGACAATTCGATTGTATCTTTTTGTAGCAGGGGCGTACCGAAGGTTGGGGCGACAAAGGCGGTCGCCCCTCCCCCCTTGAGCCTTGTACCGGTGTCTGTTGATGTGCTTATCACTATAACTATGTACTAAAGTTTGTACATAGTACATACAATTACAGAGATAAGCAGGTTTTGTTTTAGTTTGTATATTTTATAGTAAGAATACATTTTAAATTATCACGAATTTATTCTATATGCATTAATACAAAATATTAATACTAAACCTGACATCCCAGGCTAGTGTTGCCAGGTAAAGAATTGAAAACCCGCCAAATATATTATAATATATATATATATATATTAGTGATGTAGGTCACATCCGCATCCGCATCCGCATCCGCGGAACATCCGCACATTTTCTCGCATCCGCATCCGCACCCGCATCCGCACTTTGGACTGCGGATGTCGTGCGGATGTGGACCGTTGAGATACAATGTCATTAATAAGCAGAAATTATCAAATTCTACTATATTAATAGAACTAGTTCATTGTGCGCAAAAGTGATGCAAGCGACAAGACGAGAGGCTGTTCTTGTATGAAGTTACTCTCTTGCAACCTACTTAGATCCACGTTACAAAGCTAAGTTATTTTCACCTAGTACATTAGAACGAGTTAAATCATCACTTGGCAAAGCAGTTGAAGAGCTTCAATCTCTTGAATCTGTCGCTTCGTCACCCACCAAAAGAATAAAAGTTTCAGTGACAGAACCAACACCTTCAACAAGCAAATCTATCACAGAATCTGTCTCTCAGTTTCTTGAGTCAAGCAGCAATGACGAGACCTACGCGATGTCAAAAGATGTAGTAAAAATGATCGAGAGCTATCACCAAGAAAAACGCCTGGCTGCATGTGACTATCCTATTAGTTGGTGGAAAAATACGCAGAATATCTATCCATACTTGAGTAAACTTGCAAGGAAACATTTAGCCTGTCCTCCAACAAACGTACCAAGCGAGAGATTATTTAGCAGTGCTGGATTAATATATGATGAAAAGAGAAACAGACTGACAGCAGAAAAGGCAGAAAAATTAATGTTCCTTAAGCATAACCTTCCTATAATTAAGTTTGAACATTAAACGATGAACATCTTAGTTTACTTTATTTTAATTACTCATTTATAAATATGCCTAATAAAACTTTAAACTTAATATAAATAGTTATCAAGCTAATTAAAGATCTCTTTCTATAAGGGTGGAGGTTGGGGAAAGAGGTCGGTGGGGTGCATTTGAGTTGGGTTCACGTCCCGCATCCTGGTAACACAATTATGGTTTCTAATTGTGGCTGAAACTCAACAAAATATAACGAATTTATTTGCAGACGAATTCACTAATTGATTTCTATATTAGTTAGATGCTTGATATTATTTTATATGTTCAGAGAAAAGTACAGCAATTATTGTACAATTAATCAATTATACTACATTATAGCTACAGCTCTCTCTATATAATAACTATATACGTTAAACACAACAAATCTCGAATATATCCTAAAAAATAACGAAAATGTAGACATCCGCATCCGCATCCGCGGATGTTGAAATCAAACATCCTCATCCGCATCCGCATCCGCGGATGTGAAAAAAATGACATCCGCTACATCACTAATATATATATATATATATATATATATATATATATATATATATATAATGCAATTTTTTTTAGTTTACAATATTTATATTTGGTGAATATTCAAACTTTCCGCTATTAGTCAAACAGACGTTATCTGAATTTAAAAACAGTCAAAAATTCGCCAACCTACGGTTGTAGATTTTTACCCACCAATTAGTCTTAAAACCAGGCCAATTTGGCGAGAAAACCGCGAACTTGGCAGCTGTGCCCCTGCATTGTATACCCGTACATTGTGAAGTGAGCTGCCATCATGGATCTTCATCATTATTTCAAAAGAAAAAATGAGTGATGCAAATACGAATGAAGCTGATAATTCACCGTGTAACACAAAATTTGTCCATGAGTTAAAACTATTATTTTCTGATTTTTTATGGCATAAATAAGTAAACACGAGCAGTCACCAAGTTCAGACTTCGGTTCTGAGTTCATGAGATCGATTTATTGATTTTTTGCCATTTTTGCTTATTAATTTAAGGGTTTTTCACACTATCTGCTTTTAAATCACATGAATCCTGTTAAGTATAATTTTAATTGATGTTAACACGATTATTATGATAAATCAATGATGAAAAATGAAGTTCTCCAGGCCCCGTCTTTAGAAATGAAAATAAAAAGAAGGAAACGAGTAGGGAATAATTATGTATTATAATATGTTAATACACAGACAGTGATACAGTGCAGTGATGCAGAGCGTGATAAAGAGTATTGCTACGGAGAATTGATACAGAATTGATACAAAAATTCTAGCGTTATAGTTTAATCAAAAAGAAGTTTGTCTACGAGATTGGCGATTGTATTTCAGTTCACTCTCACGCAAAAGGTTCCAGATATAGTCCCCCATCATACTTTCATTGTACTGTCCCTTGTAGCGTTCCTCGAAAGAGCTGACATCCTGGTGAAATCTTTCACCTTGTTCTTCTGAGTAGTCTCCCATGTTTTCTTTGAACTCATCAAGGTGGGCGTGTAGTACGTGCAGTTTCAGCGACATCCGGCAGCCCATGCTCCGGTACGTGTCCACAAGTTCGTCAACGATTTCCCTGTAGTTCTCTGCCTTGTGGTTTCCGAGAAAACCTTTGACTAGAGAAACGAAGCTTGTCCAAGCTGCCCGCTCAACCTCAGACAGCTTCTCAGGAAAGCTGTCGGAGTCAATAAGTCGCTTCACCTGAGGGCCCACAAATACTCCTGCTTTGATCTTCGCCTCCGACAACTTCGGGAACAGCTCCTGGATGTGCTTCAAGGCCTCACCCTCTGGATCCAGCTGTTTAACAAACTGCTTAATGATGCCCAATTTGATGTGCAGGGGTGGCATCAACACTTTCGTTGGCTCCACCAGCGGCTCTTGCTTCACGTTATGGGCCCCAACCTCATAGCCGGTCCTGAGGGGCCAGTTCCTCTTCGTAGTGAAGGGCTGTATTTCGGCTATCCCAGAGGCACAGATAGCAAGGGAACTTGGTGAAGCCTCCCTGAAGTCCCATCAAGAAGGCCACCATCTTGAAATCGCCAATGACCTCCCAGCTGAATTGGTCGTACTTCAGTGCACTCAGCAGGATTTTGACGTTCTGGTACTCTTCTTTCATGTGCACTGAATGAGCCAGAGGAATCGAGGGCCACTGATTTGTGTTGTGCAGTAAAACAGCCTTGAGGCTTTTAGATGAACTGTCGATGAAGAGCCGCCAGTCAGAGGTGTTGCAGGGAATGCCCACAGCGTCGAAGAGTCCTCTGATGTCATGGCAGTAGCACAACCCATCTCTAAGAGTGAAGAACACTGAAAAGCCGCGATGCCGCTTCCTCTGGGAAGTAATTCGAACGCTGTCGTCCAGTAAGTCCCACTGCTTCAGTCTGGAAATGAGCAGCTCGGCGTTGGACTTTGTCAAGGCCATTTCCCTGATGAGGTCGTTGATGTCCTCTTGGTTGGGGTAGTAGGGGCACCTTTCACCGGCCCCGGCGTCGACGGCGCGCAGCAGATGACGCACCTTGCTCCTCCTCGGAATCATCATAGCTTGCTTCTTCTGCTGGACAAGATTGATCTCTCAAGGGAGGCTGTGGCACAGGTAGGTCCGTCGCGTTATGGGGAACAGGTGCAATAGATGACGGAATGTCAGGGTACTCAATGGGAGGCGCATTCTTCCCCTTTCTTCGTTTTGTTGGGTCCACCATACAGAAATAGCAGTCCGTGAGATGGTCTGAGGGCTCACGCCAGACACGGGGGATAGCGAAACGCATTGCCCTCTTCTCTCCTCTAAACCAACCTTCAAGAGTGCGGCGGCAGTAGTCACAGATGACATGTGGTGCCCAGCGTTTGTCTTGATCACCGACTGGCATTCCGAAGTAGGCATGATAGGCTTCCTTTGCACGGGTGCAACTGTCCAAGCAGTGTTTTTTAGCCGTCTTTGCGAAGAACTCGCCGCACACGTAGCAGAAGGAATCCGCTGGGTATTTGCAACCACGAGCAGCCATAACAGTAACTTCGTCACACGTCACACGTCTGAAAAAATAAAAATAATGGATTAATTTAACCCTATATGGACATAATTCTTATTTTTGTCTTAAAATTTTTTTACCTATATTAAACATTCATTTAGATTACTTTGAACATAAATATGTGATTTTTAATGTAATATATATATATATATATATATATATATATATATATATATATATATATAATAATATATATATAAATAATATATATATAATATATATAATAATATATATAATATATATATAATGTAATATATATAATACAAATTGGACAACCTTATACCACGTGGCAAAGAAGGCATGGATGTCAGAGCCATCAATATTGTTACGTTTCAATTAAAATTTCTAGTGCTCAGTTTATCAGAATTGTTTTATATTACTTCAGCCACTCTAACAACATATATTGAGCAATAAAAAATTATTCAACTTACCTTTAATCAAATAAAGTGATAAAAAATAAAAAACGAACTGCGTAGCCATACACTTTTACTTCTACTGACGCACTAACTTATTTTTTTCATTAAAGCTCGGTTTTCTGCAGTAGGAGTTGCCAATTCGTGATATAAACTCCTTGAACCGTTACAAATTTGACGATATCGTCATTTAAGTTAAAATGTACTTGTTTCGGTAAATATATAGTAAATTTTGAAGCGTTTACAGATCTGTCGCAGATGTCCATATAGGGTTAAAAAATAATAATATTCTTATTTCAACAAAATCGATGTACTGACAACAAACCCGAAGTTTAAAATCACTGACAGCTTTTTTCCAGTGATTTAAAGCATAATGAATCAGAAAATAAAGGTTATTGCCCAGAAACAAAGAAAAAAATTTTTTTTGTTACATGGTGATAATCAGAGTAAATTTGCCACATATAGACAGGTTCTTTTCAGTTTGGCGTACCGCGGATTTTCGAACTGAAAATTTGTATACTAATAAATTTTTATATTCTAATAACAAAAATGACATTGTTTTCCTGGAGAAATATGCGCAACATACCAAAAAATTTGCATCTATATGCGCACTAGTTTGCATGGCGCATGACCGTTATCTAAATTATATAGTGTTATGTAGTGTTTTACAAAATAAAACGCAGATAATATCCTTTATTTATTAAATTTTTTAATATTTAATAATATTTTAATAAATAAATCTTCATTTGCATACCTTTTTCTCCATACGAACTCGCATAAACAGTAATTTTTGTTGTTATTAATGTTTATTTGTTGCCTGCTCAGACCTTGTTTAGTCTGAATATTATTGTTGTAGTGTGACATGTGATAATGCATTGCTGTGATCTATCTACTTGTGAGTTGACTCCGGTGAATTGAATGCCCGGTTAGGTCAATTGAATGCCAGGTTAGGTCAAATGTATACCCTTGACGATTGGTAAGGTTAAGTCATGATATTTTCGTTAATTTAACGAAAATATCACGACTTAACCTAACCAATCATCAAGGGCGTACAGTTGGCCTAACCGGGAGCCGCAGAGCAACCTCGTATATGGGCGTTATGAGTGGTGTAAACTAGATAACGGTCATGCGCCATGCAAACTAGTGCGCATATAATGCAATTTTTTCGTTGCGCATATTTCTCCAGGAAAATAATGTCATTTTCGTTATTTAAATATAAAAATTTCTTAGTATACAAATTTTCAGTTCGAAAATCCGCGGTACGCCAAACTGAAAAGATCCTAGACTTAATCAAATTGACAATTTTGAACAATCTTGTGTAATAGCAATGTAACTATCATTTTTGACTCAGTATTTCTCGCATGAAAAATGTGTGGTAAACCTATTAATTTATCTAATTTAGTTTGCACTTACTGTAAATAAGACTTTGCTAGTAGCATGGGCGCAAAATGGACGAGTGCAATGCAATTGCAAATGTTGATCAATGTTACAAGATGGTACATAAGTTATGCAACAAGGGGGAGATGTTGCAAGTTGTTATGCAACAAGAGAGAATGTTGCAAGAGCAACAAGGGGTTTTGCAATTTGGAGGCGGAATTATCCCCCAAGAGAAAGAGAGAGGAGAAAGAAAGAGAGGTGTTCGCCTGGCAGGAGCCAAGCGCATATTAAGACTTCAGCCGAGCGGCCGTTGTCTTAATATGTTCCTAATCAGCCAGCTGCATTAATCAGCCAGTTGGCTTATCTGGCTGAGTTGCAAGATTGCGCTATTTATTTAATTAAAGCATATATTCTGGCTTAATCCGCCAGTTGGCTTAGAGTTGCCAGTTTACACTATTTATTTAACTAAAGCATATATTCTGGCTTAATCCGCCAGTTCGCTTATCAGGATGAGTTACAAGTTTGTGCTATTTATTTAATTAAAGCATATATTCCGACTTAACCCGCCAGTTGGCGTATCTGGCTGAGTTGCCAGATTGAGCTGTTTATTTAATTAAAGCATATATTCGGGCTTAATCCGCCAGTTGACTTAGAAGGCGTAAATGGCTCGTTCAGGTGTACAGGTTGAGTTGCCAGATAGCGCTATTTATATAATTAATGCATACATTCTGGTTTACAAATCCGCTTTAGAAGCCGGCCAATTGATATAATTAAATACCGTGTACAACCAAAGAGAATTAAATAAAACACCATTACATCATTCTGTTTATTTAGCCGAATTAATGGAAATATATAGAAAATAAATATACAATGGAATATATATGATCAAAAATAATAATAATAGCATACGGACGATGAATATATAATAAATATACAATGGAATATGTATATGATCAAAAAATAATATTAGCATAAGAAACACGAACGGGAAATATACAAAACGTTGTATTATCAATATATTAGTACAGGAAAAAAATATATATATATACAGTATATATACAGTTATACTAAATAATTAAATATATTGAAAATAATAATATATGAAACGTATAATCAAATGCATATTAGTACAGGATATATATATATACGGGGCTCCAATAAACCTTAGCCCCCCCGCCATGGCCTAAACCAGGAATTCCCAAAGTGGTCTGTACAGACCCCCAGGGGTCTGTAGGAAGCTTCCAGGGGGTCTCTAAGCTTTTGGAAAAATAGTAACATTAACTATATTAAAATAAATTTCCATTTCACACTGGACATTCGGTAAGTGTTTATTAAACTGGTTTAATGAGCGTAAAATGTTTAATTTTACATTAATTTAAAAGCTATCTATGTTTATGAAATATACTATAGTTTGTAACTGAATTCATAATGTTTTTTGTGGGGGGGTCTATGTCCGTACGGAATTAATATTTAGGGGTCCTTGGTGGTAAAAGTTTGGGAACCCCTGGCCTAAACCATTAGAGGTACAGTAAAACTAAACATACCTCACAAAAGAGAATTTAATCCTGCATTTAATGAGAAACAATTAAAACTTGGTGTTCCCGCCATTGGCTTCCGAGACAGCCTGAATTCGCTTTGGGTAGCTTGCCAAAAGTGACGTGAATAGATCTTGATCGTTACGCAAATTTGCTAAAACAGTTTCAATGTGTTGCGTCATTGTATCCTTCGAAAATCGATTTGCTGCAGGTTCTTGAAACAAGAGACATTCAACCTTGTCCTTTATAACTGATCCAATGTGTTCACAGACGTTCAGGTCAGGAGAATTTCCTGGCCCTTCTTCACTTCCAAAGAAATCGATCACATGGTTCCGCAACAACTGTTGAGTGGCTAATGCCTTAAAGCAGGGGGCCTTATCGTGCAGAAGTGTGACCTGATCGACATCCATAACATTGTTTGAGTTTCTTAGAAAAGGAATGACATGCTGGGATAGAATAATATCACGAAAATACTGTCCATCCCAACTCTGACCATTTGGCTTCAGCACCCGCATGAGTTTCTTTGCAGTGAACAAAACAAACACACCAACACAGTCTGGACTTTTTAATAATTGGCGATAATGTTCATTGTCATCGATTTCATCTGGTGTTGTGGGCCACACTCGATCATTTTGGTAGTTAGGCCGACGTGTTACGTAAACAAAAAATTCATCGGAGACAGCTAAATGCATGAAATCATCCACATCCCAATCTTCAAGATAATGGGCAAACCACATTCTGTCATCGATGTCAAGTTGAGTTTTTCTTGGCTTTGGAATTTCATGCCAAGGCTTTAAACCTTGCCTATGACGGTACAGTCGAATGATCTCACCACTAACGATCTTTCCTCTCAACACTTCGATCTCTCTAGAAAGTTTAGCACAGCTGTTTTTCCGCTTACGCTTACCGCTTTCAATGATGTCCTTTGTTTCCTGAGAGAATGGCAAATTTGGGCGCCCAGATTTGGTTGTATCCATTTCATATTCATCCAAAGTTTTATTCCAATTTCTTTTGACGAAGTCCTCACCTCTTCGCAACTTTTTGGCAACCCATGAACGTGTTATAAAGGTGGCTCCAGCATCACGAGCTTCCCGAAATGTTATTGCTCTTATGCGATCTATCACACGTTGCCTCTCCGAATCACCAATTAATTGAGAAGCCATTATATTATGACTTTATCAGCTACAGTAATTTTAATACCTGCAATAAATAAAGAATTTTATATATTTTTATAATCACTAAAAACTATTTCGATATAAGTAAACATGTAAGCTGCAAATGGGGGGGGGCTAAGGTTTTTTGGAACCCCTTATATATATATACACACACAATTAAATAAATAAATATACATCATTTATGTTCTACGGGGTATATTAAATAATTAAAAATAATAATATATATACACAATTAAATAATTAAATATCCATCCTTTATGTTCTACGGTGCAAAACGCTAAACTCACATGTAATCGAGTCTACATTCACATCGATATTACTTTGTACTACGCGGTAAGACCGTCCAAGCAACACCACCGTTTAACTGATACGGATGCCTATGCTCGACATAAATGGCTTTCATATCGTTCAATACTATTTTTGTGCCCACTTTACATTCGATTGGCAAGTTATCTTTAAACACGGCTAGAATACAATCAAAAGCACGCACAAATAGGTAATCGTTAACCACATCATTATTAAATACAAGTTTATAAACAGGCTTTTCCAATCGAGGGTTTTTTCTTACCGTCCCAAGATTTTCAATCGTGAACTCTTCTTCACTCTGCATAGCGGCAATTGAAATAATTTTCCAAGTCGTAACGACAGCTATTCATTATATAGAGGTACAGCTCTTCAGGATGAACAGTGTAGGCAAGCTCTGCCCTGTACCGCTCAAGTGCTTTGTACCAAAGTTCAGGATATTTCGAAGAATCTAAACCTTTTAAATATGCATCCAACTCTAGACCATTCTCGCCTTGTTCATTCCTACATTCGATAAATCTGTCGAGCAGAGCGGTGTATGCGTATTCAAGAACCGTGTCAAAATAAATCCTATCCGTAACACGGGCGTCTAATATAGGCTTCAGTTTGCGGAAACCGACGATTTCAAACATTCTGTGGAGGATGAAACGGTTTCGCGTAGGGACAAGAACGTTATTATCAGAAGCATTCTTCCACATCAGTCGTATATCAATGCATGGCTGTTCGTTATTTATACACAACGTGCAAACAGCGGCATATGAGGGGGCGTCACTAATCTGCTCTCTTCTTGTACCTACACCTGCAGGTATTTTATAACGGTCCTCTCCCCACTTCTCAACTATCACGAAGACTCTGTTCATCTACTCAACACTTAAATAAATAACATTACGTTTACCAGAGTTTGCTTGCCTGCAAATCGTTTCAAGTGCATAGTTAATGGTGCCGGTTTCACGCCTGAACACGCGCAATGACTTCGTCACGGAGACATCGTACGAGGCGTTGAGAATGCTTTTCAAACGCAGTTCCATCGTATTCGCACGCCCACACGGTTCAAGCTCTGAGATGACTATGAGCCACAGGTGGACGGATCGGCTAGACGGGCGGAGTGAGTCACGCTGGTGAAATGTGTACGGGTTTGTTCGAACTCGTGTGTTTCGTGAGCTACACGGGTGGGCGGCTCGCTGGGGGGAGCGAGTCACACCATAAACTGCTGAAGCGTGTACAGGCTTGTTCGAACACTTGTGTTCTTGAACAAACAGAATTTTCCACTACATGAAACAATACCGGCTTTAATGTTTTATCACTCACCAGACGTTCATTTCCACAAACTAAACATCTTCACAATCCGGTGCACTATTTGAGAGAAACATATGCCCATATTTATCATTTAAAAGCGATACTCGTCACTAAAGTCTGTTAAAAACTCACACAGCCCATTAGCCACAACCACACTACAAACCTCGTCATGATATATATTAATATAGCGGTAAAAATACTTAAGATTCTCCATGATGACAAAATTTATATTCTCAACAGTAGGGTGCGAGTAGTCGGTATGGTGTAACATGATATAATATCGCATGTCATACCACTCATCAACAAGACTCACTATCTATAACCTTTGCTTATCCTCTTAACGTGTTGCTTCTTCTACTTCGCGGTATATGTGAGCCTTTATAAAGGTTAGGTCTATAACATACTTCAAAACATCGTTTGTACTACGAAATCCTACAATCCCTTCGCCAGAATACCCGTAGAGCATTTGAACATCTTGGTCCTTCGCACGGCTCAATGTAGCCCTAAAAGTATCAAAGGAGGAGGGAATAGGGAGTTTTTCAGTATCCACCACATCTTGGCATTTTGCCGAATACCACTTCATAAATGTTGAACATGCAATATTAAAGGTAGTCATTACTATTTTTCTTCTAGGCGGGGGAATACACGTCTGAGCGCAAGGGTATGCAGAGGTCAACTGAGCACGCAGGGATAGAAAAATGCTAAGGTAGCGGCAGGACTCACGTTGCCGATCTTACAGAAACCAAAATCGCCTGAGCGAGTTTGGATAGAATTTCGATTTTTGCTCCCTATTTTTTTTAATGCTACAACCATGCGACCTACCATTTCTATGGTTGAACAGTATACATGTTTGTGCCATTAGAAGTTCGCTATGAGAAGCAAATGTCCCTTAACTGTGTCTCTCTAATTCGTCTCCTTTAATTTCAACCAATAATGACTTACACTGTACGTATGACATAATTTGAATAACTATAACGTCATAAAGTAACTTAATTCCCTTCACGTTTTCCATACCTTGAATACTGAATCACGTATTTCGTATGTGGATATCTTTCATACTCAATGTATGGTAAATTCTTTAACAACAATAAAAAACTTTACACACTATACGTCATTATATAAATGTTGTTCATTCATACCTCCACGTCCCTTCTTGACCTTTATCTTTTGTTAATTTTATTAATTATTCATTCAGCTACCTATTGTCAACCTATTGTGTGATACCAATATGTGTACAATAGTTTATGCATTCGTACGTGTCTACTGAGAACGTACATAATTACCTTACATGTAAGTACGTTCACATGTATTCTTTTTACTTTCTTTTAAGTGCGTTCACCTCTTGCAATGAACTCGAAAATGCTTATGCAAGTGTACGCAATTCAGTGATAACAGCATAAACTGAACATCTGAAAACGTAAAACCTCCTCTCCCTCTGATCCAAATTTATAAAACAATTATCATGTGTGTCATGTTATATATAAATATATACTGTATGTGCCCATGTACTTTGTGTTGTACTAAGAACCATATATAAATATAAAAACACTGTGAGAAGTGAGGGTGACTGATGTACTTAATAATGTAATTGATGTACCGTACTTTAATGAAACTGTAATTAATGATAATATTTTTAATGTGATTAATGTACTTTAAGTAACGATAATAATTTAATATAAAGTAATTAATGTGTTATAATAACGATAACACTGGTCAACAAAGATTTTTTATCAGAGTAAAATTTGTGGTGGCTGGATAGCATTTTTCACGCTGATTCCAAAACTGCATTCAGATTTTTTCTAGCACGTATAGTTTTCAAGATGAAGGCATATATATAACTACACAGATTTAACCATTTTAAATAGGCAAAATACTAATATTTCAACATTTGATTGTGTTTATTTTATTGTGTTTTTTAGTTTATTCATCTTATTTATTTCAATTATCTTAATTATACATCTTATGTATTTCAGGTGTGAGCTTTTACGTCTAGCAGCATTGTGATTCAGGCAACAACGCCGTGCTTTGTGTGTCAAAAGATCAGTCCAGTCCAAGAACTTGTTGTGTCAAGTTGGTGTACATTTTTTTTGAATTTATAGTTTGCTCAGGTCAGTCAACATGCCTCGACAATGTAAGAATGACCCCGACAAGTTCTGTTTCGTATGCGGCCAGTTGACAACTAAAACACAGCGACGAAGTATTACAACCGACATTAAGAAATTATACAAGCTATACTTTGGTTGCCATCTAGGTGACCAAGATAAACCATGGGCGCCACATCAAATCTGTTCTGGCTGTTCAAATGGATTACGTGATTGGCTTAACAAAAAGAAAACTTCAATGCCATTTGCCATACCCATGATATAGAGGGAGCCGAGAGATCATCATGAAGACTGTTATTTTTGTATTGTGAACTTAATGGGGTTTTCTGCCAAGAACAAACACCAGATTGTATATCCAAACTTGGATTCAGCACGTAGACCAGTAAAACATGATGAAACATTGCCCATTCCAATTCCCCCAAGTGATAGGCTAGATTCTATCATAGATGACATGGAAAGTGATGAAGGTGCAACTGGCGTTTCCGGACCATCTACAGAACCAGAGTACACTTTTGAAGGTAGACATTTAGAGCCTAAAAAGTTAACCCAAGGACAGTTGAATGATCTTGTTAGAGACTTATCGCTGTCTAAAGAGAAATCAGAGCTTCTCGCCTCAAGACTAAAGGAGAACAATTTACTTGAGAACAATGTTCGTATTAGTTACTACCGAAAGCGGAATTTTGAATTAACAGCATTCTTTTCAGTAGACGGTCCTCTCTGTTATTGCCATGACATCAATGGACTATTTACAGCCATATCTCAGACATATGTGGCATCTGAGTGGCGCCTCTTTATTGATTCGTCGCAGAGAAGCCTGAAAGCAGTTCTTTTGCATAATGGTAATATAATGCCATCCATCCCCATTGCCCATTCCGTCCATCTAAAAGAGACATATGACAATATGGATATACTACTTAAGGCAATCAAATACGACAGTCATCAATGGAATGTTTGTGGAGATCTAAAAGTTATAGGAATGCTTATGGGTATGCAGTCAGGATTCACAAAATTTTGTTGTTTCCTTTGCCTGTGGGACAGTCGCGCCACTATAGAACATTACACCAAAAGTGACTGGCCACTTAGGTATACATATGTCCCAGGGATAAGCAATGTCCAGTCTGTCCCTTTAGTGGATCCCCAAAAGATCTATCTGCCACCTCTTCACATTAAACTTGGTTTAATGAAGAATTTTGTTAAAGCAATGGGTAAAGTCAATTCTGAAGGGTTCCAATACCTTTCAAGGAAATTTCCGAAGGTTACTGCAGCAAAATTGAAGGAATGAATTTTTGTTGGGCCACAAATAAGGGAGGTTTTGAATGACACTGAATTTGAAAAAGTCCTAAGTCCGCTGGAATTGAAGGCTTGGCTGGCGTTCAAATGGATATGTGAAAACTTTCTTGGAAGCAACAAGTCACCTGCGTATAAGGATGGAGTCAAGAACCTCCTTGATGCCTTCAAAGAAATGGAGTGTCGAATGTCGTTAAAAATTCACTTCCTGCATTCCCACTTAGATTTCTTTCCTGAAAACCTTGGTGCAGTGAGTGACGAGCAAGGAGAGCGCTTCCATCAAGATATTCAGATGATGGAGAAGCGCTACCAAGGGTATTGGAATGAAAGCATGATGGCGGACCATTGTTGGATGCTGTATCGTGACAATCCAGGCCAAATTTACAAAAGGAAATCACACTCACAGCGCTTTTAATAAAATATTGTATATATTCTTTATTTATAAGTACATTGAATAAGGTATATGATGTATTTGTTGTTTAGCATTCCTAAGTGTGATCTATACATCCATAAATTTTCTTATAGCAATATCAAAAACTTAAAAATATCAAAACTAGTGTATCTATATAACTATACGTGCTAGAAAAGAAATAAAACCAGATTCGGAATCAGCGCGAAAGATGCATTAAGAAAAGTGTGATCATGTTTGTGATGAGAAAAAAAAGTTTCATTTTGTTGGCCAGTGTAATTAACGATAATAAGCGAGTGTGGATTGGTTGGTAATTGTAATCATAATGGTAATAAACCAAAATTACAACGCACTCGGTGATGTACTTAGGTTGTACAAAATGTCCGACACGACATTATGTCGCCATTTAGGAATGTACACTCGGCGATATTATTATTTTTTTCCGTTGGGATAAATTTTGATGTGTTTTCTACTTTGCCAAATAATTGATGACTTGCTCTTTTTTTAAATTTCTTAATCATTTTTAGATTTAGCTTAATAATGAATTCTGGGAAACTCTGCAATGTTCTTATTTTGTATACATTCTTCGTTATAAGAGATGAAGTCATGTCTTGCCTAAGCATTTAATTGTAAATCTTAAACCTTTAATTTTTACTCATATGCATATTTTAGTGTAAAGATGCATAGTTCATTTTCCACTTTTAGTTAACTTGGCAGATCATGATAACATCAGATCTGAAAATACGCGGTTTAAGATAAAAATATGGCTTCATCTTCAAATATCTTGTTTATTCATTTAAACATTACCAAAGCTAAAAGATTTACTTTATTTTTAACTATTGTGGAAAATAATACAGCCTATTCAACATTTAATAATGATGATGGTAGTAGATTCAGGGTATATAAACCCCAATAATTCCTTCCATGTTCAATCGGATTCCAACTACGAGGCTGAGCATTACCTGTAACATTTTAGATTTTAGCAGTAAATTACAGGAAAGAAAAAGTCTTTATCTTCTCCTTCGAGCCGTGCTCTTTTCAGAGAACTTAGTCATTAAAATCTCCCGATACATTACAAGAAGAATTGGTGGGAACGCTCAGAGAATTTAATAAGCCTCTCAGAATCCTCCGAGCCACTAAAGAAAAACGCGGAGAGTAGTATAGAAGAAACTACTGCAAGTAACAGATCCGTTGCTGCCTCCGAACCAGAACCCCCGTCGACTTCGAACCAACCCAGACCATAGACGGAGGGGTTAACAGTCTGGCGACCCTACCCCAGAATAAAAAAACTAGCGACCCCTGCCCCAGGATAACAAAACTAGCGACCCCTGCATCAGGATTCTTTCAGTCTTCCAGACCCTGGAAATATAACAACTGGCGATGCCCATTCTTCGTCCAGGAACAAGTAGCCAGCAAGACACCTCTTCAGGACACGTCTCTAAGGATTTCGCCGTACAAATTTTGTTAAGTACAGTTTTTTTTTTAAGTAATTTGTAAACATTTGAAAAGTCAGTATTATGAACAGTGAGTATCAAGCCAGAGTTAACAAGAAACACAGTGAACATTTCAGACACCAGTGATACATTTTTTTATTGAAAACAGTTCTTTTCACAGAAGTTAATTTTCACAGAAGTTAATTTTCACAGAAGTTAATTTTCACAGAAGTTAATTTTCACAGTTATTGTCACAGAAATAAATGTCGCAGAGTTATTGTCACAGAGTTAAATGTTACAGAGTTAAATATCACAGAGTTAATGTCACAGAGTTATTTTCAGTTATTTTCAGTATTATAGTCAGTATAGAATAATTTTATTTATGTACCAAACATAATATTACTGTACCTTCGCGTACATTCGAGTGAAATGTTGTTTACATTTTTTATTTTTGTTTACAATTTTTTTCAAATTATTGAATTGAATTGAATTGCAAATCAAGAAAGAGAGAGTTTATAGTGAGTTTATAGGGGTGTCAGGAAATGATTGCCCCCCCCCTGTAGAGCAAAAACTAGAAGAGATAGATAAAAACCGGCGAGACCATTTGAAAGAGCGTTAAAATCTGAATAAAAACCATTATATTCTATTCCTGTGATTTTAATTCTTACCATTTTTTTCCCCACAGAAACCATGGCATCATCTATTTTGAACGATTCAGAGAAAAAGCGAGTTCTTGACCGCATTCGAGCTGTCACATTTCGTGAAGCAAAGGAAGCTGGTGCAACTTTCATAACTCGACACTGGGTGGCTGAGAGATTAAAAAGATCAGAAGACTTTGTCAAAAGGAATTGGAATAAGAATCCTGAAGATTGTGAAACAGAATTTCGAGGAGGAAGACCGGAGAAATTATCTCAAGAATCGAAAGACATTGTGCTTGCTGCATCACGGCGCCGAAAGAAGAGCTGCTCTGAGGTAGCGAAAGAGATACTTATCCGTCGTGGTAAGATAGTCAATCGGCAACTTGTGCATCAATTTCGAGTTCGCCAAGGCTTGAGTGCTTGGCATAAAATAGCTAAGCCACGGAAGAGTGATCTTAATATTGAAGATCGGCTATGGTTTTGTGATTATCTTGAGGAATGGACGGAAGACGATTTCCTTCACTTGGTTGTCAGCGATGAATTCTTCGTTTATGTCTCCAGAAAACCAAATTTTCAGAATGATCGGGTTTGGGCAACAACTCCTGATGAAGTCCCAGACGACCAGAAGTATCGAGAAATAGTAAAAAATCCAGCATGTGTGGGTATTTTCATTATGTTCTCTATTCGGAAGCTCATCTGGGTTATCAAACCAAGAGGAACCAGTTGGGATGGGCCTTATTTTCGAAATGTAATTTTAGCCCAACATGTAATTCCGTTTTTGAAAGACCCCGAGTGTGTTTTGGATGTTGAACAGGCAACCTTTCTTCACGACAAAGCCCCCTGTATGAAAGCACTTGCGACTCAACAACTGCTTAAGGACAATAACATTGATTTTTTCGGAAATAATGAATGGCCTGGCAATTCTCCCGATCTTAATGTCTGTGAACATGTCGGATCCATCATGAAGGATCGGGTGGAGTCCTTAATGCTGGAACAACCCATTCAGAATCGGTATTCAACAGAAATTATGACTGCAAAGATCAACGAAGTCCTTGAAGAAATGAGTCATGATACCGATCTCTTTGAGACACTTCTGGGATCATACCCCCGTCGATTAATGGCCGTTAGAGCTGCAAATGGGGGCAACACCCGATATTAAAACAAGTTTTTTTTTATTCAAAATTAAACGCTCTTTCGCGTGGTTTTGTCTGTTTTTTTCTATTCCTTTCAGTTTCTTCTGTACAGGGGGGGGGGGGGGGGGCAATCATTTCCTGACACCCTTTAGTGTATAGAGATAATTGATTGCAGTTCGAGTGCAGTCAATTTCAGTCAATTTCAGTTTCTGTCAGTTTTCAGTCATTTTGAAGTTTAAGTCATTTTGAAGTTTAAGTCATTTTGAAGTCCAAGTCGGTTTTCAGTTAGTTCAAGTCAGTAGGTTGTATCCAGAGGGACAACCGCCGCAGAGATTTATAGAAATACTCGATAACAGTTCAAGTCAGTAGGTTGCATCCAGAGTGACAACCGCCCCACGGATTTGTAGAAATACTTGATAGCAGTTCAAGTCAGTAAGTCAGTTTAAGTCAGTTCAAAGTCAGTTTCAGTTGCAAGTCAGTTTCAGTTTCAGTCAGTTTCAGTCAGTTTTGAAGTCAGTTTTGAAGTCATTTTGTTTTATTTGAAGTTAGTTTCAAGTCTTCGTTTCGAGCCCCAAGTTAGTTCTCAAGTCCCAAGTCAGTTTTTAAGTCCCAAGTCAGTTTTCAAGTTTCAAGTCATTTCAATGCAGTCAATTGAATTCAACTTTTTTTTGTTATTTAAGAGAATTTAATTCAACCTTTCTTTTTATTGTAAATGAGAATTAAATTCAATCTGAATTGACCGGTTTGTGTTTTTAGTACAACCTTCTGGTTTTTTTTGTAAATATATAGGTAAAATTATATATTATATTATATGTAACCAAAAGCGTTTTTACAAATGTTTGTAGCGATTTTTATAATTATTGTGATTATATGATGACGGTAATAGTGTAATAATTAATCGATCATGTTCCAATGACTTCCTTTTTAAATTACTATGATGAGGAACATGCCGCTCCACCGTTTTTTTACCTCCTTTAATTTTTATTTTGAGCAGTGTGACAAGTAATCTTTTTCTAAAGAGCAAAGTGCTGACGAAAAGATGTATTGTCAATTTCAGACATATCTCCCCGCTTAGTCTCTCAATTCCCCCGAATGTAGTACTCCAAACTTTTTTTTTTTGTTTTTTTAAATTTTAACACCCCAACACCAGTTGAACTCAGTGTCAACCAGAGAAATGGTTCAACCATGGTTAATTCTTCTTTGGCTCCAGTCAAACCACAGTTTAATCATCTGTTTCCTTCACCCAGTTGGTCCAGAAACCAACCAGGAGCCTCTTTGGTACTGCGGAACATTCCTCAGTATCAAACGTGATAATTCCAAAGTTGTTTTTTTATTTTTTTAGGAGTATGGACCCTATAACCTCATGTTAGTTCATTATAGTTTATAATTAATTTCTATTTTAATTTGTATTCTTAATTTTCTTAATTCAGTTATCGTACTGATACTTCGGGTTAATGTTAATGGTTATATAGCTCATATATGGCTAGGAATGTTACTAGTCGAATTTAATTCCATGTTAAAATTTAATTTTTAATACCGCTAGATTTACTTTCATTATTTGTAATATCCTCTAAGTGCCTTTTTTTTAATTACCTTAATATACGTGTAACTGACTTAATTACGTAAAATCTATAATCCTAATTGAATTTTATTACTTGTGACACATATTCGAATTCATTTTCCTTCCCTACTTCAAGTCACTTTAACATTAAAACTCATATGCATACATCATCATTATAATACATTATAATTATTGCTGCTTACTATATATATATATATCTTGCTCATGCATTTATTCAGTTAATTTAACAACCCTCTAAGCTAATCTGTCCCTCAAAATTATAAAATACACACTTGACGACAGGTCGATACATCATCCATTACGTAATTCGATTTTCACCTACACTAGTCAATAAAATTAGTTTATTAACTGTACGATCATGATAACTAAATATTTGTAAAATTTACTAATATCATTGTTTGTCTAAATTAACGTATTAATCATTTTATTCTGTTTGTATAAAATGAAAGTATTAATCTTAGAATTTTTATACTTTATAATAACTCTCTAAGCAAGTGTCATGTTAAAAATTCGATTACTCTGCATTGTACTCAACCACCCGAACTCACTTGTTCTGTATAAAATTTGTATTGTAAAGAAAAATTTGTCATCTAATTTGAATTCGTTAGGATGTTATTTTCTCAATTGTATTGTATTGTTGTATTAATATCATTTTAGAGGGAACAGCACTGTAAAAATGAAAAATGAATAATCAATATTCATGTTTACATGAGAAACCAAAATCGCCTGAGCGAGTTTGGATAGAATTTCGATTTTTGCTTTCTATTTTTTTCAGTGCCACAACCGTGCGACCTACCATTTCTATGGTTGAACAGTATACATGTTTGTGCCATTAGAAGTTCGCTGTGAGAAGCAAATGTCCCTTAACTGTGTCTCTCTAATTCGTCTCCTTTAATTTCAACCAATAATGACTTACACTGTACGTATGACATAATTTGAATAACTATAACGTCATAAAGTAACTTAATTCCCTTCACGTTTTCCATACCTTGAATACTGAATCACGTATTTCGTATGCGGATATCTTTCATATTCAATGTATGGTAAATTCTTTAACAATAATAAAAAACTTTACACACTATACGTCATTATATAAATGTTGTTCATTCATACCTCCACGTCCCTTCTTGACCTTTATCTTTTGTTAATTTTATTAATTATTCATTCAGCTACCTATTGTCAACCTATTGTGTGATACCAATATGTGTACAATAGTTTATGCATTCGTACGTGTCTACTGAGAACGTACATAATTACCTTACATGTAAGTACGTTCACATGTATTCTTTTTACTCTTTCTTTTAAGTGCGTTCACCTCTTGCAATGAACTCGAAAATGCTTATGCAAGTGTACGCAATTCGATGATAACAGCATAAATTGAACATCTGAAAACGTAAAACCTCCCCTCCCTCTGATCCAAATTTATAAAATAATTATCATGTGTGTCATGTTATATATAAATATATACCGTATGTGCCCATGTACTTGGTGTTGTACTAAGAACCATATATAAATATAAAAACACTGTAAGACGTGTAAGTGACTGATGTACTTAATAATGTATGTACCGTACTTTAATGAAACTGTAATTAATGATAATAGTTTATAATGTGATTGATGTACTTCAAGTAACGATAATAATTTAATATAAAGTAATTAATGTATTCTAATAACGATAATTAACGATAATAAGCGAGTGTGGATTGGTTGGTAATTGTAATCATAATTGTAATAAACCAAAATTACAACGTACTCGGTGATGTACTTAGATTGTACTAAATGTCCGACACGACATTATGTCGCCATTTAGGAATGTACACTCGGCGATATTATTATTTTTTTCCGTTGGGATAAATTTTGATGTGCTTTCTACTTTGCCAAATAATTGATGACTTGCTCTTTTTTAAAATTTCTTAATCATTTTTAGATTTAGCTTAATAATGAATTCTGAGAAACTCTTTGCAATATTCTTATTTTGTATACATTCTCTCTTCGTTATAAAAGATGAAGTCATGTCTTGCCTAAGCATTTAATTGTAAATCTTAAACCTTTAATTTTTACTCATATGCATATTTTAGTGTAAAGATGCATAGTTCAATTTCCACTTTTAGTTAACTTGGCAGATCATGATAACATCAGATCTGAAAATACGCGGTTTAAGATAAAAATATGGCTTCTTCTTCAAATATCTTGTTTATTCATTTAAACATTACCACAGCTAAAAGATTTACTTTATTTTTAACTACTGTGCAAAATAATACAGCCTATTCAACATTTAATAATGATGATATTAGTAAATTCAGAATATATGAACCCCAATAATTCCTGCCATGTTCATTTTGATTCCAACTACGAGGCTGAGCATTACCTGTAACATTTTAGCAGTAAATTACAGTAAAGAAAAAGTCTTTATCTTCTCCTTCGAGCCGTGCTCTCTTCAGAGAACTTAGTAATTAAAATCTCCCGATACATTACAAGAAGAATCGGGGGGAACCCTCAGAGAATTTAATAAGCCTCTCAGAATCCTCCGAGCCACTAAAGAAGAACTCGGAGAGTAGTATAGAAGAAACTACTGCAAGTAACAGATCCGTTGCTGCCTCCTTACCAGAACCCCGTCGACTTCGAACCAACCCAGGCCATAGACGTAGGGGTTAACATATATTAATACAATCAAGGATTAAGGTAGCCAAAGGGTACGGTATCATAGGTACCAGGCACATGGTAACGTTGCGCGTCCCCACAATCAGTTGGGGTAGCTGGTCACCTTCATCTTCCAAGCACACTAGTTTCTTGATCGAGTCAAAGTTAACGACTCGACGGTTCGCATGTTTAAGCGTAATACCCTTAGCCTTCACGATATACTTCGTATCATTCCCTACCCTCACTCGTACCCCATAGGTTTTTGGCCCTGTTGACACAAACGAGTCTGCGTATGCCCCATCACCATACTCATCCTTGATCTCGTCAGTTAGCTCTCCGAGGAACTCCCCAATAGCGGGCATGTATTCACCCTCCCTCGCTGTGAATATCACGCTATCTGTGTCAGCGTACAACACCCTCAGTCCAAGAGAGTGCAATAGGCCCCAAAGTTTGTTGCGGGCGAAGGCCGTCGTGAAACTGGCTAAAGGTATGTTTGTAACCCGTGAGGTACTGTATCTGCGGCCAGTCCGGTGATGTTGTACTTTATTATGTAAGTATTACCTACATTCACGATCTCCATAGCCTCTTTATCGGGAGCGTTGCGTTGGCATAATTCCAGATTTCACTATAACTTTGTGCCAAATGGACGTTCCCCTTGCCGGTATTCTGCGCAAACTTTTCCCAAAGACTGTTTAGACACAACTTTGCACTAAAGCGCTAGCCAGGATTCTTAACAATTTGGGATCGGTCAAGCTGTATACCTTCATGGGCACGGTAACACTGAATATAAGCCGTTTTTCCATCTTCGGTATCAACCCCTCGCGGACATCCTGACGCCTCAACCTTATCCTTCAAAAAAGCGTTTATATATGGTGTGAAAAGGCTGGGTAGCGTCTGAAACCTCCGCACCTCATGTATCTTCATTATTCTATACCCATGGCGAACGGCTAGGGCCAGCTCAGGGCTTGTATATACACCTCTGATTTTACGCTGGTGGGTTGTATGGTCACAATCACCTTTGTTCTCTTCTGCTCATTTCACGCACAGGGCAAACATGAGCTTGTGATCTATAACGACGGGTAAGATCGGCATTCATAAATCGCGAGGGGGAGCACGTCTACGAAAGACAGTCCAAAGTAGCGCTCATTCAAGTTAACTGAAAACTCCTCGATGGTTGGTATGGTGGGACCCACCATTTTTTCAGGTGCACCTACGGGGTACGGATTGTTCTTCATCACGTAGGGGTATAAAGAACAGAAGTCGTAGTAATGGAGTTTCACGCCCTCCATAAGTGGAAAGTATAGCTTGAAGGGATTTGTACGCCCTCCGAACAAGCTATTACCGCATTTGAGAGGATCCAGCACCATTGAACGTTTGATCTTGTTTATTTCTTCACGGTACTGTCCATCTGTTTCCATCCGTGCATAATACTCATGTTCCCACAAGACTTTGTGAGTGAACTGGGAGCCTATAAGTTGATCGCGGATGCGGGTCCACGCAAGACAGTCGGCAGGAAATCTACCGTGGATATCTCCTACAATTCCACATTCAGGACGGGGGCATCCGTGCCACCAGCAACCGTTAAAGGAGTACACAGTCTTCTCACCAGTGGCACGGTTTTCACTTAGACCATCAACCCAAAAAACACGACCATTAACCTTAATGGTCGTGTACTTTACCCGTGTTGTGGGCATGCTTTATGTAAACACCTGTCTGCTGCTGTAGGTGTAAGGGATTGTTTCTGTGAATGACGGCTAAGGTGACTTTAGGCATGAAATTATTCTTGAACCCCGTAAAGCATAATGAGGCGATCGTGGTTGCGACTTGCAGCGGATCGCATTTGAAACGGGTTATGTACATCCTTCTAAAGGCCTGGAAACATACTTTAAGCACGCGCACATCATTCACGCAATAACGCTCACATTCATCAACTATATTGTATGGACTAGCTTCATTAAAACTGTTGTAGTAGCGGCCAAAATCTTCACGCTCACTATCACACATGTTGGTGTAGTTAAAGTAATGTTTGGTTGGAGATAGTCCTACGTAATTTAAAGTTTCGTTAGTGAGGAATATGTAAGGGAAATAACCTTTCGAAACCAGCAGCTACGCCCATGACCTTGGGAGCTTGGCTAATTTAAAAGGTGTGAACAGCAGGGTGCCTTTAAACTGTACATTACCTCTTATCTGCATCTGTATTAGTTTGTTTCCTTTTTTCAAGGGATCACCTGTAAATATCGCAGACGACTCGTGTTCAATCAACTCCTTATAAAGGAATTGTGTGTCAAATTTGGCCCCGTTATGGGCGAGAATATACACAGTCATTTTTTAGAACTTGTCCGCGAACTTGACAATATAGGACACAAAGAGTTTCACAGGGCTATCGTGGGGCATTCGTTTTAAAAACGTTTGTCCGTTTACCACATTTGTGACACTCAGCTCACTCAATCTCCATACACTCATCACACATAGTCTGGCTTACAAGTAAATGTGGAATAACCTCTTTGGTTTCAGCGTTCGTGTATGTTTCTATTTCGTAGTACACAGTTATAAAAGGTCTATTTTAAGGCTTAGCGTCTTTCATATAACATACTTGCTTTACTCCAACCGCCTTATATTTCTCATGGCATGTAGAACAGTGAATTTCATCACATTTATGCTTGAAATTCCCCCAATTATCCTTCATATGAAACATACCACATTCACAGATTCTCATTTTCCTGCACGTGCCAATTTATTTATGGAGCTCAAAACAGTTATTATTGAAAAATGTGCGTCTACACACATCACAATCCCTCTTCTCAGCTTCAACTACACGGCTTTCACATTTAGAGCTTTTACACTGCTCACATGCCATGTGACAATCTTTACAATGTTTCACTATATCATCCGCAAACTCTATACAACCCTTATACAAATCATGATGTCGTCCACATTTTCGACTTTTATCATAACTCGCGTAAAGGTCCCTTATATTACGAATGGGTAGATATGTTGTTCCTGACACCCCTAAAATAAGTAGGGGTCTTGTACGATCTCTCACACTGTTTTTAAAAACATACACAGTCCTACGACGATCATCCATTCCAAATACAACTATACGAGCATTCATTTCCTGTTCTACCCTTCTCAGCTCTTCAAGACCCATATTACACTCAAATTCAACTTTACAGTCTACAGTTAGTTTACGGGCACGCTCCACTACCGTAGGCAACCAAATGTTTTTGACCCGTGTATTTAGTACAGTAAACATACGGGCCCAGACTACTCCTATAAAGCTGCAACCACGATCGGCGTTTATATGCCGTCTATAAATAGCATGAGAATTGAAGTTAAGAGTATAAGGTGTGGTGGCACTATGACCCGCAACACGGAATACACGGTCAATATTTACCGAGAAGTTGTCCATATTGAAGGCGAGACTACTTTGAGAGGCCTGCCAAGCGTCTGAAGGGTATTATTACCCAAAAATCATCATCTCCATCATCTGACCCGAATCCGAAGGACAGCCTCGTCATGACTTCCCGTTCGTTCCGGTTCTGAAGGGCAAACTCTACAATACGTTCAACTATGCGCCGTAGTCCGTATTCAACACCATTGCTATACATGGATCTAGGATCAACACTGACTATATACCGATTTCTAGTCAAGGCCGGGGTGGGGGTAGCGGTGCGCACCAATTCGAATGTTATGCCATCCTCAACAGAACGGGAAGCTGCTTGCTGTGGAGGTTGTACCCGGAATTGAATAAGGGGGTATATTTGAGGAAGGTACTATTGTGGGGGTTGTGTCGTAAGACGTAGAAGGTTGGGGCTCTATTACTGGTGGTCTAACAACCGGCTCAACCCTGGCGCGCTTTATACCTGACGTGGTGGGCTCTTCATCATGCCTCCGCTTTGAACTGGCGCGTGCTACAGGTATCGCTGGTAAGGAATCGTCAGCGGGGATGGATTCTGTAGCTGCACGGTCAACGGGTTCGTCTGTGATATCGATGATGGGGTGCTTTACCTCGTCGTCATTCACGGTTCTGTGGAAGAAGAAAACAAAATATAAGAAGCAGCACTCAAAATTTGTAATATTTCGTAAATGGCCCACTTACGGGTGTGACGTGTTAGAAATAGATTCTGTAGAAAAATTCAGGTTCACGAGCCCATCCACATGTATTATATCTGGACCTACAGGATGTGGTAAAACTGTGTTTATGCTTAAAATCATTAAAGAAAAGGGAGAGATGGTCTCAAAATTTGTGCATGAAGTTATATGGTGCTATTCGACGTATCAATCAGTGTTCACAAAGGTGTATATGACGTTAATTCGTTAAAGGGAAATGAACATACAGTCATTGTAATTGACGATCTCATGTTGGAAATGGATAAAAAGTTTGCCGAGATATTTACAGTATTCTCCCACCATCTTAACATAAGCGTGTTCTTCATGAATCAGAATCTATTTTTCAAAAATAGATACATGCGCGATGTGTCGTTAAATACACAATATCTAGTCTTATTCGCGCAACGTAGAGATGTATCACAAATTGGGGTATTAGCCAATCAAATGTTCCCGAATCGGCGTAAGGAGTTTTTGGAGGTTTATAAAGAGGCCATAAACCAGCGTTATGGATATTTGCTTTGTGACCTTCGCCCGCGAAACACGTTTAGGGTGCTTCTAAGAATGAATATATTCCCAAGCGAATCTGAAACGGTATATATTCTAGAATGACAAATAGGCTAAAGAAATACCGTGAATTAATAAAAATCTATCAACGATTGCCCCGGGCACTGCAACAGATGTTTGTTAAAAATATTGACTCTGACTTTTTAAAAAGCATCTGTGAAATCTGTCTTAATGTTAAAAAATGTAATGTGCCAATGAAACCCTCTCAGAAGGCTCGCTTACGTCGTTACAAGAACATAATACGAGCGCTCGCTTATAAAAGTCAAACTGTGGGTAAGAAAAAGCATATTATTGTACAAAGAGGAGGATCATTCCTATCCATCTTATTTTCAGTTTTGGGTCCTTTACTGACTAGATTAATATAACGAAGGTGGTTGTGATTCCGCACGAGGTGTATGCTTCATTGCAAAGTCAAAAAGATTCCAGACACGGCTCTAGAACCCCATAAAAGTAGGCTTAAAAGAATGGAAAGCGAGTTGCTAGCCCTATTAAACAGTGAAAAGTCACCTGATGAGAAAAGGATCTTGTACCAAGAGGCTTTCCAGAAATTTCTTCATGAGTACGAAGATTATAAGAATCCTACAGAGCTCCCCGTGGTTATTAGGCACAGCGCGAGTAGCGCTGAGCATGGTGACACAGGACCTGGCCCCGACGTTAGAGATGACCAACCAAAGAACAACGGAACACAACACATCGAACATGTGCTAAAAAACAGCCTCCCACATACATTGAGGAATAAAGGCTTAAGTCTTTATAATCTATTGAGTGAGGACCCCATCATACAGTGGGCCGATACAGGCGAGGTCATTGTTGAAGGAACAGGGGTACAAGGATCCAATATCGTTGATATTGTTCATGATCTGGTGAGAAAGTGGGACAGACCCTCGCCAACAAGATGGAAGCATATTAAAGCAAGACTACAACAAATAAATGTCCCCAAGACATTGATAGGTAATCTGAATAGGTTAAAAGACTTGAATCAAATCTCGCATGTGTCACAACTGAGTACGCCATCTCCCCCAGCAGCAGCGTCTCTGAAAGACGAGAACAAACGGCCAGCCTTATCCACGTGTCTCTAAAATACGCAAATGGCTAACATATTAAGTAAACGCTATTATGACATTTCTAATCCCGCCTCCTATGGTGGCGTTAATAGACTGTACAGAGGTGTTTACGGTGTAAGGAAAAAAAGATGTTAAGCAGTTTGACTCTATTTGGCAAGCGGATTTAACAGACATGCAAAAATATTCAGTGTATACTGAAGGATACCGCTACATCCGATGTATTCATAATAGATGTATTCTCTAGATATCTGTGGCTAATTCCCCTGAAAAATAAATCGCCTGAAACAGTTGCTAAAGCGACCAAAACGTTGATGTTAAAAGAAGAAAGGGTTCCTGGCTATTTTTGTACGGATATGGGGAAAGAATTTATAGGTCGCGCTTTTCAGAACATGCTGACAGAGTTTAATATCAGTTACTACACTAGCAGTTCTATACATAAAGCCTCTTTAGCTGAAAGAGTTCAACGTACCATAAAGGAGCGCATGCATCGCTATTTTACACATAAAAACACATACAGATATATAAACGTTCTCGGTTCATTGGCTTCATCATACAACCGTTCACACCATCGTACGATTGGTACAACGCCTAAGGAAGTTTTAGAAAGAGGTGCGCTGCCAGAGGTCAGAAGAGATGGAGCACCGCCACCACACTCTACACATTTCAAAATCAATGATTATGTAAGGCTATCACGTTCGGGAAATAAATTCGCGAAAGGATTTGAGCAAGGATGGACACGTGAGATTTTTAAAGTTCGTGCTATGAGACCTAAAGGTGAGATAATGATGTATTACGTTGAAGATTTGAATGAGGAAGAGATCGCTGGAGGCTTTTACCACGAGGAGTTGCAGAAAGTGACATTTAATTTAGGAAAAAGTTTGTTTAAATTGAAAAAATTTTAGGCAGCAAAGGTTCAGGAAAGAGAAAAATGTACCTGGTGAAATGGCTCTGTTACCCAGAGAGCTTCAACACCTATATAAAAGCTGCTGCAATAATGAAGCTTAATTAGTATGCAACATGGCGCCTAGCTACTTCTGTGTCACACTCCCGTCCTCTTCTTCTCTGTCTGTACATCCTAACAACACCCTCACCAAGTTTGTGACAGAACTCCACAGACCCATTGAATTGGAGCGTGATTCGTATGAAGTGGGCTTATGTGAACTCCAGTTAGCCACCATATTTTTAACTCTTGAAAATGAGCAAATCATATTTCTGATCTTTAGAAGAATTGATGAGTGCGAAAGATTAGGCATAACCTTAGCCAATACTATGCGTTCAGTCCTGTTCGGTGAGGAACGGTACTATAGCACAAATGTATCGCTAGGAATCGGGCATTATGATACAGCCATGTACATTGTGACGGGGTTAAACAAGAGTCTTGAAAAGTCGTACCTGACAAACGATTTACTTTTTGAAGTCGTAAACATAGACACGCCTGCATGCACATTGAAGTTAAAGTCAACGCTTAGTAGAAATATTAAAGATAAAGAGCTGTTCACAATTGTGGCTGAGGGCCGCTATAGCACAGCTCTCCAAAGAGATGCCTTTCACGAGGCACAGCATGACTTGTCCAGCTTAATGTATCAGTTGAAGATGTAGAAATTGGATGAAAGCTCTCCGCCCCCAGACATGTGCTATATTTACAGCAATATCGTAGAGCAGGGGTTCCCAAATTGGTGTTCCGCGGAACACTTGTATACCGTGAGAAGTGTTCCGCGGAACACAATTTGGGAAACCCCTGTCGTAGAGCACCAATTTGTTGGGGACACCCAGGCCCGCCTGTTCCGCATTGCACACATCCCCAACCATAGAGTGAAAAGTTTGAGCATTACATATGACAAGCCCCATTATGTGAATGTTGCGACTAATCTATTAACCAACATCTCGATATACAGTATATAAGAACGATTGAGGGGAAAAATTTCCCATTCGGTGATGGGAGCTTAACAGTGAAACTTTCGCCGTTTATAATGACTCTAAGACCATTCACAGTCTACCGAGGAGTGATATACCAGCGTGGGAGTGGACTTTGATCCATTTTTTCATCCATACTACGCACCGCTGTCCCACTGTTGAAGAGGGGTGCCAGGTACCTAGGGCGGAAGGCGTTACAAACAGGTTTTAACGCGGCAGAAGACATAATGGGCAGAACTAAGCCTAACGAAGCTCTAAAAAAAACATTTAAAACGTGCACGGGACGAAATCATCGAAGATGCAAAGAGAAAAATGCGTGGTGGCGGAAAGAAGAGATCTGCCAGGAAGAAGGGGTTACCATCACGTGGCGCTAAACGTAAAAAGAAATCAAAAAAGAAGTGCTCTAAGCGTATGAAACCTATGGCTGATCATTTTTTTAACTGATATAAGCTGAGGACACTACTCTCACGAATCATAGGCTGACTAATACTTGTCGAGGGAGGTGGCACTATTTCTGACTCGTCTTGGCGCGTTTCATCCATCTGTGTAGTTCACAGTGCTGTAAATCGGAACTGTCCCTCTTTGATATGCCCCCCACTCAGGTCTCTATTGAGTGTTGCGACTTTATTACAATTAACCCATTAAACACAATTAGTTCGCCCAGTGCCCCTATAGAATTCGTGATACCCAGCTCAGGCCCTTACTTTTTGACCCGAGCTGCATGCACATGTACGCTAAACTGCGTATAGCCCATTCTGATGGAACGGACTGCGATGATAGTTACTCTGCCTACCATGAAACCAACTTTTTACACTTCATATTCAGCCAGTGTGAAGTGTATTTAAACCAAGTTAACATCTCGGCAGGAACGGGGTACTACCACCTACGAGCCTATCTGGAAAATGTCCTCAAATTTTCAAAAGAAGCGAAGGACACCTTTCTAACCGCCGAGAGGTATTACCATACTAAAGATGAAAATGAAATAAAGGATAAATTTAAAAATTTAAAAACAAAAATATACGAATGTTTTGGACGTCTTCATACAGATTTCACATTCCTGGAGAAACTGCTTATGAACGGGGTGGATATGAAGTTGAAGCTTACCCGCACGCACGATTCCTGAGATCTGCATAAATCTGGGGTCTGATCAAGAAGAGGGCGCGAAACCCGTTGTGATTCACATCATGGAGACGTATTTGCATATACGCCGAGTGAAATTAAGTTCCCCGAAACAAATAGAAATTGAGAAAGACTTAATACACGCTACAGTAAAATACCCAATTAACAGGGTACAGATCAAACTATACACGGTCCCCGCCGGGTTGGCCTCGAAGCAACTAGGAAACGTGGCCCTTGGAGTCCTACCTAAAAGGATATTAATTGGAGTGCAGGACCACACCTCGACGAATGGAAAATATAAAAAGAGTGCCTTTAAATTCGAGAATTTTGGCCTTAAAAATATTACTCTATACGTAAATGGCATCGCTTTTGGAGGGACCATGATTACGGACTATTCAACAGATGCTGTGTTCCCGCTCTGCACGAGAGCATATAGTGACGAACTTGGTTTGGTGTAACGCAGAAAGAATTTGTCGAAGAATTTAATATTTATTCATTTGATATTACGCCTGACTTGTCTCCCGGCGCAAATACGCATTTAAGTCCACAGCAGAGTCGGAATATCTCAGTCAGGTTGGAATTTGACAAGCCTATAGACGCGCCTATAAGTGTACTCGTGTACCTCGAATCACAGGCACTAATAGAAGTTGATCGTTTCAAGAACGTGGTCACAGACTTTTAAAATGGACACGAATACACTCCAGAGAGTAATGAAAAGTGACCGTTTCATACGCTCAAAATTTATCGGTGTGTTTGCGAAGAATGAAATATTGAAGCTGCCAAGTACGAGAAACTGGTACGGGATTATCGTTAACACCGACATTGTCGGGGGTGAGGGGATTCATTGGTTTGCAATCTATTTTAAAAATAGGGAAAGAATGTACTATTTTGATTCACCCTGCCTTCAGCCCTGGAATCATTCTGTGATTGTGCAGTTTATTGCGCAGTTACATGTACCTGAGATTGTTTGGAACCCATACCGTTTTCAAGGATATTATAGCGAAACGTGCGGCTTGTATTGCATTTCATTTCTCTTGCACATGTCACGTGGTAAGGGATTTATAATTTTTTTTAAATTATTCGATTTGTGCGACACAGAGATGAATGATAAAAGTGTATGCAGACAGACAAAAAAAAAGGTTCCCATATGTTAGCACCCGCTGTATTGTGTAAAGGTGTATATACATTTGTAACTGTAAAATGTAGCCATTAAGACTTATTTAACGGACACTGGTTCCGCTTTGTATATGTCTTCCGCCATTTAATAAATGAAAATACAATGTGTTTTGTTCTTAACCTCAAAAATAATTACATTAGTTCCTCGATGATCTGACACTCGCTGGACCGGATGTAAGCCAATACCTCGACTTCTGTATTCAGGTCACTGGGTTGGTTGTGCGGAGAAGCATTCATATCATTTATTCCCCTTTCATCAAAAGTAGCTATAACACGATCAAGTTCCGCATCGGTCCTATAAGGTTAAGTAAAAATAAAAAGCTACAACAAGAGAAATGCCACGAATTTAAAAAAATTATAATGAAAAGACAGATAATTCTTAAAAGTTTTGGTAATTTAAAAATCCTACTGCGGTACTGAATTATCGAGAAAATATTATTAAAGCTCCACCATATAATATAATATATATAATATATATATATATATATATATGCCAAAATAATCACGATGGAAACAGACAATAATTAAAAACATAATGGGGTTAATTTTTACGTTCTAGAAAATTCAGAATAAAGCTAAGTTAGACTAACAGCAAATTCTAACCATAAGCAGATATCCTGACAGTTTTCAAAAGTAAGATTAGCCGGGTGTGCAATGCTCCGTCTGCCTGCAACGGGTCTCGATCCCCGCAGCCAAATCTTAATAGTTTTTAATATTTCTATTGTAAGTTTTTAATATTTCTAAAATCGTACTTAAAGTACAAGAAATGTACAAATAAAAACACGCCATATATATATATATATATATATATATATATATGCCGAAATAACCCGAAGGAAACAAAGAATTAAAAATATTTTTGAAAACGCGTTTATTGCGGCCTTTTACGGTTAGGTTATATTGTTATAAACGAGAAAGATTCCTGGGATTAATTTTTCTTTGCAGGAAAACTTAGAATAAAGCTAGGTTAGACACTTATAAGTTACTTACATTTTAACAGCGTCTTCATTGAACGGTTCTTGCATTTCGTCACAATTTTCCGTAACAATCTGGGTAGATAAAAGTTCCCCCCGATCTATAACTCTGCAAATTAGAAGCGTTGCGTGAGCATAAAAGTCTTGATCTTCAATGGAGAATTGTAGAGCGATAACTGACTCATAGTGTATGTTTGAAAAGCACTAAGCGAAAAACATATGAACTGAGGCTCGGAGATGAACTGCTCCCTTTTATAAAGGGGGCTTGTGACCAACCTACAAAACACAATCGTTAGCTTCCTATTGGCTAGCGGTGAATTTTGGGCGGACCTTGACGCGTAGGCCTGCATAGCGGCCAAACAGAAGTCCTGGGATCCGCCCACAGGGCTGTGATTGGTTGCCCCTTGAAATCTGGGGCATGTCAGATATCCCCATTCGTGGAGAGACGAGAAACGCTTTGTTTTTTATTTTGTATTCGACCGAGAGAGAGAGGGAGAGAGAGAGAGAGAGTTGAGGTTGGAATGTGAAACGTTTTATGGTGCATGATGCTCGCCTGTACATTCTCGTTTGTCGGGAAAGGAAGGGTTTTCGTGATATTGGAAGATGTATTCGGAACAATTCGCGTATGTTTGAGAGAAACGCTAAACTACGGTTTATGGTGCCTTGAAACATAAAAGTGGAAGATATTTAATTACCCACGAAGAAAACCGCTGTAAAATTTCCACGATACAATAAATATATTTAAAAATAACAGCTGCGTGTTGATGATTAGCCCAAAGTTTACGATCTCGAGAGAATGGGAATAAGATTGACCCGACGCTGTGGTGTATAATTTAATGATAAACAACATATATATATATATATATATATATATATATGAGAAAAGTTCAGAATGGAAGGGCGTTTATAGCCCCGTAATTAATTTTTTTTTTTTTAGAAAGACAAGAAAAAACTATGATTAGCAGAGATATATTGGGTACAATTCGCGTATGTTGAAAGATACACTAAACGATGAATCAATTGCTGAGAAGTTATCTTTATGATCAGAAATAAACTCCTGCGGGAAGAAGTTTATTTATTGGAATTTTAAATCGAAATTATCTATCGCTTCCGCCAAACTCCGCAATTTTCAGAACGATGTTTAATATATATATATATATATATATATATATATATATATATACAGCAATACCTTGCACAGCGCGGTTAATTGGTTCCGGAATTTGTCCGCGCTGTCCAAAATTTCGTCGAATGAAATAGTACTGAAAAGAAATTAGAAAACAATAGGAAAATTGCGCGCTAAATTTAAAAAAATTGACGAAAATACAAACCGTACTACATCAAAACCCGCGCTAATCAAAACCGCGCTGTTCAAGGTATTACTGTATATATATATTATTTTCCATAAATATTTATGTCCTTCTATTGTTCAGCTAATTGCATCGTTCACTTAGATCAGGGGTTCCCAAATTGGTGTTCCGCGGAACACTTGCATACCGTGAGAAGTGTTCCGCGGAACACAATTTGGGAACCCCTGACTTAGATGTTTGCTTATTTCGCTTTCACCTTTCTTCATTTCCCTCCTTTATATAGGCACGCCTTTGCTTTCCGTCCGAATTATTCATTCTGGTGAAGATCAAGCTTTACACTCCACCTTAGACCTACTTTATATATATATATATATATATATATATATATGAGAGAGAGAGAGAAACGTGGAAAGATGTTTACACGAATTTTTAGGTGAACTTTTTTCCGTAAATGTACATATATAGGCTCGCCTTTGCTTTCCGCCGAATTCATTCTGGCAAAGGTCAAGCTTTTCACTCCACCTTAGACCTACTTTTAGACGGGGAAGTGTATATATATATATATATATATATAATATATGAGAGAGAGAGATCCCTGATAGGGCGTTATGGGTACCTGTACCAACTGTAGAAAGGTGTTTACATGAATTTTTAGATGAACTTTTTTCCGGAATTGTACATATATAGGCCCGTCTTTGCTTCCCGTCCGAATTGTTCATTCTGGTGAAGCTCAAGCTTTACACTCCACCTTAGACCTACTTTTAAACGGGGAAGTACAAATATATATATATACTGTATATATATGTGTATATATATGAGAGAGAGAGAGGGAAATAAACAAACAGATAAACAACATGATCGAGTGTTGCAATAACGGGATCCCCTGGTTGCCCCTACGAACCGTGGAAGGATGTTTACACTCCACCTTAGACCTACGAATTAACACGGATCATTAGGTCACCCTGGCTAGCAACTGCGGAAGGACGCGCCGCCGCCGGGTCTCGAGCCCGCCTACACTCCACCTTAGACCTACAGTTTAACGCGGTCGCCGGAGCCTGACGCATATAATCGTAATATTTTATGGGCGTATAGACGGGTGTGTACGTGCCAAACGAAGGATACACTGTGCAACTGGCTGATGATGCCTGGAGGCACTGGCTGATTAAGCCGACTGGCTGATTAGGGGCCCTATAAGGCATTGGCCACTCGGCTGAAGTCTTAATATGCGCTTGGCTCCTGTCAAGCGAACGCCTCTCCTCTCTCTCTCTCTCTCCTCTCTCTTAGGTTAGGTATACCCCTTTGGGGGTTGAGGCCGTCCCAACTTATCACCCAAAGAGGTCTCACCCAGCGGGGGTTCATTGCAACTTGGGGGATAACTCCGCCTCCAAGTTGCATAACCCCTTGTTGCTCTTGCAGCAACCCCCTCCCCCATTTAGGGGGTGCCTTGCAACAAGGGGGAAGGGGGTTGACACTATGGGTGCCTTGCAACAAAGGGGGGTTGACACAATGGGTGCCTTGCAACAAAGGGGGGGTTGGCACTCTTACAACATTGATCAACATTTGCAATTGCATTGCACTCGTTCATTTTGCAACCATTCTACTTTTGTTAATTCATGAATATTGGCTTTATTAAATATTTATATATACAGCGTGTCCCAAAGAAATGTATACCCACTTTGTTCGATAATACCAGCTATGAGGATAATAAATATATTACTTTTTATATGTTTTTTAATAAAGAATTTTCTCCTGAATCTAAATATGTGATTATGTTTATTAAAAATTGAAGAACAAAAAAGTTACAGATGTTTAAATTATAATTATTATTTTCGAGACTTCATGTGCGATATTTTCTAATATTTTAACCGACTGTTTTGAGATACTTATGTTTAGTGTTGATATTGAAGTATAAATGTTGTAATTATTAGTTAATTCAAAAAATTTACAAATTCCATGGTTAAATGACACTTTATCTAAGATGTTCGACGTCTTCCAGAACGTTGTTTTTGTAAGTTTTGCACAGTGCCGTCGGTTTCAAACTTATCTCGTATACGTGCAAAAATATTAGAAAATATCGCACATGAAGTCTCGAAATTAATAATTATAATTTAAACATCTGTAACTTTTTGTTTTTCAATTTTTAATAAAAATAATTACATATTTAGATTCAGGAGAAAATTCTTTATTAAAAAACATAAAAAGTAATATATTTATTATCCTCATAGCTGGTATTATCGAACAAAGTGGGTATACATTTCTTTGGGACACGCTGTATATATATATATATATATATATATATATATATATATATATATATATATATATATACAGGGTGTCCCGTAAGTCTGGACCCATAGTGATTTATAATATATTTTTTTTATTATGTTATTATTATTATTTTATTATTATTATTTTTTTATTATTTTTTATTATGATTTTATTTGTGGGGCCACTTGAAAGCCAAAGTGTGCGAGGTCAAACTTCAGAACATTTTCCACCTTAAAGCACGCATTGTGGAGGCGTGTCAAGAAATTTCTGCGACTGTGATTCAGAAAGTGCTGTCGCAGTGGAGATTGCGTCTTCAACTATGTGTGCGACACAACGGCGGACACTTTGAACAGATTATGTAATAAATTTTTGGACTATTTTGTAATTTTATTATTTTTCCCTATGGGTCCAGACTTACGGGACACCCTGTATATATATACTCGTATGGTATATACACCTTTGGTTTAGTTACTCACACGCCCCCACCCCTTCACCAAATCCTGGGTATGCCCCTGTTTTGTAGTAATGCATATGGAGTGGAACCAGTTGGACAAGTAAATCGGTGGGTAAAGGAAAAAGGATTAGTTAATGCCCCTCAGCCAGCAGTCGTTAAATCTTATAATAATGGAATGGGTGGAGTAGATCTCATGGATAGAGCTCGAGCAGACTATAGGCCAAAATTTCAAGGTAAAAAAATGGTATTGGCCACTACTTATCAATGCTTTGAATGATGCAGTTATTTTTAGTTGGAAACTGGCTCAGCTGTGCTCCAATAGTTAGACAAAACAAACAGACTTTCGAAAAACTTTAGTAACAGTATTACTGAAGCAGTCAAGACCAAGGCCAATGATCGATTGTAAACCCGGTCCTTCAAGGCCACTCCCTTCGGATATTAGAACAGACAATCGCGATCATTACCCAGTGAACTGTCCTGTTAGACGTTGCATTATCTGTAAAAAGAATTGTCGTATTCGATGCGAGAAATGTATGATAAAATATCAATGCATCTAAAGATTTGTTTCCAAAGATACCATGAAAACTAATATGCGCGAAATTGAGAATGACCTGTCTGGCTTGAATTTTTATTTATCTCCATTTTTTTTATATACAATGCAGAATTTGTATATTTGTTTGGAGTTTATCTAAGGTGACCAGGTGTATTACATTTGGCAGGCCAGTCCTGCTTTTTGGGAGTTTGTCCTGCGAAAAAATGGAGTACTGCAATGTCCTGCCTTTTTGTTCTTTGTCCTGCAATGGTACTGCAGTTTTGCAAGCTTTTACAGACAGAGATATTACATTTACCTATTTTTATAAAAACATAAAATTATATATTATATATCCTTTTCAGACATTTTTTGAACACTGTACAAAATATATGTATATATATACACTATACACTCACCAAAACCATTATTGTCGTGCATCTGGAAGGTGTGTATGTGTGCATTATTATTTTGGAAGTAAATTATGAAATCATGAATAATTTCTCTCTTTTCGTTCGGTTTCATTGACAAAAAAATTGTACACTTAGTACACATTTTAAAAGTACACATTTTAAAAATAAATTTTAATTTAATTACTTTTTTATTTTATAATTCTTAAAAAATACAATACAATTATAATTATGTGAAATAAATAAAAAAAATTAGTTTTTTAGCTCAATAAAGTTTATAAATTAAAAAAAAATTTGTTTTCCTGGTTTTTATTTTTGGACTTGGTCACCCTAAATTTATCAAACGTGTCGTGTAAAGGAATAAACGTGTTTGACAAAAGTATTATTTGTTTATTCAACCATTTTATGGAGCTTGGAGTACAAATACTGGTGGAGACGATAATTACCAAATGAAGAGGGGAGACAGCCCCCACTACCCCATATTTCTTTTTTGATAATATGGTGACTTCTTCAAAAATGTGTATATCTAAGAAAATGATAGTTTTAAGGTTTTTGATGAAAGAAATTAAAAAATTGAACTAAGGAAAAACCACTTATATGCCAAAAAACTACCCCTACAGCGCCCAATGACTACATTTGTAGTCATGCAATTTGCTAATTGATAATATTAATTAATTTTTATAAATATTTATTATTACTTCTAAAGAGTCAATGAGACTAAAATAATAAAATTTCAAAAGATTTTAAAGAACGTTCGTATTGCTTATCTTGGTTCTCCCACAGTACCATAATATACAAATATGGCATATAAGACAAAATTTCAAGTCACTTGTGCCAAAATGGATTCTAATGAAACTTTATACAAGTTTCCACACCAAACGGCATTTTATGACGAAGATAAAGGTAAAATCCAGGAAGATATGAATAAAATCGTAGATTGGTCGGTCACATAGCAAATGAGATTTAACGTCGATAAGTGCAAATTTTTACATATAGGTTCACGTAATGGTAATTTTGCGTATAGTATGTCAGAGAAGGAGTTGGCAAGCGTGTATCAGGAAAAAGATTTACGAGTTATCGTCACTGGTGATTTAAAAGTAGCAAAACAAAGGGTGCTCTTCCAGTATGTGCTCTACCGCGAAAATTTACATTCCAATACGTGATCTACCTTAGATTATTCGGATTAGCAGCAGGTACGTTAGTTAGCCTTATAAGGCTAACTAACGAAAATATCACGACTTAACCTAACCAATCGTCAAGGGCGTATAGTTGACCTAACGATTGGTTAGGTTAAGTCATGATATTTTCGTTAGTTAGCCTTATAAGGCTAGTTTCACGGTAGAGCACGTATTGGAATATGGTAGATCACAGTTTCGCGGTAGAGCACATATTGGAAGAGCACCAAACAAAGTACAGCAGCGGTCAATAAGGCGAACAAAGTGCTAGGTTTTATAGCTAGGAATTTTGAGTACAAATCGCGCGATATTGTTGTTCCTCTTTATAAATCATTAGTTAGACCCCATTTAGAGTGCGCGGTCCAATTTTGGAATCCGCATATGCGCAAGGATATAAACAAAATCGAAAGACTTCAAAGACGAGCAACGAAGATGATTCCGTCGCTTAGGTCAAAGTCGTACCAGAATAGGCTCAAGGCGTTAAAATTGACTCCATTCGAGACGAGGAGGCTAAGGGGTGATCTAATCCAGGTTTTTAAAATTATGAATGGGTTCGATAACGTAAAAAGAGATAGCTTTTTCGAAATAGCACAAAATATCATAGAAGAAGTAGAAATAACGGGTGTAAGCTGACAAGTAGAAGGTTTGAGACAGCAGTTGCCAAAAACTTTTTAACGCATAGCATAGTAAATAGCTAGAATAGTTTGCTGGTAGAAGTAATTAGTAGCACGTCTATAAGCATGTTTAAAAATCGATTAGACGCATATGTTCTACAGATCTACAGAAGTTAAGGCTAACAAAGACCCTAAGATCCACTCTAAGGTTAGCCCGAGAGAAAGGAGAGAGTATGGGGTTAAAAGAAAAGAATAAGGGGTTAAGTAAGTAGCAAAACCTATCATTCGTGGGTTAACATTCATTCAGAAAAAGAGAAAGAAAGACTCACCATCATCATCTGCCGGCCACTGCCGTCAATTCGAAAAAACAGTCGAAGAGAATAGGAAAGGGGTGAAAGATGAAAAGAAGTAAAATAAGAACGCTTACAAACCATGCTCTTAATTCAAAGAAACATTGTCATACCATCACGTTCCCCCAACAAGCCCCGAGTCACGTTTCGGTTATAGCAACTATATCGTCGTTCCCGGAATAAATTATCACCTTAAATTCGTTCAATTTATTTGTAATACTACGTACGTTACAATAAAAGACGTTTAAATTATTTTTTACCACAGATCGGCGTTTTAAACTATTTTTCACGTCGGGCCGGCGTTTCCCGGACCCATAACGTTTAAAGAAGGCTTCGACCTCTACAACTTTTGAACGTTCTCATCGATTAACCTACCTAGCCTAGCATTCCCTATTTCTTTGAAATGCACTCCATCTTTTAGAAAAATGCTAGGATCACTAAGTTCTGACCACAGCTTTACGAGAGGTACATTTTTCTGAGCACAAATCTCTTCTAGGTTACTATTCAAAAATATTGTTTTTGACGTAATCCTAAGACCCAAACCGTGCCTAGGGTAATACCTAGAACTGAAGACCTATCTGACCTTGCCTTCAGGGACCTTCCTGCGTCTTACGAGCATGTATTATGCCGTCACTTATATAGCACCAACAAATTTTTTCTTTTTTAAGTTTTTATAGTCTGTCAAAAATTTCTTTTCTGCAGCCACAGTTATTCATTAATTAATATATATATTAGGGTGGTCCAAAAAATTAAAAGTTGGAATTTTAATTTAGACACATGTCGCCCTAATACCTTTACCCCAAACATGGGAGCTATTGAAGAATAGGGACCCCAGCCTTCTTTGGTTAGCTTTATAAGGCTAACTAATGAAAATATGACCTGACCTAACCAATCGTCAAGGGCGTACAGTTAACCTAACGATTGACTAGGTTAGGTCGTGATATTTTCGTTAGTTAGCCTTATAAGCCTAACTAAAGAAGGCTGGGGTCCCTATTCTTCAATAGCTCCCAAACATATCTTCAGGCAAAATTTCAGCTTCTTATCTCAATATTCAGGGGTCCCGCAAAACTTCAGCTTCCCGGTCATCACAAAAAATTGACACAATTATCTCAAATAAGCTCACGGTAAAGGAAAGGCATCATTGTAGATTTTAAGTTTATTTCAGGAAGACAGCTTTTGACATGGAGGGCATATCCTTCCTGTGCTGAGCTACAACTTTCAGGAGGTACTGCTTCTGGGTCTCATTCTTGGTGATGGATGAGTTGAATTGTCTGATCAGAGCAATACCCCTTTCGGCGCTGTCGTTCACAACCTTCAGTGAAGCGACGGAGGCCATGAATTGTTGGTAGGTTTCATCTTTGTTCCAAGAAGAAGGTGGCTTGGCGAGGAAGGACTCCGACTCCTGACGACCATTCGGGAGAATGAGGTCAAAGATGTTCTTGGTCTTGGCAGTCACGAAGTCAGGAAGCGGTGTTTGAGGAGAGAATCTCTTGCCATCAATTCTCTTCAGTCCCTTCCACTCTCCCTTCTTGAGATTTTCCATCATTGCAACTTTCTCCTCTTCTCCAATCCGGTTATCAAAGAATGCAAGACCGATCAATTCCTCGGACACATACCACAGGTGGCGTTTGAAGGCTGTGAGGGCAGTGTTCGCCAGCTGACGATTCGGAATTCCGCTCTCAAGATCCTTCATGAAATCCAAGTCATTTTTAGGGGCATATGATGCGATCGTTGCTTGATGCCAGTACCTGGTGTAGAACAGAGAAATGAAGAGGCTGAGATTCCGCACCGCACACATTTCGTGAGCAGTGAGGGTGAACTGCTCTCTAAAGAGGAAGATCTTAAGAGCATAAATGGCCTTTGCCATCCATCTGGCTTGGTGGAAGGCCCCAGGTGCCCTAATCTTCATACCTCCCTCTGGAATTTCCCCCAAGAAGGTGTATGACAGGACAAGGAGTTCCTTGTAATCGTCCCTGAGGTGAGCCTTTGACTCGATTGCCACCTTCAGGTCCTTCAGCGCCCTTTCTTTGAATCCTGCCAGGAGACCACAGAATTCTTCCACGATATTCTCATCGTGCGTTGCTGGTTTCCAGCGGCTTCCATCAATGAATCTCCACTGCTCTTGGAACCGCATGAACAAGGGGATATTGGGGCCGCTGGATGGTCCGTACTCCTTCTTGAAGACATCAGAGAAAACAACTTCCAGGATATGGTGACGGCAAGCGATTCAAATAATCTCCCGGTTGATGGCAGCCTGTATCTTCGTGCAAGCTCCCTCGGACAGACCAGTGTTTGAGGCCGTGGTGTCGAACACCAAGCCTCGCACATGATCCATGAGGTTCCACTCCTGAAGAGCAGTGATGCAAGCGTTCGATTGGTTCACACCTGTGCTGCTGCCAATCTTGGGGACCCCGAGAAGGATCTCTTGGTTGCCTCCTGTGACCAGGATGGCAATCCTGTCAACCTTCTCGGACTTGGACACATCAGGAAGAAGCTTCGAATCCCAGTGGAGGAGGAGTGGGGTTTAGGGAGGGAGGTTCAGGTTCTTATTTGTTTTTGCGAATGCTTCCCTATTGGCCATCCTGTGTCGTCGAATTGAGCTTCGTGAGAGCGTCATCTTCTTCAGGTTCTGCCCCGATGCCTTTGCCAGGGCTCGCGAAAGGCCCATGGCGGCCCTGTCGGAGATGTTGAACCGATCCATGGCTGCAGTCACTTTTGGGCTGAGCAGAACACGTCGATTCTCCTTCCTTCGTTGCAGTGACCTGCCATCTTTGAGCGTAAACTCGGCGTCATTCTCTTCTGTATCTGTTTCTGAGGAGGAAGGCAGTACCATCTGCGAGGAATCAGATTTCAAATAACGCCTTCTCATTTTCACTTCTCTCCTTCTGTTGCTTAATCACCTCCTCTCGTTTCCTCTTTTCCGCGCTGACTTTGGTGTGAATAACATCGATCCCGGTCATGGAGGATGATGTTCAATCTTCCCTTTAGCTCACCAGGAAGGCCTTATCCTCTTCATTCGACATGATAATCATCGCATCCTTGTGAGCCACATCAAAGAGATCCTCGAGCTGGTCCCGGAACATTGCCTCTTGAGTACGACAGGTCTCGGAGTCTCGATTGCGGTTTTACTTGAGCTTGTCATACTCATCAATCATTTTCAAAAGTTTGGCTTTACTGTAAGCCAGGGTTGATGTTGGAATTTTAGCCTTTTCCCATATCTCTAGCACTGCTTGAATAGATGCTTTTGCAGCATCTGCTCTCGTTTGCTTCATGACAGAGTGATGGAAGTAATATTTCCTAAGCACTTGGCCTCTGGAAGGCAGTCGAGCACCGGTGATATCTGGGTCTGGGTGGCCAACAAGCCTAAAGGCTGGCCCACTTCGTGTCACCTTATCCATTATCCAGTAAGTGTAACTATAGAAAGATATAGGCTACAACTAATAATTTTCAAAGAATTAAAAGAAATTGGCTGTTTTGCTAGAATTTTATGAGACTAAAATGACTAAATGTTTTGCGGGACCCCTAAATATCATCCAATTTTCTTTAAAGTTTATACAAAGCAATTGTACATGAACTGCAAATGGGAGGTTCGCACACGCACTCCCGTGTGCGAACGGGTGTGCGGACCAATCCGCACACCTTCCGCACCCGCACCTCCGCACCTTTTTACCGAGTGACCGCACACCGCACCTCCGCACACCATTTCGCACTTCCGCGGAAGGTGTGGGGAACTTGCCCAGCACTGTATATATATATATATATATATATATATATATATATATATACAGGGTGTTTGAAAACTTTCTGTACAAATTGTAATGGGGGATAGGCAACACCAAGACAAACCCTTTTCGTCTATAAGTGTATGTCCGCTGACGTCACCATTCGGCGCGAGAGGGCGCCGCTGCAATTGGCTAAAAGGTGAAGTGGGCTAGACTCGCGCTTGCCGCGGGCATTCTTAAATCGGACGTAGTACGCGTAACATGTTTATTTAAAGAAGGCATGTTTATTTAAAGTGCTGAAAGTTGCGACCGGTAGCATCAATGCATGCCCGACAGCGTCAAAGCATTGACCGACGTACACGTCGAAAGATTCCCGGCATTTCGGGAACAGTTCCAGCGGCGACAGCGATTTTTGCTACGAGGTCTTCTTCTGAGTAAATGGGAGTCTCGTACACGCGGTTCTTCATGTGTCCCCACAGGAAGAAATCGAGGCATGTTAAATCGGGCGATCTCGGTGGCCAGGCTACGGGCCCACCCCGGCCTATCCATCGGTCCCCGAAAGTGGCGTTCAGATAATCCCGCACATCGTTGCTGGAGTGTGCTGAGGCCCCGTCGTGTTGAAACCACATTCGTCTACGAATAGCCACGGGAACATCTTCCAGCAGTTCCAGCAACGTTTCTTCAAGAAATATCCGATAAACCCGCCCGTCGAGTCGGGCAGGCAGCAGGTACGGCCCAATCAACTTGCCATGGACGATACCCGCCCAAACATTGACGGCGAACCGTTCTTGATGAGCATGCACCCGTGTAGCATGTGGATTTGCGTGCGCCCACACGTGAGAATTGTGCATGTTAAACACACCCTCACGTGTGAAACAGGCCTCATCTGAGAACAGCACATAAGCCGGAAAATTAGGCTGCACCGCTGTCTGCTGCAGAAACCAGCGTGCGAATTCCACACGAAGAGGGTAATCCCGAGGTTGTAATGCCTGGACTCTCTGACGATGAAACGGATGTAACTGCTGCTCGTGCAACACTCTCCAGACCAGGTCGTGGTTCACACCGAGGATACGTGCAACACCTCGCGTGCTTGCGCTTGGATTGTCCTCAAATCGCCGTAGGATTTCTTCTTCCATGTCAGGAGTGCGCACGTTTCTCTCCCGACCAGTGTCATGCATGTTTGCATGGAATGTTCCAGTTTCTCGCAGTCGCCGATGCAAATGCGCAAACGTTTGGTGGTTTGGCACACGTCTGTTTGGGAAGCGCTGTCGGTACAACCTCACAGCAGCTCTTCCGTTTCCATTAGCAGCCCCATACACCATATGCATGTCAGCCATCTCAGCAGTCGTGAAGCGCTCCATGTTACGCGTACTACGTCCGATTTAAGAATGCCCGCGGCAAGCGCGAGTCTAGCCCATTTCACCTTTTAGCCAATTGCAGCGGCGCCCTCTCGCGCCGAATGGTGACGTCAGCGGACATACACTTATAGACGAAAAGGGTTTGTCTTGGTGTTGCCTATCCCCCATTACAATTTGTACAGAAAGTTTTCAAACACCCTGTATATATATATATATATATATATATATATATATATATATATATATATATATATTAGTGATGTAGCGGATGTCATTTTTTCACATCCGCGGATGCGGATGAGGATGTTTGATTTCAACATCCGCGGATGCGGATGCGGATGCGGATGTCTACATTTTCGTTATTTTTTAGGATATATTCGAGATTTGTTGTGTTTAACGTATATAATAAGTTATTATATAGAGAGAGCTGTAGCTATAATGTAGTATAATTGATTAATTGTACAATAATTGCTGTACTTTTCTCTGAACATATAAAATAATATCAAGCATCTAACTAATATAGAAATCAATTAGTGAATTCGTCTGCAAATAAATTCGTTATATTTTGTTGAGTTTCAGCCACAATTAGAAACCATAATTGTGTTACCAGGATGCGGGACGTGAACCCAACTCAAATGCACCCCACCGACCTCTTTCCCCAACCTCCACCCTTATAGAAAGAGATCTTTAATTAGCTTGATAACTATTTATATTAAGTTTAAAGTTTTATTAGGCATATTTATAAATGAGTAATTAAAATAAAGTAAACTAAGATGTTCATCGTTTAATGTTCAAACTTAATTATAGGAAGGTTATGCTTAAGGAACATTAATTTTTCTGCCTTTTCTGCTGCCAGTCCGTTTCTCTTTTCATCATATATTAATCCAGCACTGCTAAATAATCTCTCGCTTGGTACGTTTGTTGGAGGACAGGCTAAATGTTTCCTTGCAAGTTTAATCAAGTATGGATAGATATTCTGCGTATTTTTCCACCAACTAATAGGATTGTCACATGCAGCCAGGCGTTTTTCTTGGTGATAGCTCTCGATCATTTTTACTACATCTTTTGACAGCGCGTAGGTCTCGTCATTGCTGCTTTACTCAAGAAACTGAGAGACAGATTCTGTGATAGATTTGCTTGTTGAAGGTGTTGGTTCTGTCACTGAAACTTTTATTCTTTTGGTGGGTGGCGAAGCGACAGATTCAAGAGATTGAAGCTCTTCAACTGCTTTGCCAAGTGATGATTTAACTCGTTCTAATGTACTAGGTGAAAATAACTTAGCTTTGTAACGTGGATCTAAGTAGGTTGCAAGAGAGTAACTTCATACAAGAACAGCCTCTCGTCTTGTCGCTTGCATCACTTTTGCGCACAATGAACTAGTTCTATTAATATAGTAGAATTTGATAATTTCCGCTTATTAATGACATTTTATCTCAACGGTCCACATCCGCACGACATCCGCAGTCCAAAGTGCGGATGCGGGTGCGGATGCGGATGCGAGAAAATGTGCGGATGTTCCGCGGATGCGGATGCGGATGTGACCTACATCACTAATATATATATATATATATATTATATATATATATATATAGGGTGTTTCAGGAGGAAAGGTCAATACTTCGGGAGATGATAGTATCGGTCATTATGAGAAAAAAAGTTCATATGAACATGTGCCTAATTCTGAATGGTTACGGAGATAGAGCTGTTTGAATCTACACATAACAAAGCATTGTTAATGGTAATCAAGAAAGAGAAACCAATTACTGTTTCTAACATTTAATGTTCAAACATTGGCATTTTGAATGGTATCAGATAGAGAAATGACAAATTTGTTACAGTTTACAATACGTTTTCGAAAATCCCACCGTCAACCTCACTGCACTTTGCAACTCGTGTGCGAAGATCGCGTGTTGTTCGTCTGAGTTGATCTTGTCGTTTCTTTATGCGGGCAGCAGCATCCAAAATGCGCGCGAGCAATTCGTCTCGTGTATCCACCTTTCTTTTGTAAACTTGACTTTTCATCCACCCCCACAAACAACAATCTAACGGAGAGAGGTCTGGAGACTTTGGTGGCCATTGAATGGGACCACCGCGGCCGATCCATCGACCAGAGAAAGTTTGATTTAGGTATTTCATCACCAGACTGGTAGAATGTGGAGGAGCTCCGTCATGCTGAAAGTACATACCAGCGCGTGTAGCCAAAGGAACATCCTCCAATAGTCCTGGCAATTCGTTTTGCAGAAATTCTATGTAACTTTGTCCTGCAGACGATTCTCTAAAGTAACAGGGCCAAACAGCTGATCATCGATGATACCGCACCACACATTGGCAGAGAAGCGATGCTGAAAATTTGTTTCCACAGTGGCATTTGGATCTTCGTCTGACCACCGATGAGAGTTACGAGTGTTGTTGATACCGTCACGGGTGAAAGTAGCTTCATTGGTGAACAGTATTAATCGAAGCAATCGGCGATTAGCATTTACCCAATGATAAAATTCCAGTCGCATGGCAGCGTCTCCTGGTTGAAGGTATTGTACACGCTGTACATGATATAGAAGCAAGCCTTCCTCACGTAATGTTCGCCATACTCTTGTGTGTGGTACACCGAGACGTGTAGAAATTCTTCGTGAGCTAGTAGTAGGACTACGTTCTACCAACTGAAGAATGTTTTCCACTTCATCCACATCTTGTTGACTTTCACGTTCAGATGAAACATGAGCGCTGGGAAGTGTAACAATCTCACGCAATGTGTTGAAAACCCTGGTAAACACTCTTCGATCCGGAATTCTGCGGTTCGGAAACCGTCGACGGTATTCTGCAACAGCAGCTGTTGCACTTCCATCGCAAAAACCGTAGACATACACCATATCTGCATATTCGGCATGTGTGAAGGTGTATGGCATTCTTAACACTGCTTCAAACACCAAACAATGTCACTCACAACAGTCAGCTGTCGATTGGCTTATGTTACATGCTTACATTACAGCTTACATGGTTCAAGGTTATAGGGGAGGGAAGGGAGAGGAAGAGCTGCGCGCGCATCAGATTCAAACAGCTCTATCTCCGTAACCATTCAGAATTAGACACATATGAACTTTTTTTTCTCACAATGACCGATACTATCACCTCCCGAAGTATTGACCTTTCCTCCTGAAACACCCGGTATATATGTATTCAGATTCCATTACAGAGGTAAGAAACTGGGTAAAAGATCTACACTCGCCAACCCCAAACATTTTTCTCTGTGATGACTTTAATTTCCCATTCATGAAATATAAAAGCATAGGAAAAAATGTATTTATACACCAGTTTGATTAGACTAGACTAACGTACGTATCTCATTTTATGTATGTTTAGTCCTTTGCGGTAATACTACTGATGACGTAAGATATTTAATAATATTAAAAAAATATATACAATGATGTATGAGGTGTAATCTTATACTCCGTGACGTCAAAGCTATTTTTAGATCTCAGCGGAAATAAATTGTAAGGCTAACAAAGCTTAAGAGTAAAACGCGTGAGCGTTAAAAAAAATTGGCGACTGACGTCATGCGTAATATATCCTTTTTGTTGTGACACAACGAAACTCAGGTAATACTAACTGAGTTTCATGCCAAGAAGGAATGACATTTTAGTTTGTTTTTCTTTTTATTGTTTTGTTCCGTACAATTTAACATAAAATACAATTCTATTAACATAATTAAATGCTTAATCATTTTGCTGAGATCCTTCAGGTGTATATTTACCAACATATATTCTACCTAATAACCTAGTTAAATCATTAGTAGATATTTTAATCAAACTTTGTGGGAATTGAGCAGTAACTTGTTGACCTAATTGACACACTTGATTAAGTCTACGATACATTCGAAATCCTTTAAAAGGAGAAAACCACCTAGTTCGTGGATGCATCATTACCTGCTCTGCACTATGTGAGGTGTCAAGATTAGGTTCAAACAAAACAGCATGAGGGACAATTAAATAAGGAACAGGTGATATTCCTACATTAGGATTTCTTTCTACAACCTCTCTAACATCTTTCCTACGACCTAACGAATCCTCAAAGTTAATAACATAACCAGACATATTCATTTGTGGTATACGTTGAAAAGATACACCAGTAACCTGATAATAATTGAAATTTAAAATAGTAGCTTTAGCCTCAGTACTTAACAGATCCAAAGATAAAGTATAAATTCCATCAGTATTTACACCCAAAGTATTTTTATCCAAATAAACAAATTTCATTAAAGCTGTAAACATATTCCTCTTAGCACGCCTTCTGACATTCCTTCGATGAGGATGACCACCATATTTCCTTCGACGAAAATGTTGACGGAAACGACCACGTCGATACATAATGTAATTCTTAAACAATGACCACCGGAGAAACACGTCTATTCACTTCAATGGTAACGAACACACTGAGATGTACGAAGATAAGTGTACTATTTATAGAATCCTGATTCGTTTTAGCTGTTCATTGATTCATCGAAGTTGAGTCTAAAAGCTGTTTTGTTGCATGTTGGCAACGTATTGCCATCAATTCCAGTTGGTCATGCAGTCCACATGAAGGAAACATATGACAACATGAAACTGCAACGTTTTGAACTGCATAAACTATGACAAACATCAGTGGCAGGTTTGTGGTGACTTGAAAGTTGTTGCTATCGTGCTTGGACTGCAGCCGGGCTACACTAAGTATTACTGTTTTCTGTGTGAATGGGATAGTCGGGCTAGGACTTCTCATTACATCAAGAAGGATTGGCCACTCCGACACTCATTGGAACCTGAAACAAAAAATGTTCAGTATCCTCCACTTGTAGAATCGAGCAAGATTTTGTTACCACCCTTACACATCAAACTGGGCGTCATGAAAAATTTTGTTAAGGCTATGGATAAAACGGGGGCAGCTTTTAAGTACCTCGGTGGTAAATTCCCAAAGCTCAGTGAAGCAAAAATCAAGGAGGGTGTATTTGTTGGTCAACAGACCCGCGAGCTTCTTAGAGATGAGGAGTTCGACCGTATCCTAGGTGGTGAGAAGACAGCGTGGAGTGCTTTCCGGTTAGTAGCAACCAATTTTCTCGGAAATACCAAAGCTGACAATTACAGGCAGCTGGTGGAAAACCTGCGGTTGTCCTATCAAAAAATGGGCTGCAATATGTCTTTAAAGATACATTTCCTCCATTCGCACCTGGAATTTTTTCCGGCCAACTGCGGAGCAGTCAGCGATGAACATGGTGAACGTTTCCACCAGGATATTTCAGCGATGGAGAAACGCTACCAGGTGAAATGGAGTCCATCATTGTTAGCAGACTACTGCTGGACAATAACAAGAGATGCTCCAGAAGTTGAATACAAGAGACAAGCAAAGAAGCGACGGGTTGAATCAATATAAGTGACTGCATTATACAGGTATGTTACTAATATATGGTATACATATACGCAAAATGTGTAACTTAAATTTTCTTGGAAACTGTAGCCAATCGACTGTTTTTATGGTCATATTCGTTTTCAGCACCCCAAAATCCATAATAGGAAACACATTTTATCTCCGAAGCACAAACTTTTTAAAAATTTGTAGACCAGTGTTATCAGCTACAACTAATCTCAACATTTAAAAGAGGCTCTACAAGGTCAACAACAACTGATCCTGGATGATCCAAGCCTGGTCTCATACTACCTGAACCTTTGCCGCAATCACTTTAGCATTCCAAACATATCCACTTGTGTCGCATAACTTGAAAATTTTAATCCCATACCTATGCCTTTTTCCTGGGTTGTACTGTCTAAAAAGGAGACGGCCTCTATGATAAACCATGGTCTCATCTACTACAATATCTTCCCCTGGTATGTATAATTTTTGAATGTTGTCAAGGACCATAGTCATTATTTTAGAAATTTTGTACAATCGATCATCAGGGAGAGCTGTTTCATTGTTGCTAAAGTGCCAATTTTTCAGAATAAGTGAAAATCTTTGTCATGCCAATATGATGAAAAATTGGATGAAAAAATAATGAATCTAGCTTCCAATAATCTTCCATTTTAGGAAATTTGATGAGACCTGTTAGAAAAATTATAGCAATGAACTTCTTCATTTCATCATCAGATACATTGAAGTGCGTCGAAGTTGTTGACTGGCCAGATATTGCTGCGCATATCTGTTAGTTTCCTCATTCATCAACTGTATAATATGATGGTCAATTATTTGTTCAAAAATCATCACAGCAAAACATTGTTTGTTGTATTGATTTGCTTCTGAAGGCCAAAATTGCCTGAAAAGTTTGCTTTGCTTCTTTTTACAAAATCACTTTGCCATTGCAATGGAGTTGGTTGAGATGATGTTCGCGAATGAGTCGATATTCTTGATATCTGAATTTCTTCTCCTTCGCATTATGACTCTGATGATGTATTGCTTGCTGATAAGTTATATTCATCACTGCTATATTCTAAAGATTCCGTTGAAGAACCACACAAATCCCCTTTTGCTGTAGATACTTTTTCTTTTTTTCTTTTGGGATCTAATTCAAATTCATCCTCTGAACTAGAATTCTCACTTACATATAATTATTCATAATTACTTATCAACTCGGAAAGCCCTCTAGTGGACAAAGCTTTTTCAGCCATAGCGTGCAATCCACCACCACTGATGAAAGTTATGAACACTGGCATCCTCTTCGGGTGGATGCCAGTGGGCATCAAAACTGTTGTGGAAATAAACTGTCTATTAGAGTGGGTTTTTATTATGAAGGTTCCATAATTTATACTAAAATATGGGTGATGCAATTGTTGGCTGACATTGCATCAGATAGTGTTGAGGGTGATGAAAGAACTGTTATATGTTTTAAATGCACTCTTTCTAAATGATAATGCCAAATTTGAGAAAGTTACTAAATGTTTGAGCATTAAACAATTTGACAACCACATGTGGTACTCACACTTATGAGAAATAACATCATACTCACACGTTTGAGAACCACATGTGTTCTCAACTTTTTTAATGCTCAAAGAGCTTAGAGTATGTTGCTATGTACAATAAAAAAAAATACAGACTCCAGTCATTTAAAATATTTGTCTTAATAAGTTGCACGTCTCATTAAACGTCACTATTTATCTGTGCACAGTGAAAGGGTGGGTTAACATTCATTCAGAAAAAGAGAGAGAAAGACACCCTCATCATCCGCCGGCCACTGCCGACAAGTCGGAAAAATAGTCGAAGAGAAAAGGAAAGGGGTGAAAGATGAAAAGAAGTAAAATAAGAACGCTTACAAACCATGCAAACACAGTCTTAACTCAAAGAAACTGTCACACCGTGCAAACTACAGACATGCAAGTAAAAAAAGTATGAAGAGTATAACAAAAAGTGGGTTAGTTTACGCTGCGAGATACATCTAAGTTCGTCTTAGTCTATTTTTTTCTTTCTTTTCTTTTCTACCTTCTTTCATTTTTTTATTTTTTAATAATATAAATTTAACGCTGACATATCACACGCTGGCATGTCACAAGCTGGCATCAATCATCACCAGACTCAAACTTCGACTATCACCCCCAGAGATCCTGTTGCTAATTGTTTTTTTAATTTTAAACGAGGTTAATATTTTTAAAATGTTTATCTAAATGGTTCTTAAACATATTAACGCTGGTAGAGTTCACGACGGGCACGGGAAGATTATCCCCTTTATCAATTACTTTAAACGTACAAAGGTTTTTAGCGATGTCGTTAATGAAACGTCTACCACGTAATTTAAATCCGTTATTACGAGTATTGCTCTTAACGAAAATGAACAGTTTGTCAAAATTTACGTTATCGATTTTATTAACGATTTTAAAAACTTCAATAAGCTCCCCCCTTAATCTTCTAGCCTCGAGTGAATGCAAGTCTAACTCTTCAATCCTATCTTCGTAAGATTTGTTGTGTAGTGACGGAATTAGTTTCGTGGCGGGTCGCTGAACCCTTTCCAACCTATCAGTATCCTCAGGCAAATACGGGCACCAAAACTGAACGGCACATTCTAAGTGAGGCCTAACTAGGGACTTATAAAGGGCCAATATCACCTATCACGGTACCTTCTGAAAGCCTCCTCTCTGTTGCGGATAGCATTGGAACAAGTAAAGTTAAACCAAGGGTTTTTTGCATTAGTAGTAGGAATAGAATATGGAATGTACGCCCTCATGCCCGAGAGAATCATCTCCGTGATGCGCTCTGCACACTCAGAAGGGCCCCGGCCACGGAAGCAGTAATCATTCTATGGGAAATCACAGAAGTACTGCCTAAGGGCCTCCCAATCAGCGGCGCCGAAGTGCCAAAGGTGCCTCCTTTGGGAGGATCCAAAGGCCGAATTTGAGCGATAGGACAGGAAACAGATATAAGATTGTGATCGGAGGAACCCAACGGAGAGAAAAGTTTCACAGAGTAAGAAGGACGAGAGGTAAGAAATAAATCCAGAATGTTGGGCCTATCTCCAAGGCGATCGGGGATACGAGTAGGATGCTGTATAATCTGCTCTAGGTCATTTAGGATAGAAAAGTTGTAAGTTAGTTCACCAGGGATGTCCGTGAAATGGGAGGAAAGCCAAAGGTGATGGTGAACATTGAACTCTCCTAAAATGGAGATTTTAGTAAAGGGAGAGCGGGAAAGAATGTATTCTACTTTGGAAGTGAGGTAGTCAAAGAATTTTGGATAGTCAGTAGAATTAGGAGAAAGATAAACAGCGCAGAAGTATTTAGTTTGAGATTGGCATGTAAGCCCTAGAGCCAGAGGGTATAGAATTTGGAAGATTCGAGTCAGGTCATTGCGTACATATACGCAACATCCACCTTTGGAGTGAAATTGAGTATAGAGAAAGTAAGATGGTACTGAAAATGAGTTGCTGATCAGTCGTCCCAGACACCTGAGTTTCAGTGAGGAAAAGAAGATGAGGTTTAGAGGAGGAGAGGTGGTGTTCAACAGATTGAAAATTTTAGAAAAGGCCACGAATTTTGCAGAAGTTTATGAAAAGTGAATCAGACAAAGGTCCAGAACATCTCGAGTGGGCGGTAGCAGATCCAGCCCCGCTGCCCGGGTCTGCGTTCTCGGTATCGGCAGGGGGGAGCCAGAAGTGGGGACATTTGTGGTCCCCTTCCGAGGGGACTCCGAGGCTCTTGAAGTTGATGCCATTTTTTTTTTTTTATTTTGAAAAGATTATGTAGTGTATAAGATGCATGTGTATGTAGTGAGGAGTAGGGAGAGAAGCGTGTGTTTGAGAGCATGCTGGACTGCTCACAGGGTAGATGAGACACGAAAACGATCAGCTAAGGAGGACAGTGACAGGAGAAACGGGAGTTCCAGCACTCCCTTTCTTCTGACTAACGTCCCCCCCCCGCCGGAATACTTTCCTGGTCGATTGGTGTCTCCAATCTCCTTTTCATATATATATATTAAGTTTGATATTTACAACCGCACTTATTTCTGATTTCCATAGCCTATCACTCAATTTGAATTTTATGATTCTTTTGTCTGTGTGATTATTATTTTTTCTGCCTCGGTGTGCTTCCGTAATGACATTTTCAGGAATGTTTATACGGAGTTTGTTTCTGATGGCGTTTCTAACAATTTCAGTGGAATTTCCATTTCGGGAACCTTGAGGGACTCCATGTCCGCCGATAAAGAATAAGTGCTTATGGGTTTCATGTTAGAGCCCTGTTCTCATTTTCTAGTATGGGGGTGTAGTCGATCTTCTATAGTGGATACTCTCTCATTAAGGGCGTTTACACACTGCTTTAGCTCTTTGTTTTCTTTTTCTAGTTTGTTTATTCTCTCATCCTTTTTTGTGAGACAGTTTTAGATAAAAGATAAATAAGATTCCATATATAATGCTAATTGTTTATTATCAGTATTACGGGTTAATGCCTGGCATTCCCGCTTTTGTTTGCTTGAAACTCCTCAATCCGTTGAGCATGTCAATTGGACTCCTCCAAAAGCAACCCTCTCCATAAAAGTGCACGGAGCGAATGTTTCTCCTTTTCTTTTCCACACTCTTTCCGGTCCATCGGATGTTCGAAGATTAAATCTTGATTCGTCCGTGAACAATACTCATCCCCATTGGACCATAGTCCAATTGACGTGCTCACGAGCGAAAGCAAGACGAGCATTGCGGTGGTGTGAGACCAATTACGGGCCCATTGCTGGACGTCTAGCATGTAAGCTACTTTCCACAAGTCTTCTTCTAACGGTTCGCTTCGATACACTGACGTCTTGAGACATTTCCAGCTTATTGCGGACGTTTATGGCAGTCAAGCGACGACCTCGTAAAACACTCAAGACGATGAAACGATCGTCACGGGCAGATGTGCAGCGTGATCTTCCAGATCCTAGTCCTCTCCTGTCTCCATATAACGTTGGTAGACACGTCGAACCATTGTTCTTGGAATTCCTAGCGCATCGGCGACGTAACGCTGGCTCCGACCATCTTCAATTAAGGCGACGACTCTTGCGACGTTCACGGCACCCAAATCCATTGTAAATGTTCAATTCTGAAACCAAAAAGAATTAAAAGTCTATCTGTTACTAAACGCAAATGCCTATTCCCAATAGTGGAAGAAAAAAGTGGCACTAGCAGTCTAATAGCAACTGAATGTCAGACTGTAGAATTCTTAAAAGAAGTCGAAAATTCATTACAGCTATTGTGTTTGCAGCTGACGTTGTTTTGTCTCGTTATTTGGTTGCCTCATAAACTATATTTTCGAATTTTAAAACCTTTATAAACAGAAGCTTGCCCACTTTTTTGCTTTTCGCGATATTCTAAGTAGGCGGATTTTTCTGCTGCTGAGTGTATTACAAAATATTTCTTCGAATGTTTTAATGCAAGTTTTATTTTGCATTTTTTTATTTTATAATTTTTTTGTAAATTTTACTTATCTTCAACTTTTCGTAATTCTAGAATTAACTCGAAACATCGGAGCTAAATTGAAGTCATGCTGTATGTTGTTTCTTTGGTCTTCCTTTTCATTTTCATTATACACACACACACATACATATATATATATATATATATATATATATATATATATATATATATATATATATTATATGCGAGGCAAATCTCTGGCGATATCGGCCATTGTACACGAGCACGCCCACCTTCACGACAAGAGCAGACGGTTGTTTTATCTCCAGACTGTGGCTCAAACTCGCTCAAATCTCGCCTACGCCCTCAAACTAGCGCCCGTAAAACTGAAAATGCAATATTCAGCCTAATTGAGAACGCTTTGACGCTCTCTTGTGACATCGTTCGATGGCTGTTGGCCCATGTACTTTCTCAGCTAACACCTCACATCCGTCCAGAGCTGCGATATCGGAACCTCGACTACTAGCGTGTAGCGTCATGAGCGATCTGGAGGCACATTTCAGGTTTTGTACAATCAACCTTGCTGATTTCAGAAAAGAAATAAAAAAATTTCTGCGACAAGCAGAACACCTTTTTCGCATGTAAAAAATACAAAATTCTTGTTAATTACAGTTGGCAACACTGACTGACATGGTACTTCTGGCAGCCTTCTAATTATTCTCAGTGAGTCATCCCCTGGAATTTCTTAGTTCTACGCTAGCTCGCTTGAGAGAAACAAGTGTTTTTTCTGTGGATGGGGTGTTCAAAAACCCCAAGGTACTAACGAAAGGTGAGTTTTGTGATATATACATTATACACATTTCTTTGTTTTGTTGTGTTTTACATTGTTTATAAGTTTGTTATATGTCTTAGGGTATATACTATATACCTATGGATATTTATATACATAATACATATGTGTGTGTGCAGTATATTTATATATATATATATATATATATATATATATTGATAAACTTATTGTTTACCAATAAACCAAGCCTTATATATATATATACTCATAATCATATATATTTTTTATTTATACGTTTGTGTTTTTGTTTCAGTGTTCCTGTGTGATACTTGTTGAGTTTTGCTGGTACAATGAGCACGCAAAGAACACGGGGATCTGCCAGCCACATTGTCTTTGGTTCTCCACTATCAGAGCTTCCTCTGTCTGAACTTCCAACCCGTATACAAGTTGCAAGGCATTTCCTCTTCTTGAAGGAGAACAAGTACACCAGCAACAGGGAGATTCTTCCGGAGGTATGCCAAACACTCATTGACTTTTGGAATCGTGCTAACATTTCATCACAGTCAATCAAGAATGTGAAGACCAAGCTGCTCCGATTGATGGAAAAAGGCTCACAAGCATCAAAGCAAGGCAAGCAGGCCACAAAAACCAAGAAGTTCGAGGAAAGCCTGAATCAATTGTTTGACATACTGTAGCTGTCTGCCAATGCGATGATCCGTCTGCATACCACTGTGAAAAAGAAATGAAAGTTCCACGACGAGAGCATGCTTTTCTGATCGACCAGAGAACCACGCGGATCATGCAGATCAGTCGGGTGGATACGAATGTGACTCAGATGATGGAGAGAAGGAAGTCAAGGGAGGATCGGATGCAAGAAAGACAAGAAGAGAATAGAAGAAAAACGGAACGGCAAGAGGTAGCATCCTCTGCAGATGTGGTCGAATCAGCTCAAGCAGAAGCAGACTCCAGTGGTGAAAGTGTTGGTGATGAGTGGATGGGTGATAGAGCCCAGGAGGACAGGAACATCACACCGATTCCCACTGTTCCTTTGGAAGCTGACCGGTATGGTGTATCGAACAGAGCTGCTGCAGCTATCAGCACTGCAACATTGGTTGACTATGGCATCATTAGTTCTGATGATCAGACAAACGTAATTGACCACCACAAAGTATGGAGAGCACGGCAGAAGGTAGGGAGGGATCTGAAGGAAGCAGTAACTTACCACGATGTGGAAGTCACTGCTTTATTTTTTGACGGGCGGAAAGACATGACATTTGTCAAAGAGAAAAAGGGGAACAAATGGTACAGCACAAAGAAAGTTGAGGACCACTATGTGCTGGTCGGAGAGCCTGGAACCTTCTATCTAAGCCATCTGACACTGGAACGAGGAACTGGCACTGTCATTGCGGATGGACTTCAAAATGCGATTGAAGAAATGGGTATTGCAGACAAGATAATTGCAGTGGGAGCCGACAGCACAGCCACAAACACAGGGCACAGAAGTGGAGCAATACACCTGCTAGAGTGCCGCCTGGGTCGTCCTTTGCACTGGTTCATCTGTAGTCTGCATTTAAATGAACTCCCACTGCGCCATTTGTGCAAGGAACTCATCGGCCCAACAGAATCTGCAGCTCAATGGAAAGGACCAATTGGCAAAGCTTTGGCCACATGTGAAAGTTTACCACTTTCCTCTAGAGGAATTCAATGTATTGCTGATGGCCACACTCTCCCGGATTGTTGACTTTACTGAATTGAGTCGTGACCAAGCCTACCTCTACAGAATGATGAAAGCGATAAGGACTGGTGTCATTAATGAAGATCTTCTACGAGAGAAGCCTGGACCAATCTCCCATGCAAGATGGGTTACAACTGCCAGCAGAATTTGTCGGCTATATGTAGCGATGGCGCAGCCAAGTGATGAACTGTATTCACTCACACAGTTTGTCGTGTGCCACTATGGACCCATGTGGTTTAGCATCAAGTGCCATCCAAGGTGCACAGATGGCCCAAAACATTTCCTGGAGCAAATCAAGCTGCTACGATTACTGCCACCAGCTAGCAAGACTGTCACATGGCCTGTGATCCAAAGAAATGCATAGTGGGCTCACCCTGAAAATGTTCTACTGGCAATGCTTGCAGATGCAGATCAAACAAACCGGAAATTGGCCATCGATGTAATCAAGACCATTCGACGAGCTCCCAAACCTGCTCAACAGCAAGTCAGAGAATTTCGGCCACCAAAGATCAAACAAAGTGCTCAGAATTTGAAAGATTTACTCCCACCAGTGGAGGAGTGCACAATGGAACCACCACTCACGAAGCAGTTCTCTGTCGAACAATTCGATAAGATCACTGAAGAGCCCCTTGTTGTCCGGATACCATGTCACTCCCAAGGTGTAGAACGCTGTGTTAGGATGGTAACTGAAGCGTCTGGGGCAGTGTATGGAAAGGATTCAAGAGATGGTTACATTAGAGCAGTACTTAAATCCCGTGACTTTGTGCCGTCATTCAAAACTAAACAAGATTTTAATGTATCATTTACTAAATAAAACTATCTAGTCTACCTACCTACCTACCTACCTACAGTGTATATGTTTATTCCAAAGACAATTTTTTCTATTTTTCCTGAAAAGCAGTACATTGTAAGGGGTCAAATGATAGCTCAAACCCTAGGAAAGCAAGTGTCCAAAAGTTATGGGTAACTAGCAATTTTCACGATTTTCACATGCGAAAAGGTGTTGCACTTGTCACAAAAAAATTTTGCTTTCATTTTTGAATTTAGGGAGGTCAATTGTACAAAACCTGAAATGTGCCTCTTGATCCGTTACACTTTGCCCAATGACGCTACACGCTAACGTACACCTCTGACGTATGAGAGATGTGGATTGCTTCATATAAAAGAAGGGGTCCGGCCATTGAACGAGGAGCTTGTAGATTCTAACTTCGAGGGAGGAGGTTCAGGTCTCGGTCCCCGCCAGTAACGAAGGCGCGAGTTGCTCCGTATGATTAGCTACGCTTTGTAACTACGGATTAGTCCACGCTTTGACGGACCCCAAGAAAGGGCACGAGGGTAGTGTCGCGAGAACAGGGCCGTCGGGATTTTTTGGTTAAAGGAACGGAAAGGGATACCCAGGGTGAAGGATAAATTTCACATTAGAAATTAAGGCTTAAATTGGAATATGGGAATTAAAGGATCTGACCGGAGGAAGCGCCAGTGGTCTTAAATTCATTTATTTCCTGGTGACCTTAATTGTCACCCTTAGAATAATAACAACTAAATCTTAACCCAGTGAACTTAAATGACCTTGTGAAATAAAGACTTAAACAAAGCATTGTATATTACCGCCTGTAATCCGCTTACCTAAATATAATTAAAGTGCCTGAAAATAAAGTAGACTCTAATCCAATCCCATCAGAATAAACGTAACTCCGACGAGTGTGAAAGCGGGCTGCGAAAGCTTCGGGCTCCGTAAGTGACCGATTGGTCAGCGCACTCTGTAGGTCCAGTCCGGACCGTCCGCAGAGTACATCTATTATACTTGGGGGTGAATTAAAACTCACCTGGAAAAACATCCCCCGGGTATAATAGAGTGGTGTCAGGTGTGGGGTTAGGTAAGTATTTCCTACCCCCTTTCCTAGACATTCGTCGAAGTACCAGAAGCCGACTGAGGCGTGTATGAGGACCGTCTACACGGACAAGAGAAAAGCGGCAGTTCCACCCAGACTCACAAGGTCAAGAGCAGCTATTCAGGCACAAGTGGAAACGGCAACGAGACTCCAAGCAACAGGCGAGGACGAGAAAATCCATCTCTCCGAAGACGAAGGAAAATCCAAGGTGAGCAAACCTGTTTGTATTGCAACCGGTTTTAGGGGACAGGAAGACAATTTTCCTGTAGCAGGAAGCACCCCTAAACAATCCCCTTCAGGATTAAAATTTTTCCCCCCAAACTTTAACATAAATAGAATACCTCACGTCCCCTCTTGGGTTCCTCTTGAGGAAATTCAAGGCGAACTTAAAGAGGGAAATAGCCCTCTGCAAGCCGATTTGAGGCAGGGATTTCTAGAATTTTGGCCTTTTTCATTAGACGGGGAAGAAATGGCGTTTAGTCAGGATAGTAGACAGGCTAGCTTAGGAAGCCGGGAAGCGGCTGGTAGGCGCAGCCCGTCACCCCCAAATTCTCCTCCTATGCGTCCCCCTCAAGTACCAGCTACCCGATCATTCCAACTATCTTCTTATGGGGAGGAAAACGATTTCTCTCCTGAGGAGAAAAAGCTGCGTCATGCGGCTGAAATCTGTCCCATATTTTGTGGGACGTATGCCGAGTACCAAATTGCTGCCGCTCAAGGAGTGGTTCGAAGTTACGTATCCTTTCAGGATTTCGTATCCGAGATCGCACGGTTAATTCCCGAGCGAGGGCGAAATTCCGACAGGATGCGGATCGCTTTGGCAATACGATGCTCGGTTCCACCCAGTAGACTGGTGCTTGTAGAATTTGAAGAGAGCGTGAAAACTTGGAAAGAATTCTTAGATATTTGTTCCAATCTCTACTGCCAAAATAGAAGAGACGAGATCACAAACAGACTGATGAACATAGAAAGAGAAAGTAGAAGACCCGATGAGTCATTTACATCATTTGCATATAGAATCCAAAAGGAGGTCAAAGGGTTAAAAGGGACGCGGGAAATATGATGCAGCATATAGATGCGCCTTTCGTGTTAAATAAGGTAATTTTAAATTCTATACCTCGTAAACTCTGGCATAAGTACGGAGACCAGGATGAGGAAGTGCATGAAAAAATCAAACGCATCCGGTGCGACGATCGAATCGTCTCCGAACCGGTCACCCCTTTTTATTCACTGCCCTATTCCAACCAAAACATGGGATCTATACCGACCCCCGAGGTTCCCATTTATCAAAACCAAAATTATTTAATGAATCACCCTCCTTATTCACCGCATTTAAACACGTCCCCTTACGTGGGACAAAACCTGCATTCCCAAGCTACCCCTTTCAATATTCCCCCGAGGCAGGTTTCCTACAATAGTACCCCGCCTTACGATTTATCCATCCATCCTGGTCCCTCTATACAAAACCATGTACCAAGTGTGAATGTTGTACAAGCGCAAGCACCGACTCAGGCTTATAAGCCCCAATGTTACATCTGCGGAAGTGTCGAGCATAGGGTAAAATTTTGCCCAATGATTGAAAAAATGAAAAAATGAAGGCTTTAGAGATAGACCAAAGTAAGGCTCGAGAGCACCTCAGGGAAGAAGAACGACGATATGCGTCTCCGTCCCGGTAAAATAGCTACCGTGGAAGAGAAGAAAACTACGAGGACCGACGGCGGTACCCGTCGCCCTACTGACCGAATGAAAATCGGGGAAGAGAAGATAGGTGGCCGAGAGAACGAAAAGAAACGCAAAGCAACAGAAATGGCCATTATTATGACCATAGAAGGGACGATTATCCCGATAACCGAGGATGGAAGAGAGAAAGTTTTTCTCACTACAGGGAGAACCAAAATGGACGGTCGCCGTCACCATACGAGCCCAGAAGAGACCAGAGAAGAAGTGATTATTCTCGTTACAGGGAGAGCCGAAACGAACGGTCACCATCATCGTATGAACCCCGACGAGAAGGGAGAAGAAATGATTATTTTAATTACAGGGAAAACCGAAACGAAGGATCGTCATCACCATACGAGCCCCGACGAGAAGGGAGAAGAAGTGATTATTTTAATTACTGGGAGAGCAGAGACGCAAGGTCGCCGTCACCGTATGAACGACGAAGAGAAAATTACCCAAGGAATCGGTCCCCTTCGCCGTACGCGAGCTCCCCCCGGGACAACCCCGATGGAGGAAATCAGGAAGACCGAAGACGATCGCAGACAAGGAATGGGGAAGGTCGCCAAAATAGCTCTTCTTGGGTAAAAAGAACGGACTCCCCACAAATTAGAGGAAAAAAACCTCGAAAAGTTTCCTTTAAGGAAACTGAAGGAACGACGAATCAGCAATGACTAGAAGGGCCGAGAAGTAAAAATATTCCTGTAAAAGAAGAAGAATGGAAATTTAAAATAAATGAGCTAGAGAAAAGGAGAGGGGAAAATTTGCACGCGAACGAAGTAAATTTGTGTGACTTAAGTATAAACGAGAGTGAATGTACAGCTGACGGATGCAGTTCGACCTTCAGCTCGAAGTCTGAAGCTGATAAGCAAATTACTGAAAGAGCCAGCCCAGCTGTTTCAAAAGAGGAGAGAATTGACGAGAGTGACGATATTAGGGAGCGAGAGAGTGAATGAAATTTGCAAGAGGTACATAACAGAAAATATAAATCAAAGAGAGCCAAATTGTGTGAATAATATTTATGAATCAAATGCGGACGAAAATACATTTAGGAGAAAAAAAAATGCAATAAATGAACCTGAAGGAATGAACGAGGGAAAGAAGAGAGTGAGCGAGATAAATTTGTGTGCCTCAATTACACTAGGCAACAAAGATTTTGTTACAGAAGACCAAATAGGTGCTCCTAGCTAATTTCGGTATGCTGATTTCAAATCTATAATTAGATTTTTTCTATCACGTCTAGATTTTGTGTAAAATGAAAATCACTTTTAGTAAAATTTTCTACCACGTCCAGATTTTGGTTTTAATCGGCTTAATGCCAGTAATATGAAACAAAGATTAAACTTGCCTACAAGTGTTATTTTGACTGTAAGTTAGGAGACCAACAGAGGGACTGGGCACCACATATTTGCTGTGCACAGTGCAATGCAATGTTAATAGCTTGGATGAATGGTAAAAGAAAAGCTATGCCGTTCTCAGTCCCCATGGTTTGGCGTGAGCCGAAAAATCACTTCAATGATTGTTATTTTTGTTTGACAAAGATTGCTGGTTTCACAAAAAAAAACAAATCAAAGATCACGTACCCAAACTGCGAATCAGCAATGAAACCAGTACCACATGATGAAACAAATCCACCACCAGTTCCACCAGCAACGATAACAGACAGCAGTTCATCTGAAGATTCTGCTAGTGATATAGAAACAGGGAAAGATGGCATATATGTTCCAGATGCAAATATTTCTCCACATTTGTTAAGTCAAGCGGAGTTAAATGACTTAGTGCGCGATTTGGAATTACCAAAAGAAAAGGCAGAATTGCTTGGTTCAAGACTTCAAGAATTTAATCTTCTCCAACCAAACACCAAAGTTTCCCATTTCCGCCATCGCCATTTGCAGTTTTCATCATTTTACTTACAGGAAGAAAACGTTTGTTTCTGCCACGATATCAGTGGTCTGATGCAAGGGATTGGCTGTCGCTATGATCCAAAAGAATGGAGACTGTTCATTGACTCTAGTAAAGCTAGCCTTAAAGCTGTATTACTGCACAACGGCAATGAAAAACCTTCAATACCTGTAGCACATGCCACTGGCCTTAATGAGACTTATGAATCGATGAAACTGCTGCTAAGACTCATCAAATATACGGACCACACATGGAATATTTGTGGCGACCTTAAAGTTGTATCATTACTTCTTGGGTTACAGTTGGGCTACACAAAGCATATGTGCTTTTTGTGTCTATGGAACAGCAGAGATGACAAGAACCACTACAAAAAACATGATTGGCCATCTAGAACTGAACATGTTGTTGGTAAATACAATGTGAAACACCCAGCACTTATTGACCCTCAGAAAGTACATCTTCCACCACTTCACATTAAACTTGGCCTTATGAAAAATTTCGTGAAGGGTATGGATCATCAAGGTAGTGGTTTCAATATTTAAAGGATAAATTCAAAGGAATATTGACAGATGCTAAGCTAGAAGCTGGAGTTTTCACTGGACCACAGATCCGCAGTGTCATCCACGACTCATCGTTTCCATCTAACCTAAATGAGAATGAACTAGGAGCATGGACATCTTTCGTTGAAGTTGTCAAAAACTTTCTTGGAAACCACAAAGCTGAAAACCACCGTAAACTCGTAGAAAACATGCTTAAATCTTATGAAATAATGGGATGCAGAATGTCTTTGAAAATTCATTTTTTACATTCTCATCTTGACTTCTTCCCGGCCAACCTTGGGGCTGTAAGTGACGAGCATGGTGAGCGCTTCCACCAACAGATCTCAGTTATGGAAAACAGATACCAAGGTAATTTCAACCCAAATATGATGGGAGATTATTGTTGGTTCCTGCAGAAGGAGAGCTCGTCATCCTACAAGCGACAAAGGAAGAGGACACACCAAAGTTTCACTTAAGAACAGGAATTTGCCTTTCAGTAGTAACAACAAAATACTAACGCGCTTTGGGTGGATGGTTGGGCGCAGGGGTGGTAACTCCGCCAGCGGAATTCCGCTGTCTGTCTTAAGCCAGAATAAAGGAGGAAAGACATCCCTGTTCACTAATTATTTAAGTATGCTTAACATAAAACGTGGCACGGAAAAGTAGCTTAGACGGCTTTCGTAATAGAAGCGGGTGAGAAAAAAAATGAAAAATAGGGGTTTTCGGTTACACAAAATCTGGACGTGATAGAGAAATTTTGATATCAGATCTGAAATCAGCATCAGCGCTTTAGTAGGAATCAGTAGTTCACGTGTCTGTAACAAAAAAAAAGTTGAAATTTGTTGCCTAGTGTTATCAATGGAAGAGAAGCTGAACTTAGTGGAAGTCGCGCGGCCTTGAGTATGAGATTAGCTTCTGAGGTTGGTGCACCCGTGAGTGAGAATGTTTTTATAAACACCGATAGAGAAGAAGTGAAATGCGAGTAATTCAAGGTCAGATAAGGGACATGTGATCCGAGAGTGCGAGAAAGAACTAAATAAAAATAAAGTACAAGAGAAGCGAAATGGTATGAATGATTGTTATGATTCACACGCAGGCCAAAGTGAATTTCCGGAGAAAAACGGTTTGATCGATGTTTGTCAATTGGACGCGCGTGAAAACGACTTAAAAGGGAGCAAGTATGTGAGTCATGGTAACGAAGTAAATGCTTGGGACAATGAATCCACGGAAAATGCGTGCGTGGGTAATGTTTACAAGTTAAGCGCGTGTGGAAATAAATCCGGAAAGGATTCATCGTCAGTGGACGGGAACGGAAGTGCCAACAAAAGTACGGATATTATGTTAACGGAAACATATCGTGTAAACGGAGTATATGACGTAAGTATGTGGAAAACCAATGATGAAACAAAAGACACATTGAATTTTCATGGGAACGGAAGCCGAAATGAAGTCTCACGAAATGCGAAAATCGGAAATAAAGTCGTAAGTGTAAATCATGAAGAGCGAGTTCAGAGTGATAATAAACCAACCCGAATGGAAAAATTAAGATCAAAGGTCAATTGGTGTGGTTTTCTTTTTCTTGTGCGGCTTCGTATTTTATGTGTTAGACGCGTTTACCTGTCCATTTCAAATTGGGTAAATTACCCCGATAAGCACCCAGATGTGGGAAAAACCCAAGTAAAGAAAGTTAGCTTGAAAGAACCCTGTAGTAAAAGGGAAAAACGCAACCAGGAGAGTCGCCTCCTTGAAGTCAATGGAGATTTTCTATTAAAAGAGCAGGTCTCTTCTCCAATGAACCGATGCATACGAATATTTCGCTACCCGGTCATTCAGGAAATAAAGGAGGAAATTCAAACAAGAAAACAGGAATTATGGAAAACGAATGGGTCGTTGAGACGTTGCACGCAAATAGTGCGTGGGTGGAGGAAGAGAAATTAAATTTCGATGTGGTGGAAAGAACTTCTCCAAGAATCGTCTTACCGGAGATTTGTCTGAACGAAGAAAAGTCGAAAAAGACATTGGATGATGTAGAGACCCTGGGCAATCAGCAAGAAGGAGTTATAAATGAAGAAAAAATTGAAAACATTAGATGATGTAGAGACCCTTGGCAACCAGCACGAAAGGATTAAAAACACCATCCGAAAGGAAGACACTGAAAGAAAATCTCATACAAAAGTTAGATGCAAGGAGTTGAGAAATGAACCGGAAAAATACAGAAGTAGGTTTAGTGATACACCGCGTTTATGGAGGCACACGCGACCGCCAGACTAATTTTGTCGGTGAATGACTTTTGTATATAAATGATCACTAGGGCGCTGGGCATTAAGGAAGAATAAATCGCTAAACGAAAAATGGACGAATCGCTAAATAATAATCTTTCATTATAATTGCGTTTCGTTTGCTTGGCACTAAAATTAATTATGCAGATATAAAGTTTTTTTAAATAAAAGATGCTTTCTTGCTTTATAATTACATAAACCAAAGGATAAAATAGGAGTTTAAATACGAGAGAGTAGAACGAAAACACGCATCCATTTAAAAATTTAAAATAACGCTAATTAACATGTAAGAAAAGATCAAACCAAACTTCATATATATCCATTCACGAAATGCAAATAGGCACTTGGAAGTGTAGGCTTTTAAATATGTAGACTCATAAAACAGGCCCTTTTATGTTGCAGGCTTTTTAAGATGTAGGCTTTTTACGAAAGAAAGTAGGTGATAATCTATAAATTTCCCAAATGAGTTTCATGCTAAAAGTTGTAGGATTCTGTCTAACAAGAAGAAACCATGATAAAAGGTTGTCACAAGCGACCGGATGTAAGATAAGAAGCCTTCGACTCAAAGGCAAATGCATTAACGTTACGAGTAAATTTCTTCTTGCCAATATAATTAGTATATTTATATAGATTTATATTATTATTTATTTTTATTTTAGACTTGAGTCAAAGGGTAGAAAATTATTTAGTTAGTTCGCTTTGAACCGTGGAGAGGAATACTGAAGGGATAGTGAGATTTAATAATTTAATTTCTTCTAAGGGTAGAATTGCCAAATTATTTTTCCCCTTTGGAAATATTTAATTTCTGTTCATTAAAGAAAATTATTAAATAAATAAATTAGGCAAGCAATTAAATAAAGAAGTTTATTAGCGACTCCTGCTGAAGGAAAGAGTCACCCTGCCCATATCACTGTGCGCAAGCTCAGACAGGGGAGCGAACCTTTCCAACCATGAAGCTTTGTGCCAATCGGTCTACGACGTCCATTTACACCGCGTCCTAAAATTACTTTTCTAAATGCCTGTAGTATTTACAATCTGTTATACTATCCAGCATGAAGTAAGGGATGAAGTTCGACCTCCGTTGAAAGATCTACCTATTTACGTTATCGCCAGTCGGAGCGACGTGCAACCGGATCAAGACAAAGAACCGTACGGAGGACCCCCGGAATACCGTCCAAGGAAATCCTCCAAGAAGGAAGTTACGTCAACATTCAGCCGAATTAGTCAGCCGAAACAAGATATAAATTCTTTAGCACTCCTAACATCTAAATAAACACTAGTTAACGATACTACTAGCCTAAAATCTAAGCTTAACTACGTGCGCAAATTTGAGTGTTTACTATCAAAGAAATTAGAGTGTTCCTTATGACTTAAGATTAAAAGAACAGTTACATTATAATGAAATAATATAGTAAGAGAAAATTAAATCCTGATAAAATAGTATGGCATGAAAGTAAAGAAAAGGCGACGCCATAGTGTAAAGATAAAATTAGTAAGAATTTACAAATCAATTTAAAATAATGTGTTGTAACTTAAAGTTGTCCGTCTTCATAACGAATTGCGAGCTCGTCCATTAAAAATCCTTTATCACCCACCTAAACCGGTCAATTTCAATCAGGCTTTGGGATTCTAGATACAGTAGTACACTAATAGGGTTAGATAAGGCTTACTAAACTCTATTTTTAATGCCAAATGCCCTGTTTTTTGAGGATTTAAGTGTGGTAAGCATCCGAGCAGTGATTAGCCGAAATATCGAAAGGGTGGACACAGATTCTGTTTATATAGTCATCCGTGGCATCCGTTTCTACAAAAAAATAAGTTGTGGAAGGCACTTGAACAGAGTGAAATTTCATCACCAGTAGAATATTCAGTTTCTAGGACTTTACCAACAGAGGAGCAATTTACCATCAATGTTATACTCTTCAAGTTAAAATTTTCAAATTTAAATGATGATTTTTTTATATTTGCCTGAAACAGTGTCATGGTCAACCATTGACACAAGTACTCTCTGTGGTAATTTCCCAATAAAACATTGTCAGGCTGTTTCGAGGATAAGCCAGACATGACAATAAACATTTTTAGGTGGGTACTTTTTATAGGGTATTTAGCTGTCGATCTCAACAATAACTTTTCAATTTTCATTTTTTAGCTGCGGATAACTCTACGTGTCGGACACTGAGATACGTCTCAATAATGTGGGGTACCACGAGTTTAGAGGCTTCTTCTCCGTCCTCAAACAAACATATCAACCGTTTCAATCTTAATGTCAACCCCGTTGACCAAAGCCTCTATTGAAATGAGTAATTGCTGTGTAGGTGGACATAATAAAAAATCTTTTTTATTTTTTAAATTTCTCTTTTACACCTTTTACTGCTTCAAGGGTATAATATCCTGAGGCACGCAAATAGGTTTCCTTGGCGTCTTTTGAATAATTTAGAACATTTTCTAAGTATGCGCGATAATGGTAATTGGAACCTGCGTATATTTACTTGAACTCAATGTACATTGCATTGACTGATCAGTGTATGCAAAAAAATTAGTCTCAGGATAGAGTGGATAATCATCCTTACACTCTGTCCCATCAGATTGTGCTATTCGGACTTTTGTATACAGATATATATTGCTGGGATTGTAAAATAATCAGCCTGCGCTATGTATAACGAACTCTAAAGGACCGGTCCAAGATCCAACTGTGTTGAAGGGATTAATCGTGACGCAATCGGATTCCTCTATAAATGTCTGAGTAGGTGGGATGTTAAAAAGAGGGAGTTCTGATTTACAGCACTCGTCACTGTATAGATAGAATGGATGAGCCATGTTAGATTGTTTAGAGTGATTACCAGATCCTACCTTATACTGTAGAACCACAATTACCTATGAGATATAATTGTACAAGATTGGTGTTTATATTAGTTAACACGTCCGCTGCCGGACCGGATTTTGTGTGGTCTTACCTATTTGCCAATTCATGTACCACACATACTGTCAGGATCCCTAGAAACTTTAGTATTTAGAAATATATATATATATATATATATATATATATATATATATATATATATATATATACAGTATATGGGATGAATTTCACAATTAAACATGTGAAATGAATGAATGATGCAGACCACAAGGAAAAAGAAAAATGATTCCAAGGTTTTTCGTGTATTCAAAAGTACACCTCGTCACTTCGTCATTCCCTGACGAGGTGTACTTCTGAATACACGAAAGGCCTTGGAATCATTTTTCTTCTCCTTGTGGGTTTGCATCATATATATATATATATACAGGGTGTTTGAAAACTTTCTGTACAAATTGTAATGGGGGATAGGCAACACCAAGACAAACCCTTTTCGTCTATAAGTGTATGTCCGCTGACGTCACCATTCGGCGCGAGAGGGCGCCGCTGCAATTGGCTAAAAGGTGAAGTGGGCTAAACTCGCGCTTGCCGCGGGCATTCTTAAATCGGACGTAGTACGCGTAACATGGAGCGCTTCACGACTGCTGAGATGGCTGACATGCATATGGTGTATGGGGCTGCCAATGGAAACGGAAGAGCTGCTGTGAGGTTGTACCGACAGCGCTTCCCAAACAGACGTGTGCCAAACCGCCAAACGTTTGCGCATTTGCATCGGCGACTGCGAGAAACTGGAACATTCCATGCAAACATGCATGACACTGGTCGGGAGAGAAACGTGCGCACTCCTGACATGGGAGAAGAAATCCTACGGCGATTTGAGGACAATCCAAGCGCAAGCACGCGAGGTGTTGCACGTATCCTCGGTGTGAACCACGACCTGGTCTGGAGAGTGTTGCACGAGCAGCAGTTACATCAGTTTCATCTTCAGAAAGTCCAGGCATTACAACCTCGTGATTACCCTCTTCGTGTGGAATTCGCACGCTGGTTTCTGCAGCAGACAGCGGTGCAGCCTAATTTTCCGGCTTATGTGCTGTTCTCAGATGAGGCCTGTTTCACACGTGAGGGTGTGTTTAACATGCACAATTCTCACGTGTGGGCGCACGCAAATCCACATGCTACACGGGTGCATGCTCATCAAGAACGGTTCGCCGTCAATGTTTGGGCGGGTATCGTCCATGGCAAGTTGATTGGGCCGTACCTGCTGCCTGCCCGACTCGACGGGCGGGTTTATCGGATATTTCTTGAAGAAACGTTGCCGGAACTGCTGGAAGATGTTCCCGTGGCTATTCGTAGACGAATGTGGTTTCAACACGACGGGGCCCCAGCACACTCCAGCAACGATGTGCGGGATTATCTGAACGCCACTTTTGGGGACCGATGGATAGGCCGGGGTGGGCCCGTAGCCTGGCCACCGAGATCGCCCGATTTAACATGCCTCGATTTCTTCCTGTGGGGACACATGAAGAACCGCGTGTACGAGACTCCCATTTACTCAGAAGAAGACCTCGTAGCAAGAATCGCTGTCGCCGCTGGAACTGTTCCCGAAATGCCGGGAATCTTTCGACGTGTACGTCGGTCAATGCTTTGACGCTGTCGGGCATGCATTGATGCTACCGGTCGCAACTTTCAGCACCTTTAAATAAACATGCCTTCTTTAAATAAACATGTTACGCGTACTACGTCCGATTTAAGAATGCCCGCGGCAAGCGCGATTCTAGCCCACTTCACCTTTTATCCAATTGCAGCGGCGCCCTCTCGCGCCGAATGGTGACGTCAGCGGACATACACTTATAGACGAAAAGGGTTTGTCTTGGTGTTGCCTATCCCCCATTACAATTTGTACAGAAAGTTTTCAAACACCCTGTGTGTGTGTGTGTATATATATATATATATATATATATATATATATATATATATTAGTGATGTAGCGGATGTCATTTTTTTCACATCCGCGGATGCGGATGCGGATGAGGATGTTTGATTTCAACATCCGCGGATGCGGATGCGGATGCGGATGTCTACATTTTCGTTATTTTTTAGGATATATTCGAGATTTGTTGTGTTTAACGTATATAATAAGTTATTATATAGAGAGAGCTGTAGCTATAATGTAGTATAATTGATTAATTGTACAATAATTGCTGTACTTTTCTCTGAACATATAAAATAATATCAAGCATCTAACTAATATAGAAATCAATTAGTGAATTCGTCTGCAAATAAATTCGTTATATTTTGTTGAGTTTCAGCCGCAATTGGAAACCATAATTGTGTTACCAGGATGCGGGACGTGAACCCAACTCAAATGCAACCCACCGACCTCTTTCCCCAACCTCCACCCTTATAGAAAGAGATCTTTAATTAGCTTGATAACTATTTATATTAAGTTTAAAGTTTTATTAGGCATATTTATAAATGAGTAATTAAAATAAAGTAAACTAAGATGTTCATCGTTTAATGTTCAAACTTAATTATAGGAAGGTTATGCTTAAGGAACATTAATTTTTCTGCCTTTTCTGCTGCCAGTCTGTTTCTCTTTTCATCATATATTAATCCAGCACTGCTAAATAATCTCTCGCTTGGTACGTTTGTTGGAGGACAGGCTAAATGTTTCCTTGCAAGTTTACTCAAGTATGGATAGATATTCTGCGTATTTTTCCACCAACTAATAGGATTGTCACATGCAGCCAGGCGTTTTTCTTGGTGATAGCTCTCGATCATTTTTACTACATCTTTTGACATCGCGTAGGTCTCGTCATTGCTGCTTGACTCAAGAAACTGAGAGACAGATTCTGTGATAGATTTGCTTGTTGAAGGTGTTGGTTCTGTCACTGAAACTTTTATTCTTTTGGTGGGTGGCGAAGCGACAGATTCAAGAGATTGAAGCTCTTCAACTGCTTTGCCAAGTGATGATTTAACTCGTTCTAATGTACTAGGTGAAAATAACTTAGCTTTGTAACGTGGATCTAAGTAGGTTGCAAGAGAGTAACTTCATACAAGAACAGCCTCTCGTCTTGTCGCTTGCATCACTTTTGCGCACAATGAACTAGTTCTATTAATGCATTAGAATTTGATAATTTCCGCTTATTAATGACATTTTATCTCAACGGTCCACATCCGCACGACATCCGCAGTCCAAAGTGCGGATGCGGGTGCGGATGCGGATGCGAGAAAATGTGCGGATGTTCCGCGGATTTGGATGCGGATGTGACCTACATCACTAATATATATATATATATATATATATATATATATATATATATATATGATGAGTTTCACAATTAGACCGTGAAATGAATGAATGATGCAAAGGATTTTTTTCGTTTTTCTTTTTATTTTTCTTTCTACTTTCATTTTTTTTGTGGGTTTGCATCATATATATATATATATATATATATATATATATATACACACACGAGGGTAATTCAATAAGTATCCACACTTTTTATTTTCACAATTTTATTTTCACATCTGATAGATTATAACACATCACTTCTCAACATAGTCTCCCTGTTTCTCAATACACTTAGTCCAGCGATCTACAAGCTTCCTAATGCCATCACAAAAGAATGTTTTTGGCTGTGTGCGTAGCCAGTCATGCACCGCCTCCTTCAGTTATCATCGCCAATAGGGGTCGCTTCGTTCTAAGACGCATGAAACACCACCAGGTCAGCGTCACGAGCTGAAGCAAGCAGCCCACCTCACACCAGCATCTGAGCCTAGAGCTTCGTGACGTGCTATCCAGAAGCCTCCTCGCTGCATCGCCAAGAAACACCTGCACCTACAGTAACAAAGAAAGCTGGAAGTACCGTTAAGCAGTATCCTTAACACTCAATTCGACGTAACGTTTTTTAAATCAGTGAGAGTGTTTACACGTAGCAGTGGTGCAATTAATTATGTGCTCGAGACAAATTATAAGCGTGTAGGCTTCCCCAGACGTAATGTTATTTATTTGACTGTTGATGAGATGTCAAAAATCCTTGTGTTAGTTGAGAAGTGGTCGGCTGAGAATTATAAAGTGCCAGCTTTCGCGTTTCATCCTCGATAGACTATTTGAAATAGCCGCCTTCCTCAACCTGAAACCTCAATTAAATGCGCGGGTTGATGATATGCGTTATTTTGATACCGTTTTCGAGCATGCCTATGCATTTTTAATTGACGATTTTATGAGGTTCTCACCTTAGAACGTGTTGTTTATACATTAACTTTTATTGATTATATTGTATTAACCGACCGTGTACGCCCAATCGTAAAGTGGAAAAAAATAATCTTAAATGACCTTAAGGCTCTGTATAACGAGTATAGAAAGCCTCATACATTAAATGGGGTATTATTTTTAAAAAGAAATGGATGTAATATACAAAATAATGAGAATGTTCAGTAATTATTTCTACCATTAAATGCGAGTTTGCTATACTAATGAAAAATAATGTCTTGACATGTTAATAAATATTGTATGCAAATGTTGTTTTCGATTCCTCTCTCATTTTTTAAATCATGTCTACAGTAGATATGCGATATTTTTTCTTAAACTCCGCTGGTGTGTGTGTGTGTGTGTGTGTGTGTGTGTGTGTGTGCGCGCGCCACCTGGTTGGAACTGGCCAGCCAGGTTGGATTGTGGGCGCAGTTCCGTCCGGTGGTAACGGGTACCACAAAGCGCTCGGTCTCATTCAATGGCATGTAATTTTTCTTATTATTAATATCAGTGTTATATCCAAGACAGTGTTGCCACTGGCCACTATACTCTATATTCATAGTAGCAATTGGTCAGAATGCTGCATTACATCAGGTGATCTGTAAACCTCATATCTTTTCAATATTTTTTTTACCTTTTTCTTTTAAAATGGTAGTCGTTAAAGTTAATAGTATGACGTCACGTTTATATATATTTTTTATTTTAAAATTTTTATTTATTTATTTTTTCAGGTTAGGTTAGTTAATTATACCCTATATTCACAGCAGCACTGCACTCCCCCTCCCCCTTTCCCTCTTCTCCCTCTCTCCTCTATCCCCTCCCCTCTCAATCCCCCATTATCCCCCTTCCCATTATCCCACAACTCCCTCTCTTCAAATGCACCCATACTACGCATACCTTTCAACCTTTCAAATGTTCCGTGCGATGATTCCTCATTTCACGAAGGTCAAGCTTGTCGCCCCTCCTCTCGAGTTGGCCTGGTGAAATGGAGAGAGTTTGTTTCTTGAACTCTCCACCTCACATAGCCAGGTACGCCTGGCTCATCTGGGATTGTTCTGAGTCAGGTGTCTAATCTTCTTTTGAAGATGTCTACCGCAACACCACTCGTGTTCCTTAGTTCCTTGGGCAGCTGGTTAAACAGTCTTGATCCTCTCACAAGAAATGTGTGTGTGTATATATATATATATATATATACACACATATATATATATAGAGAGAGAGAGAGAGAGACCACACCTCCAGTACTCACGAGTGCGTCAACCCATGCATCCATTCACACCGACAGGAAGAAACCCTGTAAGCTAACTGAACGCCAGGGCCGTTTTATGGCATAAGCAGACTAAGCGGCCGCTTAGGGCCCCGCTGCTACTAGGGGGCCCCTAGACAGGCTCCCAGGTCATAGCTCAGTGGGCAAGAATAGGAATATAGCTGAAGTTATTATTAATATTATTGTTATTATTAATATTATCATTATTATTATTATTATTATTATTATTGTCGTATTAATTAAAGTTTTTGTATGAGACAAATGTGATAAAACGGAGACAAACGAAACGTTTTGGTCGTTATGTGTAAATAACTATTGTGAGATCTTATTTCTATATTATTTAACTTTATTCTTACTATATGCTTATACTTTCCTAAATGCTTCATTTTTCTAGTATTGTAAAACATTATTTCACTAATTTACTAATTATTAAGAGATTTTGTAACACTTTAAAACCTAGGATTATTTTCGTTATGTTTTCAAGTTTATTAATTCTTTTCTCATCTTTTTCAGATAATGTGAATTTTGTTGGTTAAAACCTAAAGGGTCCGATTATTTGAATGTATTTGATTAACGTTACAATTACAACAATTATTATTATTATTATTATTATCATCATCATTATTATCATGATTATTATTATTTAGCAGATTAGTTGTGGTTAACTAGATGTGACTTCGTGCATCTTGGAAAATGAAACGACATTATCCATCAGGAGCTGAAAAATGGAAAAAGAAGAAAATAGAGGAGAAGCATTCCAGGAATCGTGTAGAGTAAGCTAGTCTCTGTAATATTTATAATATTTCGAAATGTGAAATTTAATGGATCACATCACTTCAAATTCTGTTCACACAGATCAATTATCAAACAAGATAAGAAAGAGTATTTTAGCAAAAATTAACAGAATATGTAATGTTATGTTCTTCTCAGGAGCACTACTGAAATATTTGGAAAAGCCATTCTCAGCAAAGCCTGATGAGCATCATCAGCCAACAGCAGGACCATCCTCTATGCCAGTGGTTCCCAACCGGTTTTGGCTTATGGCCCCCTTAGGAACCTTATTTTTTCCTGTGGCCCCCATAAGCATTATTTTCAGTAGGTAATATGCAGATTAACTCTATTTTACAAAAACAAATATATATAAAGGATATTAAAACAACTATTTGTATTCAGGTACAATATTATTTGTCACATAGGACTATAAACATAACAAAAACTAAACAGTGGCTAACAAAAATTTGCAGTTATTTACTTATATTATGTATTAATTATAAAAAAATATAATCAAAAGAAATACTGTACTTATAGCAATCTATTATAAATTAAAAAAACTAGTAAAATTACTACAACTTCGCAATATTAGGGTAAACAAATAAGAGCTACTTACACACTACAGCGATGATCCACGTGGTAAACAGACTGTAAGGATTTCAACCTGAAGTATTTTTATCAAGTCAACAACGCTGCCAGGCGCATAACGATCAAGCGCACAATGGAGTGCGCCGCACAATAAGCTTGTAAGATGCAAAATATTTGTTTATAGATAAATTCAAATTCTACTATAAAATATCTAAAAAAAAGGAAAATATATGTATTAATAATTTTTTAAAATGTAATTCAACTACATAAATTAAAATTATCTATTGGCCTAACTATAATTTAGGCTTCAGTAGGTTGAGTCCTGTGGCCCCCTTCATGGAGTCTGTGGCCCCTCTAAATCTTAACATTTTCCTGTGGCCCCCTTCAAATGTGCCATGGCCCCCGGTTGGGAAACACTGCTCTATGCAACCTCAAACACCAGTAGAAGTAGATCATGATGAACCAACAAGTGGCCCATCTTCTGTTCAGCTTCAAACACCACACACAGGCATTTCTACTGAGCAACAAGAACCAAGATCTGCTCCACCGCTTGATCCGTATGACTGGCCAGTTGTCCTGTCAGATGCCTTGAAGACAGATCTGGTGTCTCGAGGACCATTTCAAATCAGTCCAGATTTCACATTCCCTAAAAGAGAGGACGGTAGAAGCTTTCATCACCATTACATGTACAAAACATTAATTAATGGGGAAAAAATAAAGCGAAGCTGGCTGATGTACTCTAGAAGGAATTATGCTTTTTATTGCTTCTGCTGCAAGTTGTTTTCAAGGAAGTCGTACAAACTAATTACGGATGGACTTTCAGACTGGATAAAGGTTGGTTCGCTTCTGAAAGGCCATGAAAATAGTTCAGAACATGCAGATAACATGGCAACATAGAAGGATCTGGAACTGCGGCTAAAAACTGGGAGGACCATTGACCAAACTGAAATGTCATTAATGGAGGTAGAGCGAAGACGCTGGCGAGATGTTCTCACATGTCTTTTAAGTATAATCCAATCACTGGCAGAGAGAAACCTTGCTTTCGGGGGGTCTTCCTCTACATTGTACAATTGAGACAATGGCAACTTCTTGAAGGAGGTTAAGCTGTTTGCCAAATTTGATCCAGTGATGAAACAACACATCAGCAGAGTCGAAAGTGGCCAATATAGTCATTCAAGTTACCTAGGAAACATCATTCAAAATGAGCTCATTGGGTCCATTACTGGGAAGATCTTGGATGCCATTGTTACAGAAATAAAACAAGCTAAATATTACTCACTCATTTTAGACTGCACTGCAGACATAAGCCACCAAGAACAGATATCGATTATTATCAGAACTGTTAAAATGAGTGAAGTACCAGAAATAAAAGAATACTTCTTGAGCTTTCTTGAGGCTTCAGAAAGTACAGGCCTGGGTTTATCAGTTCTGATTCTGAAGAGACTAGATCAGTGCTCTTCAACCTGGGCGGTACCGCCAACTAGTGGCTCAAGGATCTCATTAATCTAAAGGTAATTGCAATTAATTTTATTGTTTTATGCAGGGTATATAACTTTTACTTTGAGTTTTTGCATTTTTAATTTTGGTGGGCGATACGGAGATTCAAAAGTTACAAAAGTGGGCGGTAAGCATAAAAAGGTTGAAGAGCACTGGACTAGATGAACTGAATATTCATTTTGATGACTGCAGAGGACAGTCATATGACAACGGAACGAACATGAAGGGCAAGAGCAAAGGTGTTCAGGCAAGGTTATTAGAGAAGAATTGTCGTGTACTCTATGTTCCATGTGGGGCTCACACTCTGAATCTTGTAGTGGCTGATGCAGCTAAAGCTTCCACAGATGCCATCAGCTTCTTTGGCAACGTACAAAAATTGTACAACCTTTTTGCAGCAGCTACACAGAGATGGACAATCCTAAAGAAGCACGTGAACATAACACTCAAGTCTTGGAGTGAAACCAGGTGGGAGAGCCGGCGTAAGAGCATTGAGGCTGTGCGATACCAGAGCCACAACATCAGAGAGGCCCTGTTGGAAGTCAGAAACAATACCACTGATGCCATAGCCAGGACTGAAGCACAAGCACTTGCAGAGGAGGTAGGGTCTTATCGCTTTCATATTTTCACAGTAGTATGGTATGATATTCTTCATGCAGTTAACCATGTGAGCAAACTTCTGCAGTCTCGTACAATGCAGTTTGATGTGGCAGTCAACCTCCTCGCAAAAACAAAAGACTCACTCACCAGCTACAGAAACACAGGTTTTGTTGCAGCACAAGTCGTAGCTAAGGACATATGTGAGGAAATGAATGTGGAGGCTGTGCTGAAGGAGAAGAGGCTCAGATCCACAAAAAAGCACTTTGCTTACGAAGCTCCTGACGAACCATTTACAGAAGCCTTAAAGAGGCTGGAAGTCAAATTTTTCAATGTGGTGGTGGATTGTGCCATCGGGTCAATAAATGAGAGATTCAAAACATTAGATGATGTGAGAGACATATTTGGGGTTCTCCTAAACTTCACCACAATGAACAAGGAAGACTTGTCCTGCAAGTGTGAAAAGCTCTCTAAGATACTGAGCTCTGGAGCTGACTCTGACATTGATGGAAGAGAACTGGCCCACGAAATTAAGAACTTGCCGACTTTACCTTCACACACCATGACTGCATTGGAGCTTCTCTCTTTCATTCATCAGAAGCAACTGGAGGAACTATACCCCAATCTCTGGATTGCACTAAGAATTGCCTGCACTCTACCTGTGACAGTAGCGTCAGACGAGAGGAGCTTCTCTAAGATGAAGCTAATCAAGAACTACCTCAGATCATCAATTGGGCAGGATCGCCTCAGTGGCCTTGGCATCATAAGCATCAACCAGGATGTTGGCAGGGAGATTTCATATGATGATGTTATTGATGATTTCGCCCAGAAAAAATCTAGGAGGCAAAAATTTTGAAGATACAAACTGTTCTGTATAACTATTAGCTATTACACGATTGTATCGTAGAGTTAGTAATTGTTTGGTAGTTGATAATTGCATTATTTTTGTATACATACTTCTGTGTCATTTATTCTAAATAATGTATAAGCTAATTTTCAGGAATTTCATGAAGAGTATTTTTTCTGTTTGTCTTCTGAAAGTACACATTTGTTGTTTTGGACATAAATGTTTCTTTAAAATGTTCATAATTGTTTTTTATTAACACAGCCATTTTTTGTATGTGTGTGTGCTGAGGTGATGTAGTAAGGCTTGAGTTGGTGGATGGAGGGGTGGGGCCTCAAATGGGTATACTGCTTAGGGCCCCCTAATAGCTAGAAACGGCCCTGCTGAACGCACAGTCTTTATCCTTACTATATGCAAACTTTTATCTTTTTACTATATGCAAATATAAAACAGATTACAAAGTGCAAAACCTACCAAATTTACACAAGAAACAAATGAAGCTATTATATGTTTATCGGAAATTCATTTACATAATGTGAGAAAGCAGAGAAACACTGCATTAAAGGCCCTGAAATAGTAATAAATTACTAAAATTTATTTAGAAAGTATAAATTTCCTGAAGGAAGAGGAGGCTGTTGTATTTATATGAAAATGAGTACAAAGAAGAGATAGTGATATAGTAAACAAATGAAACAATACAACTGAAATACTTCTTTTAAAAGAAAAAGAATTAAACCTAATCAATTTGAACGTGTACACACTGCCAAATACCACACAAATAAATTTAAATTTGTTAATGAAACAGAACACACAATACCATCACTCAGAATCATGTCACATATACAATATTAATTTGGGAAGATTTTTGTATAGAAGTTAATTGGAAACGTTTTACGAGAAGACAGAATTTGAGTCAAATTGCTATTCGATATTATAGAAAAAAAATATTAAACTTTAATTAAAGTTATGTTTATTTTCTTATCTTGTTCAGTAACTTATTAAAAGTTGGAAATTAGAAGACTTCGTACCCTAATTTCAAACTTATGTAAAGAATAAAAGTCTTAGGTTATACTTCCCCTGTTCTGAGGAAGTTCACAAACCTTGACAAGTGTTACTAAATTCATTTATCCTGCGGTGAAGAAGGCAATGGGCAACCACTTCACTAGTATGCCCTTGTTAAACTCAAGAAAATGTCCACAGAGAGAAATAGGAATAACAGCAAAGGATAGGCAATGTCGCGCTCGGCAGGGGAAGCAGCAGGGCTTCCCAGGTCGTCATCAGGCGAATTCCCTGTGACACCAACAAAAGAGTAAAGATTCGGACGTGGAATGTAAGAACAATGAACAGACCAGAAAAGTTAGAGAACATCAAACAAGAGATGAATAGGCTGAGCATAGATGTCATGGGGGTTGTCGGAAGTCAGATGGCGAGAAGGATGAGATTTTATTGGTAGAGACGTGAGAGTGATTTATTCTGGTGGCGACAGAGCTGAGAGAGGAGTTTCTGTTTTGCTTAGAGGAAGGATAAGAAACACTGTAGAGGAGTTAGGCTGTGTGTCAGATAGAATCATGTGGATAAGAATGAAAGGCGAAAAAGTAGATATATTTGTCATGCAAGTGTATATGCCAACAAGAGCCCATCCGGAGGAAGAGGTATAAGAAATGTGTGATAGAATAGAGGAAATAATTGAAACCTATGGAAGAAATGCTAACGTAATAATCATGGGAGACTGATATAGTGTGGTTGGAGAGGGGAAAGACGGAAGGGAGGTTGGACCATTCGGATTAGGTAGAAGAAATGAAAGAGGAGAAAAGCTAGTAGAATTTTACAGAAGGCAAGAACTCATGGTGACTAATACTTGGTTCCAAAATCACAAAAGAAGGAGATACACATGGAAAAAAACCAGGAGACACTGAAAGATTCCAAATTGATTTTATTTTGGTAAGACAGAGATATAGGAATGCAGTGAAGAACTCGAAAGCTTATCCTGGAGCAGATGCTGACCCTGATCATAACTTGGTGGTAATGGAAAATATGGTGAGGTTGAAGACTCTGAAAAAGAATAAAGTAGGGATGGGATACTGAAAAACTGAAGGGAGAACAAAGGATAATTTTTGCTAAAAAGGTGAATGAAGAGATAAGGAAGCAAAGAAATGACGGCCACATTCATATGACAAGGGAAGAAAGATGGTGTAGACTGAGGGATACAATAAAGGAGAGTGCACAGGAAAATATCGATTATGTAAAAAGAGAAGCAAGGAAACCTTGGGTCACTACAGAGATGCTTGACAAAATGGAAGAGTATAAATACAGAAGAAGGGAGATAACGATACAGACAGTTGAATAACGAACTGAGAAGAGAAACTGATAAAGCAAGAGAGATGTGGCTTGAAGAGTAGTGCAGGGAAATGGAGGAATTAAAAAGGAAAGGAAGAACTTATTTAATGTACCAAAAAGTTAAAGGCATAAATAGATGGAAAAGAATTAGCTTGGGAGTGCGAGAAATAGAGGGGAGAAATAGAGGGGAGAAATTTTATGGGACCGGACATATTGGAAAGAGAAGTAGAGATGGCTGTAAAATACCTAAGAAATATCAAGGCCCCAGGACCAGATGATGTACTAGCAGAACTTCTGAAAAGTCTTGAAGGTGATGCTAGAGAGGAGGTGAATGTATTGTGCAGAAACATGTATGAAAGTGGAGACTGGCCTGCTGACTTCATGAGAGTCTCTATGATTACAATCCCCAAGAAACCGAGAGCCACCAGTGTTCTGAATTTCGAACCATAAGCTTGGTCAGCCATGCATCAAAAATAATGCTAAGGATTTAGGATTTAGGTCAAAATGCGGAAAAAGAGAAGCTATTGGTATTATGAGAATGATGGGAGAGAGAGTGTTGGAACATGATCAGGAAATGTTTGTTTGTTTTATTGACTTTGAAAAAGCTTTTGACAGAGTCCAATGGAGGAAACTAATAGAAATATTGAAGAATATTAATGTTGACTGGAGTGACCGTAGGCTGATAAAAAATTTATATCTTGGGCAGACTGTGAATGTTAAAGTTGCAGGAGGAGAATCGGAGCCTGGATTGGTTGGGAGAGGGGGTCAGGCAAGGATGCTCCCTGTTCCCCGTGTTATTTAACATCTATGCGGAAACAATGATAATAGAATCACTCTCAGATCTGGAAGAGGGAATCAGAGTGGGAGGTAAACTGGTCAAATCTGTAAGGTTTGCAGATGACAAGGCATTTGTTTGTAGTACTGAGGGAGGACTGCAAAGAATGGTCAATAGCTTGACAACAACGGCGGAAGAATTCGGAATAAGAATTAATGAGACCAAGACAAAGGTAATGAAAATTGGAAGAAGGAAAGGAGCACAAATGAACCTAACGATAGGAAATCGGACCTTAGAAGAAGCTGAGCAGTTTAAATATCTGGGAAGTTTATTAACCAACAATGGAGATTGCAATAAGGAACTAAGATCTAGAATTGGTATGGGTAAGGTAGCTTTTGAGAGACATAGAAGACTACTTACAGGTAAATTCAACTTGAAGCTGAAGAAAAGGTTAGTAAAAAGCTTGATATGGAGTGTGGTACTGTATGGAGCAGAAACATGGACACTGAAAACAACTGAAAAGAAACCTCTGGAAGTTTTGAAATGTGGATTTGGAGAAGAATGCTAAAGATAAGCTGGAGGGAACACCAAAGTAATGAGGAAGTACTGCAACAGGTGAGGGGGGAAAGAAGACTCATTAAGGTGATAAGAGAAAGACAGAAGAAATTGGTCAGACATGTGTTGAGAGGAGAAGGATTGTTGAAGGAGGTGATAGAGGGTAGATATGACGGTAGAAGCCGAGAGGAAGGAAAAGGAAAACAATGCTGGATGATTTGAAGGCAGGCAGGAGCTACCACGAGATGAAAAGGATAGCTCAGGATAGAACACTTTGGCGGGACACATGAGTTGGACCTACCTGAGGCAGAACACGATGGATGGATGGATTATAGAAAAATATGCGTTTACCCAAGAAATTTCTGGGGTAATTTGAAAGGAGAATGTAAAGACCTTAAGTATAACAAATAACAATTATATGATTATAAATAAAAATATCATGCAAACAAATTTTTCTGACCATAACCTACTGGAAATGCAAATAAATTTAAAAACCAAAATACTCATCTTAGAGAAACAGAAAAAATATTTGAAGAGTTAATATGAATTCAAAGAAAGTAGATTCGGCGAGTATAAGAGCATTATAAGAGCGAGTATTAAATGAAATTAACTGTGAATTACCTATTCCAGAAAATAAATATAGAAGAAATTTTATCAATTGTAAAGAGCGAAATAGAACCAATGCTTTTAAAACATTCCCCGAAGACAAGAAGGAAACCGTAGTAAACTCAGTAAAAAATAACAAAAAATGTAAAAAATACTGAAGGAAATTTAAGTTATAAAAAATGCGAAATATAAATAAATTACAATCATTTATCCATTCGCAAGAACAAACATAAAAATAACTCAAAATATTTTTATACTTTCTTGAAAAGGAAAAGGAAATGTAAAGAATAAACTGCTAAAGGGTTAGGTAAAGAATAACTTTTAAAAGATTAGGTGAAAAATAAACTCTTAAAAGGTTAGGTAAAGAATAAACTCTTAAAAGATTAGGGAAAGAATAACCTGTTAAAAGATGATAATTATAAATATACAAACAATCCAGAAAAAATATATTGAACTGTTTAAAAGTTAATTCAACTTTTGTGCTTAGCATCCCTAAATTTGAGAAAGGAAAAGCAAATAAATTTCCTGACATTATATAAATAAATGAAAAACAGACACGGACACGAATCTACTAACAGATCTAAAGTTCTCGAAAAGGGATGTAACTGATCATCCACCACAAATACAAAGACTATAAACTTTTACTCTTTTTTTGTTGGTTTCCATAGAGACTGAGATTTTGCAGAATGTCTTTGAAGCGAATATCAATCCAGAATCATTGCTTTGAAGTCCGTAAAGAGTGCCGTTATTTTTTCTTTCCTTTCTTAGGTGACCACAGCCAAGCTCTAATCAAATTTTATCCTCATATTCGTAAACTTGCATTTTCTATTTCCATCATGATTGGAACTCTTTTCAATTTTAACTTCACCTCCTTTTGACTTCGGTTGTTGTTTATTCTTATACTTAAAGTCGCTGTGCGTGGGGCTCCTATGCTGATTCTATCACTAGTTTCCAACCATTCGTATTTGAGGCCACATGGCGATTAGCCTCGTGACCTTTACAACCCTCCCCACTCAAGAAAATTCTGCTATCCGTTGTCACTCTTTAAGTTGTAAAATTTCCCTCTCATTTCACGATTTCAAATTTCTAAATCAACCTTCTAATTTACATTCGCTTTTCCATTTTAGGATTCTTTTATACTGAAACTGCAACCCAGTGTTAACTCTGATTCTTTGTTTTTACTCATTCTGATTTCCTTGTTGATACAACCAAATATTTTTCCAATAATAATAACAAGTAGGACCGAAACCAAAAGCAGGGCCGTAGTAGACATCCGAAAATCCCCCAAAACCACTCTTGCATGAAACAGGCGTGTCGTAGGTGTTTCAGGTACACCGAAGTGACCAACGCTTTCACGTGCGCTCAGGGCCGGCCCTAACTTCTGAAGGGCCCTGTGCAAGATGGTTGGGGGCCCCCATTCCTTACACACATCCTCCCAGGGCCCTACATATGTTTCTGATTTTCTATGAGGACATCATCTTAATAAAAGCAAACACCCAATATTATATATATATATATATATATACCGTGGCGTAAGGGTATTTGGCGCCCTAGGCAAGCTCTTATATGGGCGCCCCCCTATATATATATATATATATATATATATCTTTCACAAATATATAATAGGAAGGTAAATCAGTATCAGTGTTCCTCTTTTATTATTTAAAGAATTACAAATATTCAAAATTACATAGTACAGTATAAATTTGAAATGACTTTAATGTGGAGAAAAATGAAAATAATAAGCAATGGCGGGAAATAAAATTGACAGTTGTAAATATAGTTTGATAAAATGATACACAAGAGGACAAGAAGAAATAAAGGAAAATTGTTGAAGCCAACTGCAACCATGATTAGAAAAATTAACAAAAAACATCAATGTTTGTCAAACTATAAATACCAGTACTCTAAAGTGCTTATAACACTAGGCAACAAAGATTTTGTTACAGAAGACCAAATAGGTGCTCCTAGCTAATTTCGGTATGCTGATTTCAAATCTATAATTAGATTTTTCTATCACGTCTAGATTTTGTGTAAAATGCAAATCACTTTTAGTAAAATTTTCTACCACGTCCAGATTTTGGTTTTAATCGGCTTAATGCCAGTAATATGAAACTTGCTTTTCAAGGTTAAAGCAATTTTTTTTGCCAACTATATACAAATTCGAACAATTTTGATAAATAAAATTTATCCCGAGTCGCTACGTGACAGTCAAGCAGAACGGTTGTTGAAGCTCTCTGCTGATGAGCAAGTGACAGGTTGTGGTGACTTATGTGTTTTTATAGCATTTGTTTTGTACTACGGTCTGTATTTCTTTTTATTTTGCACATCGTAATAATTACTTTCTACGTTTTTTCAGATATTGTATGGTAATTCAAAATGGCATCAAATAGACGTGCTTGTGTAAATCACCCAGACAACTTCTGCTTTGTCTGTGGACAATATACACCTAAGCCACAACGTAGAAACATAACAACAAAGATTAAACTTGCCTACAAGTTTTATTTTGACTGTAAGTTAGGAGACCAACAGAGGGACTGGGCACCACATATTTGCTGTGCACAGTGCAATGCAATGTTAATAGCTTGGATGAATGGTAAAAGAAAAGCTATGCCGTTCTCAGTCCCCATGGTTTGGCGTGAGCCGAAAAATCACTTCAATGATTGTTATTTTTGTTTGACAAAGATTGCTGGTTTCACAAAGAAAAACAAATCAAAGATCACGTACCCAAACTGCGAATCAGCAATGAAACCAGTACCACATGATGAAACAAATCCACCACCAGTTCCACCAGCAACGATAACAGACAGCAGTTCATCTGAAGATTCTGCTAGTGATATAGAAACAGGGAAAGATGGCATATATTCCAGATGCAAATATTTCCCCACATTTTTTAAGTCAAGCGGAGTTAAATGACTTAGTGCGCGATTTGGAATTACCAAAAGAAAAGGCAGAGTTGCTTGGTTCAAGACTTCAAGAATTTAATCTTCTCCAACCAAACACCAAAGTTTCCCATTTCCACCATCGCCATTTGCAGTTTTCATCATTTTACTTACAGGAAGAAAACGTTTGTTTCTGCCACGATATCAGTGGTCTGATGCAAGGGATTGGCTGTCGCTATGATCCAAAAGAATGGAGACTGTTCATTGACTCTAGTAAAGCTAGCCTTAAAGCTGTATTACTGCACAACGGCAATGAAAAACCTTCAATACCTGTAGCACATGCCACTGGCCTTAATGAGACTTATGAATCGATGAAACTGCTGCTAAGACTCATCAAATATAAGGACCACACATGGAATATTTGTGGCGACCTTAAAGTTGTATCATTACTTCTTGGGTTACAGTTGGGCTACACAAAGCATATGTGCTTTTTGTGTCTATGGAACAGCAGAGATGACAAGAACCACTACAAAAAACATGATTGGCCATCTAGAACTGAACATCATGTTGGTAAATACAATGTGAAACACCCAGCACTTATTGACCCTCAGAAAGTACATCTTCCACCACTTCACATTAAACTTGGCCTTTTGAAAAATTTCGTGAAGGGTATGGATCATCAAGGTAGTGGTTTCCAATATTTAAAGGATAAATTCAAAGGAATATTGACAGATGCTAAGCTAGAAGCTGGAGTTTTCACTGGACCACAGATCCGCAGTGTCATCCACGACTCATCGTTTCCATCTAACCTAAATGAGAATGAACTAGGAGCATGGACATCTTTCGTTGAAGTTGTCAAAAATTTTCTTGGAAACCACAAAGCTGAAAACCACCGTAAACTCGTAGAAAACATGCTTAAATCTTATGAAATAATGGGATGCAGAATGTCTTTGAAAATTCATTTTTTACATTCTCATCTTGACTTCTTCCCGGCCAACCTTGGGGCTGTAAGTGACGAGCATGGTGAGCGCTTCCACCAACAGATCTCAGTTATGGAAAACAGATACCAAGGTAATTTCAACCCAAATATGATGGGAGATTATTGTTGGTTCCTGCAGAAGGAGAGCTCGTCATCTACAAGCGACAAAGGAAGAGGACACACCAAAGTTTCACTTAAGAACAGGAATTTGCCTTTCAGTAGTAACAACAAAATACTAACGCGCTTTGGGTGGATGGTTGGGCGCAGGGGTGGTAACTCCGCCAGCGGAATTCCGCTGTCTGTCTTAAGCCAGAATAAAGGAGGAAAGACATCCCTGTTCACTAATTATTTAAGTATGCTTAACATAAAACGTGGCACGGAAAAGTAGCTTAGACGGCTTTCGTAATAGAAGCGGGTGAGAAAAAAAATGAAAAATAGGGGTTTTCGGTTACACAAAATCTGGACGTGATAGAGAAATTTTGATATCAGATCTGAAATCAGCATCAGCGCTTTAGTAGGAATCAGTAGTTCATGTGTCTGTAACAAAAAAAAAGTTGAAATTTGTTGCCTAGTGAATCTGTACCTCCTTGATTTTCTCGAGGCAACATCTTCAATAGCACTATCATAAGACAGCTGCCTGCTAATCTCTTGAGTAATAATGATGATAGCGAGTCCACTGAGGCGATCTTGTGCCACTGTGGATCTGAGATAGGTCTTTAAGAGCAATACTGCATGAGGCGCCGCTGAGGTGACGGATGGTCAGATTTATTTATTATGTCTCGATATTATGATCAATAAACTGATGATGTAATAGAGAGTTGATATATTAGATATAATTGATATATGCCGTATAATAACCAAAAAATATACCGTCACAAAAAATAGATTGATACCCGAACAGAAACACTGATAATAATATCGTATACGCCGTGCACACGCCACATTACGTACATAGAGAGTAGGGACGAAAAAAATTAAACGAAAAGAATTTTAACAGTGACAGTTCTGAACACATTATGACAAAAAGTAGCCTACAAATATAAATATAATAATACACGCTTATTTATGCTGCTTATTTACATTCTTTTATGTGGTTTTGTGTCGTTTTTATAAGTTTGGTGATGCTATAGCAACTAAAAATACGAAGAACAAATTAATTTTGGAGGGGCCCTCTAATTGATGGGGGCCCTGTGCAGCCGCACAGGCCGCAAATAGCTGGGGCCGGCCCTGCGTACGCTGACAGGTCTAACTCAGCTAAGCTTAGAAATAAACTGGCTAATGCTACGAACTGAATAATAATATCACCCGAATAAAGTCCTCATTATCATTTCACAGAAAGACGTGTTTAGATTCTATGTAGTGACTTGGGTAGAAACTGAATACCCTTCACTTGATCACCTCAATAACTAGCATAGACGTTTGAATTTACTAAATAAGAAAGTAATGAAACTCTTCTAGTTTTAGATATTAACATATTGGAAAATAGCAAAAGATTTGAAAGCTCTATCGAAAGCCCATTTATGCTGCACTTGGTACAAACTTTTTTTTTAGCAATAGACCCACTCATTATAAATTAAATTTCCATCGTGAAATTGCCTTGATATCTTGCCTTTCTAAAGTATTTAAATGTATCCTTAATAGGAAGATCCTGAAACATCTCTCTTCTCACATTCTTCTTTCAGATCGTCAGTAAAGGTTCCGCAAGGAACGCTCTACTGGCGATCTTCTTGTATATCTCTCTGACTCTTGGTCATCCTCCTTTCGTGATTTCGGTAAAACATTTGGTACTGCGCTAGACATATCAAAAGCTTTTGATAGAAACTGGCACAAATCCTTAATTTCCAAACTGCCCTTCTTCGGTTTCTCTTCTATCTGTGCTTTATCTGTGATTTACTTTCTGGCCGATCTATAGTTGCGTTTGTTGCCCACTGTTCTTCTCATAAAGCTCTCAACAGTGGTGTTCCTCAGGGTTCTGTCCTGTCACCCACTCTTTTCCTTTTATTTATTAACGATCTTTTAATTCGCACTTCCTGTCCTATTCACTCCTATGCCGATGATTCCACTCTTCTCTTCTCCACCCGCTTCACAAAGCGTCCCTCTCAACAGTCACCCCATGTTTCGCGTGGGAAGACTATGATGCGCCTGACCCCTGATCTTTCCACTATCTCTGATTGAATCTTTCAATGCCTCAAAAATTCAGTTCCTTCATCTGTTTACTTGTCACAATCTTCAACACAACTATCCCCTTATCTTCAACAATACACAACTCAATCCTTCTTCTTCTCTTGACATAATTGGCGTTTCCTTTTCTCGTGATCTTTACTGGAAATATCACATACAGTATATTCTCTTTCTAAACCAGTGATCCTCCGAAAATTTTCCTTTCTTTATTTGCTTCGATACGTGTTATCCCGATATTGTATGTAATTTCTTTCTGCATTTATTCTGTACGGCTGTTTTTGTATTTGCTGGATGGTAGTTAGTGGATGAATTATGTTGGCTACATCTGAAAAATTGGTAACCCTTTTTGTTAACGGTTTGAGCGCTCAACTGCAGTAGCGTCCACAGGATTTTCTGACAGGGGGCGGGGGGCACTTCCACTATGTTATCTGGACATATATAATAGTAATTTATAGAGTATATTTAAGATAACACCTTCTGTCCAGGAATCCGTTTACTTAACATAATTATTATAAAGGTATATAAAACTGGATAATATTGATTAGGATTAGGCTAAACATAAACAAACCCCATAATAAAGTTATAACTAAATCCATTCATTATTATTAAACACTGCAGTAAAACATATGGATATATGTAATACCAGTGGTGTAGTGCTAAATAAAGAAGTGAGGGAACGCATTTTGAAAGTGTTACTCAGATGCGGGGGGGACAATGGCGAGCGCGGCGAGCCCATACAGCTGGGGATCCGGGGGCACTGTAAGCCCCCCGGGAAATCTTTTGAAATCTGACCAATTTCAGGGATATTTTGAGGTCATATGCACTGGATATTAGGATATATTCCAAGGTTGAAGATGCAGTATTTCCAGTGTCATTAGATATACGACATCCAGTACGATCAATAAAAATAGCTAACAACTGGAATGATTAACTAAAAAAGAGTTAACAACTGGTACGCCGTGGTGACTGTTTCACCAGATCTTTATAGGCTAGCAGTGCCTCAGTCGAAGCTAAAAGAAATGAAGCAGTTAATGATTCTTTCTCATATTTCTTCTAGGGGTGGGAATTAAAATTTCATGACGTTAGAGATTTGCGTTCCCACAGCACTACACCACTGTGTAATACATCACTGAATCCTCATGTTTCATATAACAAACAAGCATTTAAATCACAAAATCCCCTCGTCTATTTACTTTGCAAGAAAATATATCTATTACTGACGAAATCACTTTCTTGTAGTCATCTGATAAGGCACGATGAATGTACAACTTTGTAAGGCCATTCAATCAATCTTATCCCATTGTTGATCTTCTGTAACTCTTTAAGTGGTCCATTGTTGAAAAACTCCTCTCACCAGTTACAGAAGACACAGGCAATGATGCATATATTTGCAATAGCATCTTAGTTACTGGATAATTGTTTAAACATTTTTCAAGAGTGTCACAGACTGTTTCTGGTAATACTTCTTTTTTAACTGTCTCCCATCTATCCCTCCACAGCTTATACTCAACAGAAAAGTCCTCAATATCTGTAATATGCTCAGCAGCATATTGTTTGTAGATAGTAAGCGCCGGAATCAGATCATTGAATGTTGTGCGATTGCAATATCTTGACATCAACGAACATAATGACTGGTAATTGCTGAATCTTTCGTGAAATTGCGATAATTTGATGTCGCTTACTTTATTTGCACCTATAATCACAAAAATGCTTAAATTTTAGATTCAAACAAGGCTGTATATACATTCAACGGTGTAAATATCATTAGACGGTATCATTATCGTATATTTTCAGTAGATTTACCATGTTGTTTTATAATTTTGGTAGATTCTTATATTTTATCAAAGAATTTCTGATTTTTCTTATCAACTCGTAATTTCGGTAAAAATCCAAAACTTTTGGTAGAGGTGGTAACACTGCACTACAGCTAACACACCGGCGGCACCGAACGGAGCTGCTGCTGCCAACCAGACTCGTCTTAAACGCATTACAAACTAGTTCAGTTCCAAAGATCACCGTTCAGACTGCATTTTGGTGATAATTTTTGTCGATAATGATAACTGATTTTTATTTTTGTGCATTTCATGTATATTTCTGCTTATAGGAAAAAGTTTCATACGAGTACGTATAATAGCAATATTTATATACATATTATGGACGACGGAGGGACACGTGTACAAGTGCCCCCACCCCTGCGGGCGCTACTGCTCAATTGTCGTGTTCCTTTGAGGGTGGTGGTAACTGTATTTTTGCCCGTATTTGCATTTCCTGAATCTTGCACAAGTTTGGCAGATACTGATGTGGTGGAACTTGCAGTTTTTTAAAATTTACAATATCCATTTTTTTTAATGAAAGTTACATAAAGTGGGACGTGCATAGATGCATTGCGCAATTTAGGGCATATCATACTCTGGGTTCAGGGTTGAAATTTTGGAAAAACAAAGTGGCTAATATGTATTCCTATGTAAAAATTAATTCTAAGATGGGTTTATTATTTGCAACTTTTCCGAAAAATTTAATTTTCATGGTCAAAATCGCTATTTTCTGATTTGAAGGCTGCCTAACGCAGCCTCAGGGCACCCAAACCAAAGCGCGCAGCTGTTCTGCATATGATTTAGTCTAAAAGCTGCTTTTCTGACCTCATCCTTGCTTTCTTGCGTCTTTCAACACCTCTGGGTGCTGAAAAAATGTTTAGATTTCACGTAAAACTTAAGAATTTTAAGTTTTTCTTCAAAGAATAGGCGCGGCTCACCAGCTCTACTCTGATCGAGCAGCGGGAGACTTGCCACCTCCACGTGTAGGTTTACACGCCTGTTCTTCCTGGATCCCTGAAAAGCGTGGCCTCATAAGATCTTATGTTATGATCTTATGAGGACTTTCAGCTCTTATGAGCATTAACGATGGCTTCAGCCTCTTCATCAGCCACTCGAACCTGAAAAGCTCTTAAGTATGTCCTGCTTCGATCTGAACACTGGGAGCATTTCTCGATGGTCTATCCTGGCTCTCACCCACCCATCTCTCCTCTCGTGACCATACACAGCTTGGGAAGCAGTTGAGACTTCCTGTACAGCTCTCTCGCAGGACTGAGTATGAACAGAGAAAGCGTCCACTTTGAGTGGAGTTTTCCTGAAATCTTCGAGCTCAGTCAAGGTCATCTTGCAGGTGAAAATAGGCTCGTAAATATTCTCTGATTCCCAGTTGATGAGATCCTCAGGTGAAGTGGCTTGCAGATTGACTTTGGGATTTTTATGGGGCCTCACTGTCGTATCACCAAAGTTTCTTCCTTCTCTGATCTTCTCTATCTTGCTCACAGCAAAACCTCTCTGATGCTCATCCTCACTGCACAGGAATGAAGCCAGGATGTTCTCAGGATGTGCCTGGTAAGTTCCTCTTATCACTGCAGCAGAGATGACGTTCCTGACCTCGGTAGTCTGGTTCCTCAACAGCCTCAGGCTTGAAAAAACGTGTGCAGGACCAAATTTGAGGTGGTGCTTCACTTTGATGTCGTAGTACATTTTGAAGTAGAAGTTAAGGCAGAACTTCACGAGGACCTCGAGCCTCCTCAACACCTCCCCCTTCAGTCCGTGCTCCATCATCCACAACAGCAAGATGGCCTGTGTAGTAGTGAGCCACCTGGATTGGTTCAGAGGTCCGCACTTGAGACCAGCCAACTGTGGACTGAGACTTCCAGACTTGATGGCTTTGATCAGAAGATAGCAGTTGTGCTGGTCTGTGGAGAGAGATTTGACTATCTCTACTGGCAGCTCTATGATATCTTCAGTTCCTTCCACTGGTTTGAAGTTGAAGTTGACCTCAAGTTCATTCACTTTCTCAAGAAGTTTTCCAATAGGCCCACTGAAGCCTGACCGGGGAGTAACAGGGCCGTCCAGCTTGATGATTAAGTGCTTCAGGGGGAGCTCGTTCACATGGAGCTGACAGATCATCCAGTAGCACTTGCGACCCAGCATCTTCTCCAATAAGGCTATGGCGCCTCCAGACCACCCCGTGTTGGTGTTGGTAGAGTCTCCTCCAATCATTACAAGGCTCTCGTCAGCTCCGTGATCCAGAAGCCACTAATGCAGGCCCTGAGCGATCTTATGAGCAGGCTTTTCTCCTTCCTCAGGTTCCTCGGGAGTGAAATGGAAGAGGTACTTTCCTTGAGGCTCCCACGTGATAGTGTAATGCTTCTCGATCACTTTGCCAGGATGAAATCTCCCTGTCACTTTGTTATATTTCAACACCTTTGTGTTCCTTTCCTGCTTGCCATCAAAGAACATCCCAGAGATCTTCTCCTCCTCTGACCTCTGCGTGAGAGCTTCAACTGATGAGGCCATTACTTCCTCCTTGGCCCTCCAGACTTTCATGCCATCTATGGCCAAGTAAGCCTTGTCTTTGGAAAGATGACTGGCCTTACCGAAAAAAATGGCGTCCACTCACTTCTACTTCACAATTATAACTGGCGTAATTGTTCAGAGTCATCTATTGAGAGAATGTTGAACTTCGCCTTCTGTATGTATGTATTAAACCTGTGTAAGAGTTAAGCAAAGTTAATGTGTCTAAATGGCAACAAATTACGACAAAGGGTTAAAAATATGAGGTTGTGTTCAATTGAATGTTGGTATTTCAACATAGAACAGAAAACCGCAATTTTGAACATGATAACGCGATTTTTGGGAAAAGTTGCAGAAAAGAAACCCCTTAGAATTAAATTTTACATAAAAATACATATTAGCCAGAGTGAAATTTCTGACTCGGAAAAGTATGATATGCCCTATAAATGCGCATCCTTGTACAGGGTGTACATAAAGTCAGGATCTATTTTTGTGAAATAATTATTTTTTTCTATTTTTCTTTTCAGAAGCCCTTAGAATGAATACAGAAGAGTGTGTGGCAATAGTAATTTGGCGAATCGAGGGAAAGAAATACAATGACATCAGAGAGAAGTTTAGAAGGAGATTTCATAAGCCGGGGCCAATAGACAAGACAATACGAAAATTGGTGAACAAATTTAAACGAACGGGATCTGTAAATGATGAAGCAAGATCAGGACGACCGTGTATGTCAGATCTTACCGTGAATGCAGTACGCGAAATTATCACTGAGGAGCCACGTACGTCCGTTCGTGCTGCATCACACAGACTCGGCCTCCCGACGTCATCTGTGCACAAAATTCTGAAAGTTAATTTGCGGAAGAAAAGCTATCATTTGCAGGTTTTACATGATTTACATGAGGAAGATTTCCCTCGACGAAGTGCTGTGTGTGCTGATCTCGTAGAACAAATCTGGAGTGATAATTTAATGGACAACATTCTCTTTAGTGATGAAGCCACTTTCCATACGTGTGGAAAAGTAAATCGCCATAACTGTCGAATTTGGGCAGATGAAAGACCGAATGATTTCGTCCAAAATTGGGAAAGAGACTCACCTAAAGTTAATGTCTGGATGGGTTTAACAAAATCTAAGGTTTATGGTCCTGTTTTCTTTGCTGAAGCTACAGTTACGGGGCTTATTTATCTGGACATGTTGCAGCAATTCCTTGAACCTCAGCTGATTGGGGATAGGATTGTTAGTACCGTCGTCTATCAACATTATGCTGCTCCTTGTCACTATGCCAAAATTGTTCAGAGTCATCTATTGAGAGAATGTTGAACTTCGCCTTCTGTATGTATGTATTAAACCTGTGTAAGAGTTAAGCAAAGTTAATGTGTCTAAATGGCAACAAATTACGACAAAGGGTTAAAAATATGAGGTTGTGTTCAATTGAATGTTGGTATTTCAACATAGAACAGAAAACCGCAATTTTGAACATGATAACGCGATTTTTGGGAAAAGTTGCAGAAAAGAAACCCCTCTTAGAATTAAATTTTACATAAAAATACATATTAGCCAGAGTGAAATTTCTGACTCGGAAAAGTATGATATGCCCTATAAATGCGCATCCTTGTACAGGGTGTACATAAAGTCAGGATCTATTTTTGTGAAATAATTATTTTTTTCTATTTTTCTTTTCAGAAGCCCTTAGAATGAATACAGAAGAGTGTGTGGCAATAGTAATTTGGCGAATCGAGGGAAAGAAATACAATGACATCAGAGAGAAGTTTAGAAGGAGATTTCATAAGCCGGGGCCAATAGACAAGACAATACGAAAATTGGTGAACAAATTTAAACGAACGGGATCTGTAAATGATGAAGCAAGATCAGGACGACCGTGTATGTCAGATCTTACCGTGAATGCAGTACGCGAAATTATCACTGAGGAGCCACGTACGTCCGTTCGTGCTGCATCACACAGACTCGGCCTCCCGACGTCATCTGTGCACAAAATTCTGAAAGTTAATTTGCAGAAGAAAAGCTATCATTTGCAGGTTTTACATGATTTACATGAGGAAGATTTCCCTCGACGAAGTGCTGTGTGTGCTGATCTCGTAGAACAAATCTGGAGTGATAATTTAATGGACAACATTCTCTTTAGTGATGAAGCCACTTTCCATACGTGTGGAAAAGTAAATCGCCATAACTGTCGAATTTGGGCAGATGAAAGACCGAATGATTTCGTCCAAAATTGGGAAAGAGACTCACCTAAAGTTAATGTCTGGATGGGTTTAACAAAATCTAAGGTTTATGGTCCTGTTTTCTTTGCTGAAGCTACAGTTACGGGGCTTATTTATCTGGACATGTTGCAGCAATTCCTTGAACCTCAGCTGATTGGGGATAGGATTGTTAGTACCGTCGTCTATCAACATGATGCTGCTCCTTGTCACTATGGCCAAAATTGTTCAGGATTATCTAAATGGACGTTTTCCAATCGCTGGATGGATGCGGAAGCAACAGACCTTGGCCAGCGAGATCACCAGATTTAACCCCTTTAGATTTCTTTGCATGGGGCTTTATCAAATCGCACGTCTATCAGACGAAGATTACGAGTCTTGAAAACTTACGTACACGTATACGAACTGCTGCAGATAACATAACCCCGCAAATGCTCCAGAATGTGTTTAGAAATGCTGCGGAACGATTTGAGCTGTGCAGGGATACTGATGGGCATCACGTCGAATCCTACTCTTAATTATTTAATAAATGTTACCACTTTATCATTTTATGATTGAATTCCATATAATTTCCAAGTGCTTCACAAAAATAGATCCTGACTTTATGTACACCCTGTATTTGCAATGCCCTTTGGCATAATATTTGCACATGATATTTTGTACGTTTTTAGTTTTTGCCGTCTTTTCATCATTAACTTCGTTTGGTAGTTTCACCATATCACAAATTGTACTCGTTTCTTTTCTTTCTTCTACAGCAGTGTCTTCTTTCCGTGCTTTCTTTTCATCTGTTTCTCTCTCATCCACACCATTTTTACTTCGAGACATTTTAGTTATCTTTTCCCATCATTCTCTCTTTCTTGCATTTATATTCGTATTTTCCATTTTTTTTAACTATCGCAAACGAGTTTACAATTCCTATCATCCCAGTTCATGCGGTTAAAGGCGTGCAATTTTTGACAAAAATCACACCTGATTGCATTGTTTTCAGCTGTTGCTAAATTACACAAATTGCAAACTAGGTGAGAATTTGAAGCCATGGCCATGTTATATATTACCGTAATTGTTCAATACACACCACACACACACACACACACACACACACACACACACACACACAGATGGGCACCGTTACTCAAAATTGGCGAGCGTTACCGTTACTCGTTACTCTCTTAAAATGACCCCGGCGATACCGATACATCGTTACTTTGAAAATATCTTAAGACGATACCGATACTCGTTACAGTAACGTCGTTACTTTCGTTACTTGTTACATTGGTAAATTCATATATCATAATTGTATATCGTAATTAGAATATTAAAGCAAGTATAAAAAGTATGTAAAAACAAACGCAACTGTTTTTAGATAAATGGAGGTTTATTTCTGACACAATGATAACAGGACATTTTTGACAAAAAATATTATTTGAATAACAGAAAATTAAACATAGAAGTAAACAGAAACATTTCAATAGCAGCTGATGTAAAATAATAAAAAACATTTCCAAAAATATATTCTAGCTGAGAGGTATATAATTAAATTTTAAATGTAGCTAGGAGCCTAGGGTTTCCTTTTAGCATTACTAATTTTTCGAACGCGTTGTCGGAAAGATTTCCTCTCTTAGGGGCATGAATATGTCCTGCATAGCTGAAGAGACGCTCAACAGGAGCCGAGGAAGGAAGTGGAGTATTGTACTTGAGGAAGAGCTTCTTAATTGAAGGATAGCCATCAAGTGACTGCAGCTGCAGTGCAGTGCTGTCATCATTGAAGTATTTCAACACTTCCATCTCTGATGCTGTGGTGTCTTCTTTCTTGACGTCAGCAGGAGCATGACCATATTCAAAGAAATCGTCGCTACTGCTATAAGCACCATCATCTGTCTTAACTGGCTCCTCAGGTGATCTGTCACTGTCACTTTCATTTTTAATTGCTGATATCAACATGTTTTGCACCATTTTTCTACATGCCTCATTGTTTGTTCGCTCGCTTATAGTGAGCCACTTGCACTTGAAGTGTGGATTTGTTAATGCAGCAATAATTGCAACATTGGCATCTCTGTCAAGTTCCAGGAATTTCTTGAATCGATTTCTGAATCCACTACTTAATGCTTCTACTAATGGGTGACTGTATCTCAATGATGATAGAGCAATTCTTTCAAGTTTTTTCTCAACAGCAAAGAGAGTAGGGATAAGACAACCGTAGTAGCAGTTCTAACAAGTATGAACTGTATGATACGCCGCCGAAAAATGTATTTGTACTTTTCACACATAAAAAACAGTGTGTATATATATATATATATATATATATATATATATATATATATATATATATATATATATATATATATATATATATTTATATACCTTATGAACCTTATGTTATTTCGTGCGTCGAGGTTTAAGTTTTGATTTTTGGCTAAAAATATAATAGTTACCCCTTTTTCTTTGATGGATTCAATCTGACGCGAAGGCAGCGAGTCTTTTGCTTATATTGAGGTTCTAAATGTAGCTGGGCTAGGCTGCTTTAAACCCTAGATCTTGTCTCAAAGCTGAATCCTTTCTGCTTTGCAGATAGCTGGTGAGGGAAGCTATATTTTTGGGACCTCTTTGCGAGTGACCCGTTGCCCACGTCGGGCTAGCATCATGAAAAAGAAAAAAACTATAGTATTTGTCATTTACTAGTGATGTAGGTCACATCCGCATCCGCGGAACATCCGCACATTTTCTCGCATCCGCATCTGCATCCGCACTTTGGACTGCGGATGTCGTGCGGATGTGGACCGTTGAGATAAAACGTCATTAATAAGCGGAAATTATCAAATTCTACTATATTAATAGAACTAGTTCATTGTGCGCAAAAGTGATGCAAGCGACAAGACGAGAGGCTGTTCTTGTATGAAGTTACTCTCTTGCAACCTACTTAGATCCACGTTACAAAGCTAAGTTATTTTCACCTAGTACATTAGAACGAGTTAAATCATCACTTGGCAAAGCAGTTGAAGAGCTTCAATCTCTTGAATCTGTCGCTTCGCCACCCACCAAAAGAATAAAAGTTTCAGTGACAGAACCAACACCTTCAACAAGCAAATCTATCACAGAATCTCTCTCTCAGTTTCTTGAGTCAAGCAGCGATGACGAGACCTACGCGATGTCAAAAGATGTAGTAAAAATGATCGAGAGCTATCACCAAGAAAAACGCCTGGCTGCATGTGACAATCCTATTAGTTGGTGGAAAAATACGCAGAATATCTATCCATACTTGAGTAAACTTGCAAGGAAACATTTAGCACGTCCTCCAACAAGCGTACCAAGCGAGAGATTATTTAGCAGTGCTGGATTAATATATGATGAAAAGAGAAACAGACTGGCAGCAGAAAAGGCAGAAAAATTAATGTTCCTTAAGCATAACCTTCCTATAATTAAGTTTGAATATTAAACGATGAACATCTTAGTTTACTTTATTTTAATTACTCATTTATAAATATGCCTAATAAAACTTTAAACTTAATATAAATAGTTATCAAGCTAATTAAAGATCTCTTTCTAAAGGGTGGAGGTTGGGGAAAGAGGTCGGGTAACACAATTATGGTTTCTAATTGTGGCTGAAACTCAACAAAATATAACGAATTTATTTGCAGACGAATTCACTAATTGATTTCTATATTAGTTAGATGCTTGCTATTATTTTATATGTTCAGGGAAAAGTACAGCAATTATTGTACAATTAATCAATTATACTACATTATAGCTACAGCTCTCTCTATATAATAACTTATTATATACGTTAAACACAACAAATCTCGAATATATCCTAAAAAATAACGAAAATGTAGACATCCGCATCCGCATCCGCGGATGTTGAAATCAAACATCCTCATCCGCATCCGCATCCGCGGATGTGACAAAAATGACATCCGCTACATCACTATCATTTACCATTACTTATTCGGACTATAGTGGATTTAATTTTCCTAGAAGAGTTCCTTGTACCATGCACGGTCTGTGTGTATCATATATATATATATATATATATATATATATATGATGAATAAAACCACGAAGGAAAGGAAACACAAAATGGTGCTCAAGCGCTTTCGTCTAATGACATCCTCAGGAGTGTTCCTGAGGATGTCATTAGACGAAAGCGCTTGAGCACCATTTTGTGTTTCCTTTCCTTCGTGGTTTTATTCATCATAAATATTTTTCACGTGTTACCTTCGTGAAATAATTTTCATATATATATATATATATCCTCTTAACGACGACCGTGCCATTTTTGGCACGAACTGAATTATGTGCTCTATATGAAATATGATTCATTTTTTGCTACTTTTGACGAATGACCCGTATTTGGCACGAGCGCATTTCGACTGAAGGCAAATCTAACGACATTTGGCAGTTTTTTTTGTTAGTACCCATGGTTTTCATTCACGGAAGATGCAGTTGTGTTCCTGATTCAACCTGTGCTACTTTCTTGTGTAATTTTTCCAATCTTTACAGGTAAGTTATGATTGTTAACATTTGTAAATGATTATTTACGTTGTTATAATGAATTTGTAGCATATTTTCATTGAGAACATTTATTGAATGGTAGATTTTTTAGTAAATATGCTTGTGCCAAAATTGGTACATCAGGAAATGGAGGCAATATAAATGGCAGCCATGTTTTTCAAGTCTTGATTTATTAGCCTACTAATTCTTGATTTATTAGCCTACTCTTTTGAGCTTTTATACATTATCTATGCGTTAGGTTATTTATATCATATTTATATATTTTTATTATACATTATTTTATATATCAGATTATATATTTACTATATAGGCCTATATTTATATAAAAAAATTCTATGCTTCAGATGGAATCAGCGCAGTTTTACAAAAGACCTGCAAGGAACGAACAAAAGCATGTGGTTTTTCCAATTCCAGAAGGAAGTGATCAAGATGAGCTTAGCAATAGTGATGAAGAGTTCTCACCTGTAGCTTCAGTGAATGAAGAATGCATTGATTCTACCGAAAGCAGTACAGGTATGATAGCATACAAAATGAAAGTATATATCTTCTCACTATAGTGTATGTGTAATGATATGTGTAATAGGTACATTATATGATAAAATATATACTGAAATAAAACTTTTTTTATAAGAAATAAGCCTATTTCCAAATTCTTATAAGATTTGCTTACAGCAGTAAGGATGTAGGCCTGTAATACTTTTTGATTGATGATTTTTTTTACTATTTGATCGTTTGTTCTATTTTATTTATTTGCTTACAGCAGTAAGGATGTAGGCCTGTAATACTTTTTGATTGATGATTTTTTTTACTATTTGATTGTTCTATTTTATTTATTTGCTTACAGCAGTAAGGATGTAGGCCTGTAATACTTTTTGATTGATGATTTTTTTTACTATTTGATTGTTTGTTCTATTTTATTTATTTGCTTACAGCAGTAAGGATGTAGGCCTGTAATACTTTTTGATTGATGATTTTTTTTACTATTTGATCGTTTGTTCTATTTTATTTATATTATACAGATGTGTTATTCTTTACTTACTATTACCGTTTATATGTATCGTATTGCAGATGAAGAGAATGTTACGCCTACTCCAGCAGAAAAAGAACGCTCTGCAAGACCTATTATATGGAAAACCATTAGGACTGGAACTTCTGCTCGTGAAATACCGAAATTTCAAGGTGACATTCAGCCATGCATCTCCATTCAAACTCCTATACAGTATTTTAGATACTTTTTTGAAGACAATACTTTGGATTTTATAGTTGAGCAATCAAATTTATTTGCTGTTCAGGTAAACCCAGATAGTCCATTAAAACTTACAAGGCAAGAACTTGAACAATTTTTAGGAACAGTCATGTACATGTCAGTCATAAATTTACCACGTACACGGATGTATTGGAATTCTTTTACTAGAATTCCCCATATTTCTGAGTATTTTTCAAAGGACCGGTGGGAAAAAATTAAAAGCTGCTTGCATTTCAATGACAACACCAATATGCCCGAACCTAATGACAGAAATAAAGATAGGCTTTTCAAAATTAGACCACTAATAGAATGTTTATTACCCAAATTCCAAAGTTTTCCTAAACCACAGATGCTATGTATAGATGAGCAAATCGTGCCATTCAAGGGACGCTCATCCCTCAAACAATATATCCCCAGTAAGCCTTACAAGTGGGGATATAAAATCTTTGTTCTCAGTGATAGCACTGGATTAGTCCACAACTTTGAAATCTACACAGGAAAGATTGAACCATTGGCTAACTCGATTGATTTGGGGGCTTCTTCAAACATTGTAATGAGGCTGGCAGAAATTATTCCTAATCACAACTGTCACTGTCTTGTCTTTGACAACTGGTTTACCTCTCTAAAACTTTTGTCAGCATTACATGACAAAGGAATATATTCATTAGGAACTGTAAGGTCAAACAGACTAGGGAACTGTAAGATAGTTAGTGATGGGGAGCTGAAAAAGCGAGGCCGAGGGTCTTATGAAGAAAAGGAGGCAACAATTCAAGGAGCTGAAATTCGGGTACTGAAGTGGCATGACAACAAGTGTGTGACTCTTGCAGGCACTGTTGGTAGTGGTCATACTGCTCAAAATGTTCGTAGATATGACAGAAAACAAAAGGAATATGTAGAGGTGTCATGCCCACAGATGGTGAAAATGTATAATAAGCATATGGGGGGGGTAGATCTTCTTGATGGCTTGATCTCATATTACCGTACTGAAATAAGGTCAAAGAAGTTTTATCATAGATTATTCTTCCACTTCATTGACATGGTTATTGTTAATTGTTGGTTACTTTACTGTAGAGATTGTCAGTCTTTTGATGTTCCAGCAAAAAAGCGAATTGATCTTTTGGAATTCCGAACGCAAGTAGCAGAAAGTTTATGCATGCAAGGTAAAAATCTTAACAGGCAAAAACGTGGACGTCCACGCTCAGAGTCAGTGGACTCACTTTTTGCAGAAAAAAAACGAAAAGGGTCGTGTAAACCTATACCTAATGAAAGTGTCAGGAATGATGGATATGGTCATTGGCCTATCATCTTTGACCGTCAGAGATGTAAAAATCCTGCTTGCCAAAGGAAAAGTACAATCAAATGTAAAAAATGTGACATACATTTATGTCTCAATATAAAAGGTAATTGTTTTTATGATTTTCATACAAAGTAAATCATAAATAGTAATGTTTTTGCCAAGGTACCAACTAGTGTATGAGAAAACTTTTTTACCATTATGGCCGGTTGTGCCAAATGTGGCACACACCCATTTTTTGCTAATTAGACGAATTAATAAAAATTTATTCATCATTTTTCACTTTTAAGTCTCAAATAAACATAAAAAAACAACAGTTATTTTTTTAAACCTTTCCTTATATATTTAGTCCATAAGAGGATATATATGATACAGTCTAGGCCTGTTCAAAAATCAACTTTTTCTTATTTTCATAGGTTTCTGTATATTTTCCCATGCTTTTTGTCCTGAAAAAGCCGAAAATCACAACTATTTTGACCTAGGATGTTGGGAAGCATTGCCGCATGGAGCTTTAAATTTTCTGCCTTGAAATCGGCCAAAGCGCCAATTCCGGGGTCCCTTGAATTATGTTTTGCACTTTAACTTTTGATCTAAACAAGATAGAGCAACAAATTAGGTATCAAATGAAAGAGCATAAAATTAATAAATAATAATAATAATAATAATAATAATAATAATAATAAATAAATAATAATTAATAATAATAATAATAATAATAATAATAATTATCTATCATTTTTCAGGAAACAACAGAAACTCAATCAGAATCTAGAAAACCATCTACAAGTTACAACTTAACAATGGCATTAAGCAAGGAGCTGAGGGAGCTCCGTGGGCGCACAGTTGATATCTCAGAACCTCCACGTACTGTCCACAGGCAGGTGTCAACTGGACCATCTACCAGATCTCTCACTGAAACTTTCCTGGTTGGATACCCTTCAGCTTTTATCAGTGGTTCCCAGCTTCCCACCAACAGACAGGCGTTCCAGTATTTCCTTAATCTTCAGAATTTACCGGAAAATGCAGGGAGGCCCATGGTTCAAGACCTTGCATATGAAACAGTTGAATCTATCATCCCATTCTGGCAGATGGCTAGGATCAAGACAATGACCAAGTACAACGCAATGAAGCTCTTCATGAAACTACATGAGAAACATCGTGCTCTGGTGAAAAGCAAAGGAAGAGCAAGTAACCCTGGAGGAAAAAGAGGAGCATTTGTGCTGGAATTAGACAGCCTGTTCGATATAGGAGCTCCAGATGCAATCCAGGAAATACAGAACAACAGACTGTTATCCAGAGAGAAGAAAGATGAGGATATCAGGTTCTACGAAGACCAAAAGACTGAGAGGAAAGGTCATATGTCTGGTCATGACAAGATTTTTGAGACAAGATCCCTGCAGCAAGCAGCGAGGAATGAAAGACTGCAGCATAGACAAGAATAAGGTAGAACTAATTACTTTGAACGTTACAAAAAGTTTTAAGTTTTACTCCATTGCGATATTTAGCATGTACTTAACAATTACTGTCTTAACATGTACTATTTTACAGCTGCAGCAGAACAAGAGGCAGTTGTTCATGTGGATGACATTACCTGGGGTGACTCAACTGACAACGACGCTAACACAGAGGACATGGATTACCATCAGCCTCGTCCTGGATGTTCTCACCATCAAGACACTGTGACTAGTGTGACTTTGACGTTTCCAAGGAAGGTCATGGAATGTGATGTCATCTGCAATACAGCTGATCGTCTTGGTTTATCAGACAATCAAGTTACTGCCATGGTTTCTGCCACCTTGAAAGCTGGAGGGGCTGATCTGGATAACTTCGTCATCTCAACCTCAACAACACGTCGCAACAGAATGCTGTCCAGGTATAATATCAGCCAGAGTCACATGTCCAAGTTTTGTGAAAACCCCCCACAGTACGCTGCCTTACACTGGGATGGAAAGTTGCTCAAAGATGTCTTGGGCAGTGAACCTGGAAGTACCTCAGAGACTTTAGCTGTGCTAGTGTCTGGTCCACCTTCATACACTGAAGGAAAGTTATTGGGAGTACCTGTCATCGACAATTCTTCTGGCACAGCTCAGGCTGAGGCTTCAATGGATTTACTGGAGACATGGGAACTTACGGATAATGTTACTGCCCTTGTTTTTGACACTACATCCAGTAACAGTGGAGTTCACAGAGGAGCTGCCAAACTGCTAGAGAAAATGCTGAACAAAAAGGTGTTTTATCTGGCCTGTCGATATCACATCCTGGAAATCCTAGTAGGAGCAGTTTGGGAGAAGCTGTTTGGGAAGGTGAAGGGGCCAGATAATCCCTGGTTTGAGCATCTGAAGGATGTTTGGACGGACTTGTCCAAGGAAAACCTAAAGATGCTGGCTATCAACAGCAAATGGCTGAAGGAAAAGAAGAAGAACAGTGAAGAAATACTCCAAGACATTCTAACAGCAGAAAGGCTTCAAAGAGCCGACTACAGGGAAATGGCTGAACTGACAGTCATTGTTCTTGGAGGAACGCCTCCTCGAGGTATTCACTGGAGTCGACCAGGCGCCATTCATCAGGCCAGATGGATGGCCAGAAACCTGTACTCCATGAAAATGCTGATGTTTGCAGATCAACTTGAGTACGATGAAGACACTGTATCAAAGCTGGAAAGACTCAACACCTTCCTTGCGCTGTTCTACACTCCTGTATGGATTATGTCAATGTCTGCTGCAGATGCTCCCGTGAATGATCTAAGTCTAATCCAGGACATGTTGACGTACAAGAAAACTGACCCAGAGCTTGCTGATGCAGTACTTAATAAGATGGAAAACCACAAATGGTACCTGACGCAGGAAGTCGTGCCATTTGCCCTGTTCAGCAGTAGATTGAGTGACACATTGAAGCACGACATTGCTGCCCAGTTACATGCCACTGAGAAGCCAGACAGCTTCAGAATAGGAAAGCCTCTATTCCAGAGAGTCACAGCTAAGATCACCCTGGTTGATCTCATTGGCCCAGAATCACATTTCCTGCTGGACACACTGAACATTGGATCCGAGTGGCTTCTGGAACCTGTCACGTCTTGGCCACAGAATGAGGACTACAGAAAAGCGTTGGACTATGTTAAGAATCTGAAAGCGGTGAATGACATTGCTGAACGTGGTGTCAAGATGATGAGCGACTTTGCAAATGTCATAACAACAGATGCAAAGCAAAGGGACTATCTCCTTCAAGCTGTGGAGTTCAACAGACGCCGCTTTGACAGCTTCAAGAAACAAACTCTCAACAACTGACTGTGTAAATGTCATTATGAAATTAATCATCATGTAATGCTTTCACTTCTTGATCGATTAGACTTGTGACAAAATGTTAATCTCAAATTTGTGTCATGAATAAGGCGCCTTGTCTGCCTTGAGTGTGAGAAAACGAATTTTCTGATATTTCTGAAATCTTTGTATGTACCAATGTGCCATTTCTTGTTCCAAGACTATCATAATTGTATAAGTTAGAAAGAGGATTAAAAACACTTTAATTTGGTGCCTATTTTGTTGCTCTATCTTGTTTAGATAAAAAGTTATAGTGCAAAACATGATTCAAGGGACCACGGAACTGGTGCTTTTGGCCGATTTCAAGGCAGAAAATTTAAAGCTCCATGCGGCAATGCTTCCCAACAACCTAGGTCAAAATGGTTGTGATTTTCGGCCTTTTCAGGTCAAAAGGCATGGGAAAAAGTACAGAAACCTATGAAAATAAGAAAAAGTTGATTTTTGAACAGGGCTAATGATACACACAGACCGTGCATGGTACAAGGAACTCTTCTAGGAAAATTAAATCCACTATAGTCCGAATAAGTAATGGTAAATGACAAATACTATAGTTTTTTCTTTTTCATGATGCTAGCCCGACGTGGGCATCGGGTCACTCGCAAAGAGGTCCCAAAAATATAGCTTTAAGCCAGATTAAGCCAACTAGCTGAGTAAGACTTCTAAGCCAACTGAAGCTGTCAAGAGCATTAGTATGCGATGAGATATGTCTGCGAGAAGATCTTCTCTCCTCCTCTCTCCTCTCTCTCTCTTAGGTTACCTTCCTAGGTCAGGTTAGGGTACCCTTTTTGGGGGGAGGTCATTCTGCAGGACCAGTAGGGCATATCATACTTTTCCGAGTCCGAATTTCACTCTGGCTAATATGTATTTTTATGTAAAATTTAATTCTAAGAGGGATTTCTTTTCTGCAACTTTTCCCAAAATTCGCGTTATAATGTTCAAAATTGCGGCTTTCTGTTCTATGTTGAAATACCAAATATTCAATTAAACACAACCTCATATTTTTAACCCTTTGTCTTAATTTGTTGCCATTTAGACACATTAACTTTGCTTAACTCTTACACAGGTTTAATACATACATACATAAGAAAAAAATCTACTCCATTTGAATCTTTGTAACCATTTGGACGCAGATGGCGAAGTTCAACATTCTCTCAATAGATGGCTCTGAGCAATTACGCCAGTTATAATTGTGAAGTAGAAGTGAGTGGACGCCATTTTTTTTCGGTAAGGCCGGTTATCTTTCCAAAGACGGCTTACTTGGCCATAGATGGCATGAAAGTCTGGAGGGCCAAGGAGGAAGTAATGGCCTCATCAGTTGAAGCTCTCACGCAGAGGTCAGAGGAGGAGATCTATCTCTGGGATATTCTTTGATGGCAAGCAGGATAGGAACACAAAGGTGTTGAAATATGACGAAGTGACAGGGAGATTTCATCCTGGCAAAGTGATCGAGAAGCATTACACTATCACGTGGGAGCCTCAAGGAAAGTACCTCTTCCATTTCACTCCCGAGGAACCTGAGGAAGGAGAAAAGCCTGCTCATAAGATCGCTCAGGGCCTGCATGAGTGGCTTCTGGATCACGGAGCTGACGAGAGCCTTGTAATGATTGGAGGAGACTCTACCAACACCAACACGGGGTGGTCTGGAGGCGCCATAGCCTTATTGGAGAAGATGCTGGGTCGCAAGTGCTACTGGATGATCTGTCAGCTCCATGTGAACGAGCTCCCCCTGAGACACTTAATCATCAAGCTGGACGGCCCTGTTACTGCCCGGTCAGGCTTCAGTGGGCCTATTGGAAAACTTTTTGAGAAAGTGAATGAACTTGAGGTCAACTTCAACTTCAAACCAGTGAAGGAACTGAAGATATCATAGAGCTGCCAGTAGAAATAGTCAAATCTCTCTCCACAGACCAGCACAACTGCTATCTTCTGATCAAAGCCATCAAGTCTGGAAGTCTCAGTCCACAGTTGGCTGGTCTCAAGTGCGGACCTCTGAACCAATCCAGGTGGCTCACTATTGCACAGGCCATCTTGCTGTTGTGGATGATGGAGCACGGACTGAAGGGGGAGGTGTTGAGGAGGCTCGAGGTCCTCGTGAAGTTCTGCCTTAACTTCTACTTCAAAATGTACTACGACATCAAAGTGAAGCACCACCTCAAATTTGGTCCTGCACACGTCTTTTCAAGCCTGAGGCTGCTGAGGACCCAGACTACCGAGGTCAGGAACATCATCTCTGCTGCAGTGATAAGAGGAGCTTACCACGCACATCCTGAGAACATCCTGGCTTCATTCCTGTGCAGTGAGGATGAGCATCAGAGAGCTTTTGCTGTGAGCAAGATAGAGAAGATCAGAGAAGAAAGAGACTTTGGTGATACGACAGTGAGGTCCCATAAAAATCCCAAAGTCAATCTGCAAGCCACTTCACCTGAGGATCTCATCAACTGGGAATCAGAGAATATTTACGAGCCTATTTTCACCTGCAAGATGACCTTGACTGAGCTCGAGGATCTCAGGAAAACTCCACTCAAAGTGGACGCTTTCTCTGTTCATAGTCCTGCGAGAGAGCTGTACAGGAAGTCTCAACTGCTTCCCAAGCTGTGTATGGTCACGAGAGGAGAGATGGGTGGGTGAGAGCCAGGATAGACCATCGAGAAATGCTCCCAGTGTTCAGATCGAAGCAGGACATACTTAAGAGCTTTCCAGGTTCGAGTGGCTGATGAAGAGGCTGAAGCCATCGTTAATGCTCATAAGAGCTGAAAGTCCTCATTAGATCATAATATAAGATCTTATGAGGCCACGCTTTTCAGGGATCCAGGAAGAACAGGTGTGTAGACCTACACGTGGAGGTGGCAAGTCTCCCGCTACTCGATCAGAGTAGAGCTGGTGAGCCGCGCCTATTCTTTGAAGAAAAACTTAAAATTCTTAAGTTTTACGTGAAATCTAAACATTTTTTCAGCACCCAGAGGTGTTGAAAGACGCAAGAAGGCAAGGATGAGGTCAGAAAAGCAGCTTTTAGATTAAATCATATGAAGAACAGCTGCCGCTTTGGTTTGGGTGCCCTGAGGCTGCGTTAGGCAGCCTTCAAATCAGAAAATCGCGATTTTTACCATGAAAATGAGATTTTTCGGAAAAGTTGCAAATAATAAACCCATCTTAGAATTAATTTTTACATAGGAATACATATTAGCCACTTTGTTTTTCCAAAATTTCAACCCTGAACCCAGAGTATGATATGCCCTACAGGACCAGCCCCCTCTCCCCCTTCATACAGCTTGGGGACTAAACCCCCTCCCCCTTGCTTGCATACCCCTTCTCCCACTGGTGCCAACCCCCTCCCCCTTCCTTGCATACCCCTTCCCCCACTGGTGCCAACCCCCTCTCCCATGGGTGCCTATCCTCGGGTGTCAAACCCCTCCTGCAACAATTGATCAATATTGCATTGCAATTTGCACTCCCATTTTGCGGTCATACTACTTACTGAAATTAGATTTTTATTTTGAATCATATTTGAATGAGCCTGATCTAATAAAACAATACAACTGATTTTACATTCGCTCTTTGGTGGTCTGTTTTAAGAACAAAATTTTAGTACTATGCCTTTTTATTTTAGGGGTACCCTTTTTTCTTTGAACCCGCCCCCTTACTGAAATGCTTCGATCCGCCTTTGAGTCCCCTCTACACTTACCTCATGATTATATCATTTTTCGATGTATTCACTTACGACGTATATAAATCTTATCCTTTCCTAATACGATACCAAAATAACTCTAATATTTATCGATTATATCTACCCACAGAATCATCTTACCTTTTTCTCGCCAGAGGCCTTTCAACATATTCTACGATGTCAGTGAGCGACATCTGGCATTGTGGATTCCCGCAGACTAACATTCAACTCATTTGCCCTCCACTTAAACCAGTAACCCTTTCTACTATTAGGTCCTCCTTCGTTGACTTAATTCGTGACCGTCATGCCCTGATATGTTCCTTTACGAAATTCCATTACTCTTAACCCAATCAACTCCGAATCGAAGCGGACATCTGGGTTTCTTTTGCATATAAAACTACCACAACTTTCGAGTGTCTGTCAAACCATTCGGTCATGAATATACCTGCCATCATTCGCTTACTAACTGGTTGTTTACCTTAAATTTACCTTAAAGCGCTTCTTCCTCAAGGGTGCGCTGCTCCCTCGAAGTCCTGTAAGAGTCCGGTTTTATTTATTTAGACCTTTACAAGTTTACGTAGATAATTAACTATATGCCAGGGTCACCAGCGCCCAAGTACTAGATTGGCATCCGGCACTGCGGCGCAAAGTTAATTTTAATAAAAGAAGGGAAGGACTGATTATTAAATCAATATGAATTTTTATATTTTATTAACAACAATTAATAAGTATATGCAAAGGGGATTTTTACCCGTAACAACTTTGATGGACTTATAATGGCGAGATTAAATAATGGCCCGTTTGGCTAATATATAACAGTCTGCAAATAATACTGATTATAATAATGAATAATAATACAGTAATAATAATAGTATAGTAATAATAAACTAATAATAATACAGTAATAATAATATGGTAATAATAATGGTAATATCAATAATAACTAAAAGATAATAATAACAAAGATAATATCAATAATAACTAAAAGATAATAATAACAAAGATAATAATAACAAAGATAATAATAACAATGACAACCTTGTCTGCAAAGAGATAGACAAGAATACTGTAAGTGATATTTCAGAGAAAAAGAATAATAAAAATGGCAATAATTAATAATTAAAATACATATAGGTTATATAGGCCCCAGTAACCTGTGGATGATAAATTACAGTTAATTCTGGTTATGGGATTGTGTTAAGTTGAATGGGAAGACTAAAGGAAATATGTAGGCTACAAATGATTAGTAGGCCATCTGCTAAGAAAATAACGTGAAACATAATAGGCTTATAAAGTAAAATATACTATGAAATTTAATAGGCAGGCCTTTGCCTCTTCAACATATCCAGCTGAGGTTAATCTAAAACAAAGACTATGGTAGGCCTCGGTTAGGCTAGAGTTATAATTTGGCTTTTGCCTAGACCTAACTTAGCCTAAGGTAATTTATTATATGAATCTTACATTACTATTTGTAGTATGAATCTTGGTACTAATTGCAAATGGTATAAGGCGTTAGTATCTGCAGTATGCGGTATTGCATACAGATATGAAATAGTAAAGAATAAATACTATAAACACAAAACATACCACAAAGGAACTTTGCTTGCTGGCGGGGTGATTTCGAATATAATGTGTAAAGTGGCGTCCTTTGTGTTGTCGTTGCACACAAGTTTGTTTTTACTTAATAATTTTACCAACCAGCCAAAATAATCCTTAAAAGCCCATTCATGTCTAGTCACACCACACTGAATTCTTAAGAATTAAATTTGATCACTGGACATATTTAACTTATTTATTTATTTATTTATTTATTTTAGATTTAAATATTTCACTCATGCCAATTTGTGGCAGTTTTCACTAATAAAGAATACTCTTGTGGTGCAAGGCACTACAGTCCGCTCAGCGCCTCCTGAGGCGGGGCCACGACGGGGTCGCCACCCCTCTTTTCTCTCGCTCCTGCCATACGATTTGGTCCCCTATTGAATTTGTGGGGGCTGGTCTGACAGAGGAATACCCTGACACTGTGGGTTGGTCGGGTATGTTGGCTGAAAACATGTCCAAGTGTTTTTTAAAAGTATCTACTGGGACTGCACTTATATCTCTAAGGTACTGAGGCAAGGAGTTAAACAGGCGAGAACCCTGCCTAGAGATACTATTATATTGAAAGGTTTGAATCCTTCTCAGACTGTTTGGTGGGAGGTGATATTTTTTACACATTCTTCCAGTTCTTGTTAAGGTTAAGACCCTTTCCCGTCTCAAACTATATTCAAACCATCTGTATAAATCTTAAATCTCTCCATGAAACCGGTGATCATCCTACCTGAACTTCATACTCCTGAATGGAATGATCAGTTGAGTCGTTTCAAAATTTCGAATGATAACCAAAACAGCCTTTTACAAGTACTGCAACCGTTAACGATTTTTTCAACATCCGCTGTCAGTAAAATTATTGTGTGTGCTATTATCCTCGGTATATTTGTAGTGAAAAGACTATTCTCACACCGGCAAAAACCAAAAGACACTGAACTATATGAACCTAATTATGCACGGCCAAGAGTGCATCCTCGTACCACGTGAACTAGACTGAAACACCCCAACTCATGTTGTGTATAAAATCTGTATTACGGTAATCATTGATTATTATACTAGTTAGGATTAGCTAGGATGTTATATTATTGTATATTAGAATAAGTATCATTCTAGGGGGAAGATCCCTGTAAAAATGGTAATTCTAACACTCATTTTTGCATATAAAGTCCAAACTTGCATGACATTCTAACTGTATAGAATATTCATGCAAGCTTGGTAACTAATTAAAAACTTTAATTTTGGACCTAGTTGTTTTTCTTATTAAGTTTAATCATGTGATCTTGTTAAATTTCGCAATGTTCATTCTTTTATATATTCTCTCTTAAATCGTAAAAGATGAAGTCAAATTCTGAATCAGCATTTAATTTTAAATTTTAAACATTTAATTTTAATAAAATGCATATCTTAATTTCCATTTTTAGTTGACACGGAAAATCATGATAACATTAGATTTGTCAACATGCTGTTACAGCAAAAGTTGCCCTCATCTTCAAATATTTTGCTTTATCAGTTTCTACAAGATCCATTTAATACACCAAACAATTATTTTGAATTATTAAAAGAATTCAGTCTATTAAAAATCGGGAAAAAAAAGTCAAATTAAATAATAATGTCATCACTAGCTTAAATAACACTCAGTGGCGGTTCCTCATATGGGCAATATGGGCAGCCGCACAGGGCGGCATTTGTGGAGGGGCGGCATGAGCGCCTGCAAAAAAAATATAAATAAAAATAAGAATAAATAAATAAAGAAATAAATAAAAATAAAAAATAAAATAAAATAAATAATAAAAGATCAATAAATATATTTTTATTAATAAAAAACCATCTATTGCATTTTCCATAAACCTTCCCATAAAAGACCTAAACAATGCAAAATGCTTCCAGATTAATATTATTGGGAATAAAGGCCCATACTTTAACATATGTAATGTTATTTTTCTGGGTTTGGTTAAATAGTGAAATGTATACAGTATTATTTATTACAGAACGAATCTTCACACTAAGCCACTAAGGTCTGTCAAATAACCGCAAATGGATAAGAAGAGGTCAAAGCTATCAGGTGCTCAGTTTAGAAAAAAGAGGAAAGAAGAAGAGGAGAAACGAGCAAAAGATAAAGGTATAGAGCTATGTCATCTACTCTTCACTGCTATATTGCACTGCTATTTTGTGATATAGCTTTCTGAGTCATTTGAAGTGTACTATTATGTATATAATTAGCCATTAACCAAGGAGGTTGTATTATTCATTTGTTTCCTATTCTAAAAGTTTAATAAATTGTGCTTAATAACATGTTAAATTAATTGTACTAGCCTATTCATGCATTGGTCTGTTATGTTCTATTTTACTATTTGCAGGGGCACTTTTGAAATATTTTGGAACACCCTCTGCCACTAGCCAGGATGAGAAGCCGTCTACTTCTGCCATTATTGAGGCTGAGGAGCCATCTACCTCCTCAGCCTCACATATGTCTCCACAAATGCAGTCTGATCCTGAGGATGAAGACCCATTTGCTTCTACTTCTCCCCGGCAGGACTCTTCAGGTGAGTTTGTGTGCACATATGTCTGTGAGTGTGTGCGTGTGTGTGTATGTGTATGTGTGTGCATCCCTGCAAAGCATTTTGCAAACAGTTATAAATTATAATGTTATTATCACTGGGTCTGGGTTACTGGGTATGTGTGGTGTTTCACCACCATAATTCCATAACACCACCACCATAACAAAGTGCTGTGAATAATGTGTTATCTAACTTAGGTGTGTATACTAATGAGTAATGCTCTTGTTCTTTCTATTAGAAATGCCTGGAGCAGAATCGCCTCCTGAGGATGAGTCTCTGTCCACCGACCCTGCTAACTGGCCTTCAGTTCTGACTGAGAGAATTCGGACACAACTGGTTTCCAGGGGACCAAGTCAAGTACCATCTGACTTTGTATTCCCTAGAAACGACAGTGACGGAAGAAGTTTCCACCATCAATACTTCAGGAAGTCATTGGTTAGTGGGGAAAATATAACCAGAAGTTGGTTGGTCTATTCCTTAAAAAACAACAGCCTTTTCTGTTTCTGTTGTACATTATTTTCCAAGAGGAAAATAAATTTAACAAGTTTGGGACTCTCGGACTGGAAGCATGCAAGCTCATTGCTCACATCACATGACAACAGTTCAGAACACCTAAATTCTATGAAAATCTGGAAAGAACTGGCAGTGAGGATGAGAAAGGGGGAGACCATTGACAAGCAGGAGATGGCACTTCTGGAGGCTGAGAAGTTGAGATGGAGAGCGGTGCTGACACGTCTCACTGCTATTGTGCATTCTCTGGCAGTTAGGAATTTGGCACTAAGGGGACATACAGAAAAATTGTTCTCACCATCAAATGGCAATTTTCTGAAAGAAGTTGAACTGATGGCACAATTTGATCCTATAATGCAAGAGCACATTAACCGTGTCCAAAAAGGGACCTCCAGTCACACCAGCTACCTCGGCCACCACATACAAAACGAACTCATTGATTTGTCGAGCAGCAAGACCATTTCAGCAATGGTGAGCGACATCAAACAATCAAAGTTTTTTTCAATAATTCTAGATTGCACTCCAGATATCAGCCACACTGAACAGTTGTCAGTTGTGATTCGGGTTGTGTCACTGGAGGGGAAGCCCCATATAAAGGAACATTTCATGGGGTTTTTGGAGGCAGAGGAGTCCACTGGTCAACATTTGGCATCTCTGATTCTGAAGAGACTGGAGGAGCTAAAAGTTCCTTTCATGGACTGTAGAGGACAATCATACGACAACGGGGCCAACATGAGGGGAAAAAACAAGGGTGTTCAATCCAGGCTCCTAGAAATTAATCCCAGAGCTCTGTTTGTTCCATGTGGGGCTCATTCTCTGAATTTGCTTGTGGCCGATGCTGCTAAGGGATCTATTGATGCCACAAGTTACTTTGGCATCTTGCAGAAGCTTTACAACTTGTTTTCAGCCTCCACACAACGATGGGCCATTTTGAAAAAACATGTGAACATCACATTGAAGATGTGGTCTGATACAAGGTGGGAAAGCAAGATCAAGAGTGTGGAGCCCCTGAGATATCAGGCAGCTGCAGTGAGAGATGCACTGATCGAGGTGAGGGACCACACCAAAGACTCTGTAATAAAGGTCGAGGCTCAATCTCTGTCAGAGGAGGTTGGGTCATACCGCTTCGCCATTTGTTCAGTGGTGTGGCATGACCTGTTGTGCCAAATTCAGCATGTGAGCAAGCAGATGCAGTCTCCTAGCATGCACGTTGATGTTGCAGTAAATCTCCTAAAAAAAACAGAGAGAGGTCTCCGCAATTACAGGGCAACAGGTTTTGTGGCTGCACAAATGGCAGCCACAGATATCTGTGAACAAATGAATGTGGAGGCTGTGTTAAAACAAAAACGGCTGAGGTCCACAAAGCGGCACTTCTCCTATGAAGCATCTGATGAGCCCTTGATTGATGCTTTGAAGAAGCTGGAGGTGACATTTTTCAATGCAGTGGTTGATGCTGCAACATCAGCCATTCAGGAAAGATTTTCCACGTTGGAAATTGTGGGAGAGAAGTTTGGAGTGCTGACACATTTCCAAAATCTCACATTTGAGGAGCTGACAGAACAATGTGTGAACCTTAGTACTACACTACACTTTAAGGGACAATCTGACTTGGATGGCAGAGAGCTTGCACAGGAGCTGAAGAACTTGCCTGACTTGCCATCAAAGACCATATCCTTGCTTGAACTGCTGACATTTATCCATGAAAGGGAGCTCTCTGAAATATATCCAAATTTGTGGACTGCTCTCAGAATTGGTCTTACTCTTCCAGTCACTGTTGCTGAAGCAGAGAGGAGCTTTTCAAAGCTGAAGCTCATCAAATCCTACCTGAGGTCAACTATGTCACAGGAACGCCTTACCGGTCTGGCCATCATCAGTATAAATCATACAATTGCTGAGCAGATTTCATATGATGATTTAATTCATGACTTTGCATCAAGGAAGGTAAGAAGAGTCAGGCTTTAGATGGCAGTTGTGCTGTGGTGCAATTTATTTTGTTTCTTGTTCAAAGTGTAGCATAATAATTACCCTCTCTTAAGTGTCTTATTCTATTTATGTGATAGAGCATTTGTACAATTTAGAAATTTGATTCTCTAGTTTATTTATGGCAGTTGTGCAATTTAATTTGTATTTTTCCTGTTCATAGTATCATAATTACATTCTCTTAAGTGAGTTATTCTATTTACGTGATGAAGGATTTGTAAAATTCAGAAATTTGAGTCTTTGTTTTGGTTCTGAAGTTCCAACAATTAGTCCAATAAAAAGTTATTTTGTGAAAGAGTTATGTCTGTCCTTTATTTTGGGGGGATTCGAATGTGTGTGTGTTGGCGAACAGGGGGGGGGGGCGCTGAAGGTGAGGTTCGCCCAGGGCGTCATGTAAGCTAGGGACCGCCACTGATAATTATATAAACCAGTGTAACTTTTCAAATTCTGATCTGTCTGATCTGACCCAGAGGCTGAAGCAGTACCTGTAATATTCAGAAGCAGTAAAATTCAGTAAAAGGATATATTTATCTTCTCCTTTGAGTCCTGTCTTCACCTAGATAATTTAGTTTTAGAATAACACAGCCAAGGCCACTGAGGCGATCCTGCCCCATTGATGATCTGAGGTAATTCTTGATTAGCTTCATCTTAGAGAAGCTCCTCTCGGCTGACGCTACTGTCACAGGTAGAGTGCGGGCAATTCTTAGTGCAACCCAGAGATTGGGGTATAGTTCCTCCAGTTGCTTCTGATGAATGAAGGAGAGAAGCTCCAATGCAGTCATGGTGTGTGAAGGTAAAGTCGGCAAGTTCTTAATTTCGAGGGCCAGTTCTCTTCCATCAATGTCAGAGTTAGTTCCAGAGCTCAGTATTTTAGAAAGCTTTTCACACTTGCAGGAAAAGTCTTCCTTGTTCATTGTGGTGAAGTTTAGGAGAACCCCAAATATGTCCTTCACATCATCTAATGTTTTGAATCTCTCATTTATTGACCAGATGGCACAATCCACCACCACATTGAAAAATTTAGCTTCCAGCCTCTTTAAGGCTTCTGTAAATGATTCGTCAGGAGCTTCGTAAGCAAAGTGCTTTTTTTGTGGATCTGAGCCTCTTCTCCTTCAGCACAGCCTCCACATTCATTTCCTCACATATGTCCTTAGCTACGACTTGTGCTGCAACAAAACTTGTTTCTGTGGCTGGTGAGTGAGTCTTTTGTTTTTGTGAGGAGGTTGACTGCCACATCAAACTGCATTGTAGGAGACTGCAGAGGTTTGCTCACATGGTTAACTGCATGAAGAATGTCATACCATACTACTGTGAAAATCTGAAAGAGATAAGACCCTACCTCCTCTGCAAGTGAGTGCTTGTGCTTCAGTCCCGGCTATAGCATCTGTGGCATTGTTTCTGACTTCCAACAGGGCCTCTCTGATGTTGTGGCTCTGGTATCGCACAGCCTCAATGCTCTTAAGCCGGCTCCCCCACCTGGTTTCACTCCAAGACTTGAGTGTTATGTTCACGTGCTTCAATAGGATTGTCCACCTCTGTGTAGCTGCTGCAAAAAGGTTGTACAATTTTTGTACGTTGCCAAAGAAGCTGATGGCATCTGTGGAAGCTTTAGCTGCATCAGCCACTACAAGATTCAGAGTGAACCCCACATGGAACATAGAGTGCACGACAGTTCTTCTCTAATAACCTTGCCTGAACACCTTTGCTCTTGCCCTTCATGTTCGCTCCGTTGTCATATGACTGTCCTCTGCAGTCATCAAAGTGAATATTCAGTTCATCTAGTCTCTTCAGAATCAGAACTGATAAACACAGGCCTGTACTTTCTGAAGCCTCAAGAAAGCCCAAGATGTATTCTTTTATTTCTGGTACTTCACCCATTTTAACAGTTCTGATAATAATCGACATCTGTTCTTGGTGGCTTATGTCTGCAGTGCAGTCTAAAATGAGTGAGTAATATTTAGCTTGTTTTATTTCTGCAACGATGGCATGCAAGATCTTCCCACTAATGGACCCAATGAGCTCATTTTGAATGATGTTTCCTCGGTAACTTGAATGACTATATTGGCCACTTTCGACTCTGCTGATGTGTTGTTTCATCACTGGATCAAATTTGGCAAGCAGCTCAACCTCCTTCAAGAAGTTGCCATTGTCTCGATTGTACAATGTAGAGGGAGACCCCCTGAAAGCAAGGTTTCTCTCTGCCAGTGATTGGATTATACTTACAAGACGTGTGAGAACATCTCACCAGCGTCTTCGCTCTACCTCTATTAATGACATTTCAGTTTGGTCAATGGTCTTCCCAGTTTTTAGCCGCAGTTCCAGATCCTTCCATGTTGCCATGTTATCTGCATGCTCTGAACTATTTTCATGGCCTTTCAGAAGCGAACCAACGTTTATCCAGTCTGAAAGTCTATCCGTAATTAGTTTGTACGACTTCCTTGAAAACACCTTGCAGCAGAAGCAATAAAGAGCATCATTCCTTGTACAGTACATCAGCCAGCTTCGCTTTATTTTTTCCCCCATTAATTAATGTTCTGTACATTTAATGGTGATGAAAACTTCTACCGTCCTCTCTTTTAGGGAATGTGAAATCTGGACTGATTTGAAATGGTCTTCGAGACACCAGATCTGTCTTCAAGGCATCTGACAGGACAACTGGCCAGTCATACGGATCAAGCGGTGGAGCAGATCTTGGTTCTTGTTGCTCAGTAGAAATGCCTGTGTGTGGTGTTTGAAGCTGAACAGAAGATGGGCCACTTGTTGATTCATCAGGCTCTACTTCTACTGGTGTTTGAGGTTGCATAGAGGATGGTTCTGCTGTTGGCTCATGATGCTCATCAGGCTTTGCTGAGGATGGCTTTTCCAAATATTTCAGTAGTGCTCCTGAGAAGAACATAACATTACATATTCTGTTAGATTTTGCTAAAATACTCTTTCTTATCTTGTTTGATAATTGATCTGTGTGAACAGAATTTGAGGTGATGTGATCCATTAAATTTCACATTTCGAAATATTATAAATATTACAGAGACTAGCTTACTCTACACGATTCCTGAGCACTTGCCTAGCTTGATGGTCTACCTAACCTAGTTGCCTGAACTGTAATCATAAGAATATACAAGTGGCACATCTCACCTGTGCTACTGGAAAGCTTCTCCTCCTCTATTTTCTTTTTTTTTCCGTTTTTCAGCTCCTGATGGATAATGTCGTTTCATTTTCCAAGATGCACGAAGTCACATCTAGTTAACCACAACTAATCTGCTATAATCATGATAATAATGATGGTGATAATAGGGCAGTCAAAAGTTGACCGAAAAAATTAAGAAAGTTGACCTTACGAATTGAAAAAATTGACTTATAAAGTTGCCTTTACTTTCAATAATAAAAACGATACTTTATTTACTTATTCTTTCTCTTCTACATCAGTTGACCGATTGTGGTAAATTATGAAGTATTTGCCGACATTTTCTGGCAAAAAATTGCGATCCTTACTTAATAATTTATTAAGCATGGAGAAAGATCTCTCTACAGCGGCAGTTGTTGGTTGACATTGCAAAAGCTGACCATAAACTGTTGGTGAGATTTCAGGTCTACTGAGGTTAATTATTTCACAAATACCATTTGTCTTGAGTCTTGTTTCAATGTATTGTTTGACTGAACACATATCTTCGCCAAGGTTGATAGAAGAAATGGTTTCATATGCCTCTCTAATGGTGCAATCAGATGCTTCCATCCTAGTCACTAAGCTAGCAATCAAACTATAATTCATTTTGATTGACATTAGTTGCTTTGGCAGTTTTTCATTAGCAACACTCTCTTTAGCCTTCTGAACAATGATTCCTTCATCTTCAAAATTTTCCACAATTGTTTTCACATTTGGAAAATTGTCTGCATAATAAAAAGCAGCGTTCAGCCAGCTTGCCCAACGTATTACAATCGGTTCTGGAGGAGTTCCTATTTCAGTAAACAATTCCTTCCTTCTTTTGTTTTTAAGAGTAGAAGCCTTGACACATGCAATTAAAGTGTCAACATCACTATAAAATGCTCTTATTTGCATCGCACAATTATGTAACAGATGCGCAAGACACGTTACATGGAAAAGTCTTGGAAAAAGTTGCTTGAGTGTCGCTCCAGCTGACACCATGTAACGAGCTGCATCAGACAGAAGTAAACAGAAATTTTCTCTTGGTATCTCGAATTCTTTTACAGTATCGTCAATCTTGTGTATGACAGTTCGTGCATTAACATTTCCAAGAAGAACCTCGCACCTGATTAAATATGTTTTCTTGGGAACATCAATAGATCCAGCAAGTATGTTCAAATATTTTGAGCCCCTTACTTCACTTTCATCAACAATTAGGAAAACTAATTTACCCTCTAGCAAATGTTTTATTCTACTTAACTCGCTTTCTGCCTGTTTCATTGCTATTGATCTGCAAGTTGACACGCAAGGCACTGCTACACCTATTCAGAGAACAATTGTTTCACATGAGGGTTGCTCAACTTATGAAGATGCATGTTGGCTGACAGAAATGTAGTCACAAGTTTTTCCGAAAAATCTGAAGACTTGTACTTCAAAAGGGTTTGCGTCTTTTCATTTCCCACATTTTGGTCTATACCACGCTGGTGCTTTTGGGTAGAGCGATGTTTATCCACAAAAAAGGATTTGTCATGCTTGACCACAACACAATAAATCTGACAGTATAGCTCATTTTTTCCTGAACAAATGAATTCATTAGGATATTTTGCAATTATAGCGCGCACTTTAGCAATAGAACTAACTGCAACTTTTGGCATTTTAAATATCTGAAATCAAAAGAAATCGAAATCAGTGAAATCACAAATCAGAAAAAATCACAAATCAAAAATGGTAACCAGTAACCACAATACATACAACACAACCACATCCAAAACCAGAACGGACATAACTGAATAAGACAAATACGAGCAGCGAAGTTGCCAGTTAACCAAAAAGATGCCAATTTTTAGTTATTTTAATTATTTATTCCAAAAAATTGACTTTATTTACCTCATTGCTATTTTTTGACCTAACAGGTAAAAGTTGACTTTTGGTTGACCTATTAACTTTGGTAATATACCCCCTACAGGTGTTTTTATTGCATTTTCAGTCGTTTCAGCGAAAAGTGCCCCATAGGAAACAATTTGACTTTATTGACTTTTGACTGCCCTACAGGGTGTCCCGTAAGTCTGGACCCAAAGGGATTTATAATATATTTTTTTATTATGTTGCAGGTAAACCATGTCACTGACTAGAGAGGAGAGAGTTCAAGTTATTTTGCTGGTCGGGACCCGCAGTCACCGGGAAGTGGCCGAAGAATTCAACAATATGCATCCAGACCGCGCACCAATCACACACAGATGTGTTGGCAAGTTGATAGCCAAATTTAAGGAAACTGGATCCGTAGCTGACAAGCCTCGCAAAGGACCTTCAAGGACTGTTACGGAAGACGAAACCAGTAACAATGTGTTGGCTAGCTTCGCTGCCAGTCCCAAGAAGTCACTTCGACGCGTGTCCAGCGAAACTGGGACTATTTTGTAATTTTATTAATTTTGCCCTATGGGTCCAGACTTACGGGACACCCTGTAGTGATAATAATAATAATAATAATAATAATAATAATAATAACAATAATAATAATAATAATGATAATAATGTTTTATAATACTAGAAAAATTAAGCATTTAGGAAAGTATAAGCATATAGTAAGAATAAAGTTAAATAATATAGAAATAAGATCTCACAATAGTTATTTACACATAACGACCAAAACGTTTCGTTTGTCTCCGTTTTATCACATTTGTCTCATACAAAAACTTTAATTAATACGACAATAATAATAATAATAATAATAATAATAATAATGATGATAAGGATAATAATAATAATAACAATAATATTAATAATAACTCCAGTTATATTCCTATTCTTGCCCACTGAGCTATGACCTGGGAGCCTGTTTAGGGGCCCCCTAGTAACAGCGGGGCCCTAAGTGGCCGCTTAGTCTGCTTATGCCAGGAAACGTCCCTGGTCTCTGGCCTTCTCGACTGCTCCTTACCTTGTTTCCTTACTCACTTTTGCTCATTCGTTTTTCTGTATCAACCCGAAGAAGATGCCAGTGGGCATCGAAATTGTTGTGGAAATAAACTCTGTTTATTAGTGTGGGTTTTATTGTCACATTTCAACCTCCACGTAAAAAGTGAAATTTTGCATTTAAGAAAGAGTATCGTTATAAATCACTAGACCTTAAGTCTGAGACCAGCATTGCATCACAAACTTCTCCGATACGCTACAAGAAGAATCGGGGAATCAAGTAATAACCAAGTAAGTGTTCACAGAATCCTCCGATCTGCTACAAAAAGAAATCGGAGGGTAGTACAAAAGAAATTATTGCGATTCCTTACACAGTACCAACTACCCGAGAGTGAGAAATCCCTTGTTGCCAACTAATCAGAAGCCCCGTCAACTTCAAGCCACCCAAGGCCTCGACGGAGGGTTAACATATACAGTAGGGTGTGTCAATTTTGGGGGTGAAATGACTAAATTGAAAATCATGTGATTTGGTAGCAATTTAATGTAATCATTTGGCATACAAAATAATATCCTTGCTTCAAAAACAAAAAATAACTCCTACCTACATCAATTTTAATTCAAAAATTTCATTTTTCCGTAAATTCGTAACAAAATAACAAATGTGTGCAAACATCCTATCAAAATTTAAAGTGGCAATAAGATATCATTCAGAGTCTTTATTTGAAAGTAACCAATGCAGTCATGTCCGTTTTGCTGCGGTTCCTTGACATCAGCATTCGGCTTGCTACTTGCGCTTTGATGTAGCCTTCTCGCCTCTCGTGACTGTAAACTTGACTAGCTGCTTCTGTGACCATTTTCACACATCTCTCCACACTCTGAGTGTGAGAAGGCCACTTTGGCACTTGCATTGGGGCCTCTTTAAGTTGTGTTAAATCTTTGTTTATTATACATGTTGTCAGTGGTGGCTCCAAAACTTCCGAACTCAAGTTAACTAATTCTGACAATTTCGTGGCATTGACGTTTATCGGAGGTACCCTCCTTGTCTGAACAGAGCAGTCTCCCAGCTGGTCATCATCTAGTGATGTTCCTCTAAGCTTTAGAATGATTTCCACAGCCTCAGTTCGCTCTTTGGTACATTGGCTGCAGAGTATTGCTTGCAAAACTGCCTCTGGCCTAGCATACCAAGCGGACCTTCTCACCACAGGTAACACGATGTCCACCACTACTTTCCTTTGGGTTCTCAGTAGCTGTAATTGAAACAAGATGTGGTTGGGCCCCTCTATCCACATTGGATTAAGTTTTACATTGAACCAGTGAGGAAGATAAAACCCAATAATAAATTCAACAATCAACATCAAATTCTGTAGCATTTTGCCCTTCAGTGCATGTTTGGAAACCCAAATCCTGCAGAAACGAATCGCTGTAGTTAACCAACGACTGTGACTTACGGGTCCAATCTCCAAGAGAGCCAGATTTTGAGGCAACTCTCCTGATCTGATTGCTTGAACAATACGATAAGCGTAAGATTGATCCGTGCTGAGGTCTTTGATAACTTCTTCAGACAACACTGGAAGGGGAGGGCCTACTTCGACCTTTGGAAATTTTATATTTATTTCTAATTCCGTTGCTTCATCTAGCATGTTGCCAAGGGGGCCTGACCACTTGTTGTTGCTCTTTGTAGGACCAAGTTACTGGATGAGACGACGAAGAGGTAGTTCCTCTGTGCAAATCACATACAATCCAAACAAGCCTTCTTCCAAGTTTTTTTCTCTAAATGCGTCATAACACCGCCCTGCCATCCAGTGTTCACCGCAGTTGAGTCTCCACCAACGGCCTGCAGTGAACTGTCAAGTCTTCTTTCTTGAAGCCAACATATTATTTGATCAGCAATTGCCTCTGCATGTTTCTTGCCTTCTACTTCTGCTTCAGGAACAAAGTGAAACAAATAGTGGCCACCAGGTTCGGAACACACAGAGTAGTGTTCTTCTTTGATGAGACCGGGAAACTTTCTGTCCATTCCCTCTACCTCTAGGAGAACTTTTGTGTCATCTCTTCTTCCATCAAACAAAAGGCAAGAGAGACCTTCCTCCTTCAAATCTTTTTCATGCTAATCAGATATTTCCTTCATTATTTTTTCTTGTGCTCTTCTTATCTTATTATGATCTATCACTAAGGATGTATCCTCTCTGCTGATGAGGCCTGCATCTATCCAAGCGGCAGTGGCAATCTCTGCAGTCTTTCGTAACCCCGTATGGCGGCGAATACTGGCAAGGGCAATGTTTGAGATGTCTTTAGTGTTGTATTTCATTCTCTTCGGCGAAAGTTCAGATGGCATTTTGGAGCTATCATCTGATGTTGCTTCTTTCTGTTCATCTGAAGAGCTTTCAAAGAAGTGAGAAACCTCTCGATAGAGCTCTTCATCTCTTTGGGTGGCTTCTTCACTCTTCTTTTTCTTCCTTTCTTCCCTCTTTCGGATTTTCTCTTTTTTCTTAGCAATAACAATCTGTTTTTTGGTTTCTGAATAATCTGCCGAACCAATCTGCATACTTCCTTGGCCTCCTGCCTTTGTTCTCTGCGCCTTTATGAAAGCCAGCTCCAAAACAGGGATCTTCTTCTCACGAGGACAGTGACAATCAATGTGAGGGTGAGGTTCTCTTCTGCATAAGGGAGAACAATTGGCTTCAGAACACAACTCTATGGGACACTGGCAGTTAAAAATGTCAAGAAGAGTATCAAGTGTGTGCAGAAATTTATTTTTCTTTGCTAGTTTTCCTTTACCAAGTGGTGTCTCAACTGCTTTGTGCCACAGCTTTGTTAATTTTAGCTCAATAGTTCTATACTGATTGAGTACAGGTGGTTTGAATAACACATTAGCTTTTTTCCACTGATGCAGAAGAGGGGGAATCATGTCCCTTATGAGCTCTTTCTTTGTGTAGTTCCTTCTATCCTTTGTATTTTGTTCACGAAGGAGGAACCCTAGTCTCAGCATGTCTCACACTGTTGGTAGTTCTGATACGGGAAGCTCCTTGCCTGTACCGACTAACAGGCTCAAGTGGCATGACGACTGACCTCTTGTCTTCAATTTTGGCATCTTAGGAATATCTGAAAAGAAAGAAAAACATTTAAGTATTTTATATCAATTACGATGTTTCAAAGTTTAGTCATTCGATGTTCTAAAATTCAATAAAAAAATATTTCATGGGATTACAACATAATTAGACAGAAGAATATGATAATAATAAATAATTGTAATAATTAATAATCCATACTTACAGTTAAACTGTAGTATTCGTCTAGTAGAATAACTATGAAGTAGGTACAAGAGCAATAACAGCAAACCACCGTCTATGACATCTAAGAGGCAACTGAGGACTGAGGGTGAGGGACAGTTCTATTCATGTTGTGACTTGTACATTGTACAACAACTATATGACCTTGAAAACACTCCATATGTGATCAGTGGGATATATACAGTGGTCCCCTGAGATCTTTTCTGTTATACACAGACCGTGCATGGAACAAGGAACTCTTTTGGGAAAATTAAATCCACTATAGTCCAATTAATACTATAGTTTTAGTTTGATGTATTCAATCCGACGTGAGTGTAATGAGTCTTTTGCTTATATTGAGGTTCTAAATATAGTCGGGCTAGGTTGCTTTAAACCCTAGATCCTGTCCGAAAGCTGGATCTTATCTGCTTGGCAGGTAACTGGTGAGGGAAGCTATATTTTGGGGCTTCCTTGCGAGTGACCCGGTGCCCACGTCGGGCTAACATCATGAAAAAGAAAAAACTAGTGTTTGTCATTTACCATTACTTATTTTAATTTTCTCAGAAGAGTTCTTTGTTCCATGCACGGTCTGTGTGTATATATATATATATATATATATATATATATATATATATATATATATAATATATAAATATAATATAGATATACATATCGGCTATTGATTGGTGGCGCGGAAAACGCAGTTTAATAATAAACAGGAACACCAGAGAAAATACAAACATCCTTCAAGGTTTAATAGTACCAACGTTTCGGAATGCACTAATTCCATCTTCAGGGCTAAAACAATAAAATTCTAAATCACATACAAAATACAAATTGCTTAATAACAATTTAAAATAAACTTAAAAAATTATAAAAAGTGGCTAAGAAAAAAAGTAAAAGCATTAAAACTGAAACGTAAATGAAATAAACTAGTACCTTAACCAAAACATAGCAGATCTATCGATGATTCGTCAGAATTTAGGTCTGGTTTTAGTTTATAAATAAACAAAGACTCCATAATTTTAAGCTTAAGGTCAGAGCTTCCGGCAGCAAATACGGCGAAATTAGACTGTGACATTGGGTGGTTATTGTTGTGCGAGTGATTACGTATGAGAGAATTAGGTGGTTTGCCAAGGGGTAAATTTGTACGGACCGATTTACCGAGATGTTCGTAAATACGAGATTTTAAATGTCTTTTAGTTTTTCCTATATATGACCCCATACAGTGGTCACACTTGTATTGATAAACTATGGATGACTTAAGAAGTGTAGGAATAACATCCTTGTATTTAAATAAATGGTAAATCGATTTAGACGGGGTGAATATAATTTTTATACATAGTTGTGGGTAGAATTCCTTGAGCAATTTTAAAAGTTTGTTTCTAATGTTAAAACTTGAGGTTCCCATATAGGGTAAAGTAAAATACAGGATATCTTTGGGGACTGTAATTAAGTCTCTAGTTGTAGGGCTTATTAGTCTACTTAAGGTTCTGCCTATTGTAGTCTCCACCAGTCTAGAAGGGAAATTATTCTTGGCAAGGAGTTTTCGGATGAAATCTAGTTCATCGTGTAGTTTAAAGTAATCTGAACAGATATTGAAAGCTCTATTGGTCAGAGTCGAAATTAAGTTTCGTTTGAAACCTAAAGGGATAAAGGAAGAAAAGTTCGTAGTAAGATTGGTGAATGTCGGCTTTCGGTAAACGGAAGTTTCAAAAGAGGAATTAGTTTTTATTATCTTAATGTCCAGAAAAGACAGAGAGCTATTAGATTCAACTTCTGAAGTAAATTGAATATTAGGGTGCTTAGAATTAAGGTAATGACGAAACAAAGGGATATGGTGTGGTGATTTAAACAGGAGAAAAGTGTCATCAATATATCTTCTATAAAAAAACGGTTTAAAGTTGGAAGGACACTCATTCAACCATTTGACTTCATGATGACACAGAAACGCGTTAGCTAAGGTGGGACCAAGAGGCAGACCCATTTGAACACCTTCAGTCTGTTTAAAATATTCACCGTTGAATATAAATATAAGGTCTTCCACGGAAAATTTTAGTAGTTCTTTCATTTGACCTCTATTAAAACCCTGCACAGTATCAGTATTATTAAAAAGATTGTCAATACATATATCAATAGTTTCTGCAACAGGCACATTGGTAAATAAAGATTTTACATCGAAACTAGCCATTGTGTAAGAATTATTATTTAATGAGGTAATTTCTCTAACGAAAGAAAAAGAATCCCGTGCTGTATACAAATTATAAGTTATAGATGATAGTATGGGAACCAAGAATTTTGAAAGGTTATAACTAAAAGTTCCTAGAGCCAATAAAATTGGCCTAAGTGGACAATTAGGTTTGTGTATTTTAGGGAGTCCATACATAATGCCTGGGCTGGATCCAGAAACAAATAATTTAGAAAAAACTGTGTCGGAGATTATATTATTAGATTTAAGTTTTCTAAGATACCTATTAATTTTATCTTCCTGTTTTAAAATTAAAACAAAAATGTCACCAGTTACTTTAATAAATCTAGTTGCATCATTTAAAATATCTAACATTTTATTGACATAAACATTCCTGTCCAAAAGAACAACGCCATTGCCTTTGTCTGGTCTTGTAACCACCAATGACTTATCTAAAGACAGATTTCTTAGACTTTGAAACTCTTCCACCTCCATATTAGATCTATTGCCATAAGGGTTAAAAGCATAAAATGAAGTAAAAGCTAAATTACGTAAATTATTAGATAAAAAGTTAAAACCTTTACTATGTGGGTCAAAGAATGAATGTTTAAAAAGGTCCTTAAAAAATAACTCAAAGTTGAGGAAATAATCGTAAAAATTAAGTTTCTTTGGAGTAAGAGAGAATTTCAGGCCTTTACAAAGGGCAGATTTTTAAATATCACTGAGAACTTTGGAAGAATAATTAAAGATGAGATCATTAACTGCTAGATTATTACTCGTATTATATCCTAATTTTTGGAGTTTCCTGTTCTGAACAAAATTCACCCTTGCAATACATTTCAAATTGCCCGTCTGAATGACGTTCAAAAGATGTGTTGAATCTATACCAGACAACAGAGACTTAAAATCACAAGTAGACCGATTAAGATCCCGATTACATTCATTACTGAGCCTTTTCTTAAATTTAATTTCTGCATCTAGTAATTGTTTTTGACAGTTCCTATAGGTTTCACTTTTTTGTAAATGAAAGTTACTAAGTTTGAACCTCAAAAAGCCAGGAATCAAACCCTGGTTTCTGCAGCAAGTAAGGAACCGCAAATCACACTGAAGTTTTCTAGCCTTGTGGTCAAGTTTTTCAAGTCTTCTATACATGTGCAATGCTGGTCTTCCATAGCGTTTGGTGATTATATCGGCTATTGATTGGTGGCGCGGAAAACGCAGTTTAATAATAAACAGGAACACCAGAGAAAATACAAACATCCTTCAAGGTTTAATAGTACCAACGTTTCGGAATGCACTAATTCCATCTTCAGGGCTAAAACAATAAAATTCCAAATCACATACAAAATACAAATTGCTTAATAACAATTTAAAATAAACTTAAAAAATTATAAAAAGTGGCTAAGAAAATGTAAAACATTAAAACTAAAAGGTAAATAAATGTAAAGTATATATATATATATATATATATATATGTCTGGAGAGAGGAATTACACATATAAATAGTTTTTCGATTATTTGTATAGTTAGTCCAAGAGATCCAAGAGAGCAAAGAATTGGCTTCGCCCACAATTACGTAAAGAAAAATGACGTATATATTTGTCACTCTTTTGCAGATATTGGTGGTATGTGCAAATAATAATGTGCATGCCTGTCGATGTTCTATTGAGACTATGTGCATATGCTGGTGTCAGCGTGCTGTCAAAGTTGTGCGCTCTAGGTTAGCCTAGTCTAAGTTAAGATCAGGGTTTTTTTTTGTAGTAGTTGCGCTCTCTCGGTTAGATTAGGTTAGGTGTGTGTGTATATGCATGTGTTGCATCACATCATATGGCCTCTAATCCTTATATCCATTTAAACATTTTTACTCTATCTTTTAAAATGGTGGCCGTTAAAGTTCTTAGTGTGACGTCACTTTTACATATATATATTTATACATATATTTTATTGTTATTTTTTCTAATTTTTTTACTCAAAAGCTATTAACGGATTAAGATCTTATCAGGGATTAAAATTTTGCTCTACTGGCACCCCTCTTTCCCATTTCCTGTCCCCATATCAGTGGCGGTCCTAGCTTACATGACGCCCTGGGCGAACCTCACCTTCAGCGCGCCCCCCCCTGTTCGCCAACACACACACATTCGAATCCCCCCAAAATAAAGGACAGACATAACTCTTTCACAAAATAACTTTTTATTGGACTAATTGTTGGAACTTCAGAACCAAAACAAAGACTCAAATTTCTGAATTTTACAAATCCTTCATCACGTAAATAGAATAACTCACTTAAGAGAATGTAATTATGATACTATGAACAGGAAAAATACAAATTAAATTGCACAACTGCCATAAATAAACTAGAGAATCAAATTTCTAAATTGTACAAATGCTCTATCACATAAATAGAATAAGACACTTAAGAGAGGGTAATTATTATGCTACACTTTGAACAAGAAACAAAATAAATTGCACCACAGCACAACTGCCATCTAAAGCCTGACTCTTCTTACCTTCCTTGATGCAAAGTCATGAATTAAATCATCATATGAAATCTGCTCAGCAATTGTATGATTTATACTGATGATGGCCAGACCGGTAAGGCGTTCCTGTGACATAGTTGACCTCAGGTAGGATTTGATGAGCTTCAGCTTTGAAAAGCTCCTCTCTGCTTCAGCAACAGTGACTGGAAGAGTAAGACCAATTCTGAGAGCAGTCCACAAATTTGGATATATTTCAGAGAGCTCCCTTTCATGGATAAATGTCAGCAGTTCAAGCAAGGATATGGTCATTGATGGCAAGTCAGGCAAGTTCTTCAGCTCCTGTGCAAGCTCTCTGCCATCCAAGTCAGATTGTCCCTTAAAGTGTAGTGTAATACTAAGGTTCACACATTGTTCTGTCAGCTCCTCAAATGTGAGATTTTGGAAATGTGTCAGCACTCCAAACTTCTCTCCCACAATTTCCAACGTGGAAAATCTTTCCTGAATGGCTGATGTTGCAGCATCAACCACTGCATTGAAAAATGTCACCTCCAGCTTCTTCAAAGCATCAATCAAGGGCTCATCAGATGCTTCATAGGAGAAGTGCCGCTTTGTGGACCTCAGCCGTTTTTGTTTTAACACAGCCTCCACATTCATTTGTTCACAGATATCTGTGGCTGCCATTTGTGCAGCCACAAAACCTGTTGCCCTGTAATTGCGGAGACCTCTCTCTGTTTTTTTTAGGAGATTTACTGCAACATCAACGTGCATGCTAGGAGACTGCATCTGCTTGCTCACATGCTGAATTTGGCACAACAGGTCATGCCACACCACTGAACAAATGGCGAAGCGGTATGACCCAACCTCCTCTGACAGAGATTGAGCCTCGACCTTTATTACAGAGTCTTTGGTGTGGTCCCTCACCTCGATCAGTGCATCTTCACTGCAGCTGCCTGATATCTCAGGGGCTCCACACTCTTGATCTTGCTTTCCCACCTTGTATCAGACCACATCTTCAATGTGATGTTCACATGTTTTTTCAAAATGGCCCATCGTTGTGTGGAGGCTGAAAACAAGTTGTAAAGCTTCTGCAAGATGCCAAAGTAACTTGTGGCATCAATAGATCCCTTAGCAGCATCGGCCACAAGCAAATTCAGAGAATGAGCCCCACATGGAACAAACAGAGCTCTGGGATTAATTTCTAGGAGCCTGGATTGAACACCCTTGTTTTTTCCCCTCATGTTGGCCCCGTTGTCGTATGATTGTCCTCTACAGTCCATGAAAGGAACTTTTAGCTCCTCCAGTCTCTTCAGAATCAGAGATGCCAAATGTTGACCAGTGGACTCCTCTGCCTCCAAAAACCCCATGAAATGTTCCTTTATATGGGGCTTCCCCTCCAGTGACACAACCCGAATCACAACTGACAACTGTTCAGTGTGGCTGATATCTGGAGTGCAATCTAGAATTATTGAAAAAAACTTTGATTGTTTGATGTCGCTCACCATTGCTGAAATGGTCTTGCTGCTCGACAAATCAATGAGTTCGTTTTGTATGTGGTGGCCGAGGTAGCTGGTGTGACTGGAGGTCCCTTTTTGGACACGGTTAATGTGCTCTTGCATTATAGGATCAAATTGTGCCATCAGTTCAACTTCTTTCAGAAAATTGCCATTTGATGGTGAGAACAATTTTTCTGTATGTCCCCTTAGTGCCAAATTCCTAACTGCCAGAGAATGCACAATAGCAGTGAGACGTGTCAGCACCGCTCTCCATCTCAACTTCTCAGCCTCCAGAAGTGCCATCTCCTGCTTGTCAATGGTCTCCCCCTTTCTCATCCTCACTGCCAGTTCTTTCCAGATTTTCATAGAATTTAGGTGTTCTGAACTGTTGTCATGTGATGTGAGCAATGAGCTTGCATGCTTCCAGTCCGAGAGTTCCAAACTTGTTAAATTTATTTTCCTCTTGGAAAATAATGTACAACAGAAACAGAAAAGGCTGTTGTTTTTTAAGGAATAGACCAACCAACTTCTGGTTATATTTTCCCCACTAACCAATGACTTCCTGAAGTATTGATGGTGGAAACTTCTTCCGTCACTGTCGTTTCTAGGGAATACAAAGTCAGATGGTACTTGACTTGGTCCCCTGGAAACCAGTTGTGTCCGAATTCTCTCAGTCAGAACTGAAGGCCAGTTAGCAGGGTCGGTGGACAGAGACTCATCCTCAGGAGGCGATTCTGCTCCAGGCATTTCTAATAGAAAGAACAAGAGCATTACTCATTAGTATACACACCTAAGTTAGATAACACATTATTCACAGCACTTTGTTATGGTGGTGGTGTTATGGAATTATGGTGGTGAAACACCACACATACCCAGTAACCCAGACCCAGTGATAATAACATTATAATTTATAACTGTTTGCAAAATGCTTTGCAGGGATGCACACACATACACATACACACACACGCACACACTCACAGACATATGTGCACACAAACTCACCTGAAGAGTCCTGCCGGGGAGAAGTAGAAGCAAATGGGTCTTCATCCTCAGGATCAGACTGCATTTGTGGAGACATATGTGAGGCTGAGGAGGTAGATGGCTCCTCAGCCTCAATAATGGCAGAAGTAGACGGCTTCTCATCCTGGCTAGTGGCAGAGGGTGTTCCAAAATATTTCAAAAGTGCCCCTGCAAATAGTAAAATAGAACATAACAGACCAATGCATGAATAGGCTAGTACAATTAATTTAACATGTTATTAAGCACAATTTATTAAACTTTTAGAATAGGAAACAAATGACTAATACAACCTCCTTGGTTAATGGCTAATTATATACATAATAGTACACTTCAAATGACTCAGAAAGCTATATCACAAAATAGCAGTGCAATATAGCAGTGAAGAGTAGATGACATAGCTCTATACCTTTATCTTTTGCTCGTTTCTCCTCTTCTTCTTTCCTCTTTTTTCTAAACTGAGCACCTGATAGCTTTGACCTCTTCTTATCCATTTGCGGTTATTTGACAGACCTTAGTGGCTTAGTGTGAAGATTCGTTCTGTAATAAATAATACTGTATACATTTCACTATTTAACCAAACCCAGAAAAATAACATTACATATGTTAAAGTATGGGCCTTTATTCCCAATAATATTAATCTGGAAGCATTTTGCATTGTTTAGGTCTTTTATGGGAAGGTTTATGGAAAATGCAATAGATGGTTTTTTATTAATAAAAATATATTTATTGATCTTTTATTATTTATTTTATTTTATTTTTTATTTTTATTTATTTCTTTATTTATTTATTCTTATTTTTATTTTTATTTTTTTTGCAGGCGCTCATGCCGCCCCTCCACAAATGCCGCCCTGTGCGGCTGCCCATATTGCCCATATGAGGAACCGCCACTGCCCCATATATACACATATCAACATTATTAACATATCGTTACTGAAATTTTGAACTAGTGGTGTACAGTGCAGTACATTAGAAAAACTACTTAATTTCTTTATAATTTTCTTTACTTATGAGGTACACATCTTTGTTCAAAGATTTTAATTAATTAATCCAGATGTAAAATTGAGATTCTTACGTTATCATTTTGTGTAGGTAATTTCGGTTTCCCTTCATAGTTAGATAAAAGATTGTATTATGATCACATGATCATGTCTTAAACTCGATACTGATCAGTTTGTAATAAAACCAACTTAACCTCGATTCTGGACTTGCGGAATGAACTCTTTATTTTCTGCAGATATTATGAAGTGCTCAAGTTGAACGTGTTTTGCGCAAAATTCACAATGCTCTAGCTTACCTTCACTTTTATAAGTTCTGACTCTTTTATGTTCTTTAATGGAACCGAGTTCTGTTTTTATGAAAAGGTTGATCAGAATCAGCAGAAAGTATATTTGACTTAAGCCCAAAGTTCCAATTAAGAAATTCATGAAGATGTTTTCTGAATATTTTTCTTTAATAGTCATAAAATTAAAACTTTGACACATCATTAAAGTGACGAATTCTAACAAGCTTTCAGAATTCGATTCATGTTTGTGCGATATATGTAGAATGAAACCAAGCAAAACGCTCTACAAAGAGATGATTACAAGAAATCGCCACCAGATGCCGATTGTAACTACTAATGTTGTCAGATACCTATCAATTGTAGTTAAATTCTGTCTTTTGTACAAGAAAAATTTTAAAATTTGTGATATGAGAGCCAAATATATCAGAACTCTGGACCCAAATTCCTTGTTTTATATTTCCTCCAGATGAAGATACGAAAATGTTAAGCCATGACGAGATTTAATTTGTAAATGATAAGCCTAATTATAGGTTTTCTCCTTTAGCTGGTCTAAATTTTAAATTAAAATAGTATATACTACAAATAATAAAAATGTTAAAATGTTTAACATATTAATTCTGTTTAAAAATTTATCTAACACCAGTTGAAAGTTGTCTCTTCTACATGCTTCTTGAACATCAGGAAACTTGAAATTCTTCTCCATATAGAATACTATTGCCAAGAATAAGAAACTCAAATAAAATGAAATAGAATAAACCAACTTTCTTGAATTAATTAGTTAATTTCCATATCGATAAGTAAAGGTCTTTACCAAGTCAACGTGATCGAAGTGGGAACTTATCCACCAGTGGTTTGCTAATAATTTCTCAAAGACAATAGTTTGCCTTGAATAGGTTTAAGTGCGCCTGTCCATATGCGTAGTTTGTGCTATAATTACTGAAGTATATTAATCAATCCATTTTTTGTTGTAAAGTTCCCACATTAATTTTTCATATATCATATGCATTAATTATTTCGTTAGAAAATGCTCCGTAATGGACAGTACCAGCGTTTGACCTTAATCAGTATAGTAACATCGTCCAGAAATGGGCTGCATTTGAAATCGTTTAGATTGCCATGCGTCTGGCCATAATGTAGACACTAGTCGGTTTCTTGTCACATAGTTCACTAAAGAGTCATTACAGTCTCGAAAGTAAGATATATTGGTCTTTGGAGTTTGACTTATTATTCTAATGTAGGTATCTTCTTCCAGAAAGGATGTGTTGTGGTAATGAAAATTTATAAGTTCACCTAACCAAATTCTTATTTACTAGTCACTTTTAACTTTAATCCTGCCAAACTCTTTGTTTCTCATTTCAAAGTTATCAAAGTGGCTTTTGTTGGCAAACTTTTCTTGTTGGAATAAGCATACAAGTGTTAAGCTTATCACAGAAAGCAATTACATTACTCTAATTTCGGAGAAGAATTTGTAAAAAGTTATTAAAAAGGGTTATCTTCTCGTAATTCTCATTTCGCTTTCACTTCTCAAGTAGCCTAAACTATTGTTCCAGGGATAATATATAGCTTTAGAAAGTGAATGGTCTTGTAATGTTCTTCATTAAATTTTTAAACGGTAAGTCATTAGGAAAACACAAAATGTATTAAAGTGTGTAAAATATCTATAATTGCAGATAGGTGTCATACAACAGTTGAAATACAGTCAGACAGTTAACGCTTCACTAATTCTGAACTAGTGTGTCACTCCTGACCAGAGCCTTTATAAATAACAAGTCTCACAAAAAAAATTATTCTTCCATAATTTTTTTGTTTAAGTATATAAGATTACACCAAAGCCTACTTCTATCCAAGCAGCCCACGTTTGCATATTATCATTAAATTTGTACAAAATGCAGCTTCACAAATTTTGAGGCGCTGGTTTTCGATGTGAAGCTCAAAATTTTGGTCGCCACGTTAATCTGTAAATTTATTTGATGACCGAGTGGCTTTCTTGAACTTCACAAAATTATATGAAATTTTGGAGAAACTTGACGGAAGGTTAGTAGTATGTAGATTAACATAATTTTTTTCAACCAAATTAAAGCCTCAGTTTCCTAGGCCTAGATTACAGATATGTACATAGTAATTACCTAATTGTAATTTAGATAGGCTTATAGCCAAACTTCAGGAAATTAACGAGTGAAGGGAAATCGACAATACATAAAAATGTATAATGTTCATTTCTCAAGACTGCCACACGAAAGGTTTGTCTCTCTTCAAATCAGCAACTCACAGAACTTTCTATAAGTATGAATGCATCCCAGGTGTACCTATCCAGTTATAGTCCGAATTTACTCGTACAACGATTAGGCTCAGAAATATGTTCAGTACATAAACCAATAGGCACTTTTGTATTTCAGGCATAAAAACTTCAATTTTCTATTTTTCTAATAATTTTCTAATAATTATTTAATAAAAAAAGATGGGTTCTTGAAAAAAAATTTCGGAAGAATGTCGACGTGCACAAGTCTTCAGAAGGCTACAAGAAAATTTCCAAGCGTCTCGACCTACCTGTCACAATGATCCTGAACGTTCTAAAAAGTGAAAGCAGTTTGATGACGTTACACCGTCACTGAAGATCAGGAAGGCCACCAAAAATCTCCTCCAGAGCTGCGATAAAGATTGCATAGTATACAACGAGAAACCCCAGCAGTGGTGGGCACCGTTAACCAAAAAGTTAACTTCGATAACGATAATCCATTAACCCCAATTTTTAACTCCGATAACGATAATCCGATAATTTTACTACAAAGTTAACGGAAGTTAACGATAATCCGATAATTTTACTACAAAGTTAACGGAAGTTAACGATAATCCGTTAACGATAACTATTTCTTTACTAACATTTAAAAAAATCAAGGAAAAAGCTTTAAAACCCATAGAAAATGTTTATTTATGCAAAATCCAACAATAAATAGGTATTTAAGTGTATTTTTATCAAGTTTTGCAACTTTTTTCTTAATAACTTTTTTTTTTTTTTTAATAAAAAATGTACTGATTACATGTTTTGGAACCCTTGTAACCACTAACCATTAACTAAATTTTAATTTACCAGAGAATTATTATGGCGGGAACTGAAAGGTAAAATTAAATTTTAGGCACATTTATTAAAGACTATGACACAATGTGCTGGTTGCCCTTCAGAAAGACCAACTTCTCAAAGTTAGGCCCAACTGCCAGTCTTGACCTCCTGGGCCTCAGGATGTCCTTGCCGAGAGAGAAGAGCCGTTCCCCTGCGGCAGAGGACGGAATTGGCAGACTGAAGTTATGGCGGTTTGAATTCATTCGCGGAGCGGTGATCTTCCGTGAATCTGTAAATTTATTTGATGACCGAGTGGCTTTCTTGAACTTCACAAAATTATATGAAATTTTGGAGAAGCTTGACGGAAGGTTAGTAGTATGTAGATTAACATAATTTTTTTCAACCAAATTAAAGCCTCAGTTTCCTAGGCCTAGATTACAGATATGTACATAGTAATTACCTAATTGTAATTTAGATAGGCTTATAGCCAAACTTCAGGAAATTAACGAGTGAAGGGAAATCGACAATACATAAAAATGTATAATGTTCATTTCTCAAGACTGCCACACGAAAGGTTTGTCTCTCTTCAAATCAGCAACTCACAGAACTTTCTATAAGTATGAATGCATCCCAGGTGTACCTATCCAGTTATAGTCCGAATTTACTCGTACAACGATTAGGCTCAGAAATATGTTCAGTACATAAACCAATAGGCACTTTTGTATTTCAGGCATAAAAACTTCAATTTTCTATTTTTCTAATAATTTTCTAATAATTATCTAATAAAAAAAGATGGGTTCTTGAAAAAAAAATTCGGAAGAATGTCGACGTGCACAAGTCTTCAGAAGGCTACAAGAAAATTTCCAAGCGTCTCGACCTACCTGTCACAATGATCCTGAACGTTCTAAAAAGTGAAAGCAGTTTGATGACGTTACACCGTCACTGAAGATCAGGAAGGCCACCAAAAATCTCCTCCAGAGCTGCGATAAAGATTGCATAGTATACAACGAGAAACCCCAGCAGTGGTGGGCACCGTTAACCAAAAAGTTAACTTCGATAACGATAATCCGTTAACCCCAATTTTTAACTCCGATAACGATAATCCGATAATTTTACTACAAAGTTAACGGAAGTTAACGATAATCCGATAATTTTACTACAAAGTTAACGGAAGTTAACGATAATCGGAAGTTAACTGGTCCGATAACGATAAATGGAAATTAACTTCCGTTAATAGTCCGTTAAAAAAAGTTAACTTCGTTAATTAACTGTTATCGGATTAACGCTTTAGTGCCCAACACTGAACCCCAGTTTATTGCAAAACACCTCCAGTTGTCATTTGAAGAGGCAGATACCTCAGTACACACCTCATTGATTTAGAGAATACTTCACAAGGATTGTTTAACATGGAAGGTTGCGTGGGAGAAGCCATTTCTGCGTGCTCATGACAAAGTTGCACGTATCGCGGGATGTCAAAGAGAAAGTATCGTTACTTGTTGGACAAAAGAATGAAATTTGGACCCTATATGTAAAATTCAACGGAGAATAAGACAGGAGCTGGAAACAGGCTTAATTTGATCATTTTTTAAGATATTTATGTTAAAAGATTGGTAACTTTGGAAAATCAGAGCTCTAGAAGATTTTGCTCCGTGTTTCTTGTGTCCACTTAATTGGTCAAACCCTACGTTTGGGACTTTGGATTATGTGATTTTTGTGATTTTCATGATATTTCGCTTCTCAATTATTCATATTTTCCCTTTCTGGACGAAATTCGTGATGCTTAACTCTCTGTCCAAAATTACTTGGACAAAGTCATATATGTATCTGCTAAAGTTTCTGCTTTTGTTAGCTTCATTGTAAGAAGTGGCTCACTTAGTTTAGAACCATTCCAATTAATTATTTCATCCCAGTCTTTTGCATCAAAATTAAGATTAGGAACCTTGAAATCTCTCAATTCTAAATTTTTGACCAGTCTCATTTCGCATGTCCATGATTTTGCTGACAGCTTTTTCACATTGGTTAATATGCAGCAAATAGCCCCACCTCGAGTTCATAATTTTTTATGTTAGTATTCGGTAGTATACAGCAATAGAATAAATTTGTTGAAAGCCAGACTCCCCGCAATTCAAAATTAACGAAGTTATTGATTTTTTAAGTTTTAACCATTTTTTTTGTTTCGCGACCTGCCAGCAGGCATAAGACATCCTCGCTCTCAAACAATTTTCTGGAAATGTGTGGACGACCAATCACAGTGCACTTTTTTTTAACCAATAGTAGGCTATTAAACACTCAGAAACAACCACGCCTTAATGAACCAATGAGAGCTAATTAGGAATTTTAAAGAACTTATCAAGTTTTTTTTTCCCCGACCGTTTAGTCACGGAGAAACCTCGGCCTTTGATACAGCTAAGGTCTTTCTTTCATTTTTAATTTTTGTCGCGTAAACATGTGCAGTGAGATTTGTGAAAGTTGTGACCTAGGCTACGTTGAAGTGTTCAAAATTTTAGGAGACGATTTACGACCGGTTCACATTTTTCAAGAATACGGTGTCGTTCCCCGTACGCGAAACTGTCCAGAGTGTTCTTAGCCCCTTTATTTCCGTAGTGACCGAGATGTTTTCGTGTGTAAACGCAAATTTCCAAAAAACAAGTAGAAGAGTTTGTTTCCGTGCAAATTTACGTGCTCAATATATCTCTTCAAGGGCACGTGGCTAGCGAAGTCACATTCCGGCAAGTGTTAATCTAGCTTTCATAAGCGTTTTCCTCCGAAAACATTTTTCCCAATCCTACTGTGCAGGGCCGTTTCCTGGCATAAGCAGACTAAGCGGCCGCTTAGGGCCCCGCTGCTACTAGGGGGCCCCTAGACAGGCTCCCAGGTCATAGCTCAGTGGGCAAGAATAGGAATATAGCTGAAGTTATTATTATTATTATTATTATTATTATTATTGTCGTATTAATTAAAGTTTTTTATGAGACAAATGTGATAAAACGGAGACAAACGAAACGTTTTGGTCGTTATGTGTAAATAACTATTGTGAGATCTTATTTCTATATTATTTAACTTTATTCTTACTATATGCTTATACTTTCCTAAATGCTTCATTTTTCTAGTATTGTAAAACATTATTATTATTATTATTATTGTTATTATTATTATTATTATTATTATTATTGTTATTATTATTATTATTATTATTATTATTATTATTATCATCATTATTATCATGATTATAGCAGATTTGTTGTGGTTAACTAGATGTGACTTCGTGCATCTTGGAAAATGAAACGACATTATCCATCAGGAGCTGAAAAACGAAAAAAAAAGAAAATAGAGGAGGAGAAGCTTTCCAGTAGCACAGGTGAGATGTGCCACTTGTATATTCTTATGATTACAGTTCAGGCAACTAGGTTAGGTAGACCATCAAGCTAGGCAAGTGCTCAGGAATCGTGTAGAGTAAGTTAGTCTCTGTAATGTTTATAATATTTCGAAATGTGAAATTTAATGGATCACATCACCTCAAATTCTGTTCACACAGATCAATTATCAAACAAGATAAGAAAGAGTATTTTAGCAAAATCTAACAGAATATGTAATGTTATGTTCTTCTCAGGAACACTACTGAAATATTTGGAAAAGCCATCCTCAGCAAAGCCTGATGAGCATCATGAGCCAACAGCAGGACCATCCTCTATGCAACCTCAAACACCAGTAGAAGTAGAGCCTGATGAACCAACAAGTGGCCCATCTTCTGTTCAGCTTCAAACACCACACACAGGCATTTCTACTGAGCAACAAGAATCAAGATCTGCTCCACCGCTTGATTCGTATGACTGGCCAGTTGTCCTGTCAGATGCCTTGAAGATAGATCTGGTGTCTCGAGGACCATTTCACACCTTAACACAACATGACTGCATTGGAGCTTTTCTCCTTCATTCATCAGAAGCAACTGAAGGAACTATACCCCAATCGCTGGGTTGCACTAAGAATTGCCCGCACTCTACCTGTGACAGTAGCGTCAGCCGAGAGGAGCTTCTCTAAGTTGAAGCTAATCAAGAACTACCTCAGATCATCAATGGGGCAGGATCGCCTCAGTGGCCTTGGCATCATAAGCATCAACCAGGACGTTGGCAGGGAGATTTCATATGATGATGTTATTGATGATTTCGCCCAGAAAAAATTTAGGAGGCAAAAATTTTGAAGATACAAACTGTTCTGTATAACTGTTAGCTATTACACGATTGTATCGTAGAGTTAGTAATTGTTTGGTAGTTGATAATTGCATTATTTTTTTATACATAGTTCTGTGTCATTTATTCTAAATAATGTATAAGCTAATTTTCAGCAATTTCATGACGAGTATTTTTTCTGTTTGTCTTCTGAAAGTACATGTTTGTTGCTTTGGACATAAATGTTTCATTAAAATTGTTTCATAATTGTTTTTTATTAACACAGCCATTTTTTGTGTGTGTGCTGAGGTGATGTAGTAAGGCGTGAGTTGGTGGATGGAGGGGTGGGGCCTCAAATGGGTATACTGCTTAGGGCCCCCTAATAGCTAGAAACGGCCGTGCTACTGTGAGCAATACCTACAGTTAGCACCGCAAAATAGCCCCACCTCGAGTTCATAATTTTTTATGTTAGCATTCGGTAGTATGATGATTGGTTAGGTACAGTATATCAAAGTTAGGTCAACTGAATGCCAGGTTAGGTCAACTGTACACCCTTGACGATTGGTTAGGTTAAGTCATGATATTTTCGTTAGTTTAACGATTTACTTTTTTTTTCGAAATCTCTTCATTTAGGTTAAGTTAGGTTAGCAATAACGGTAGCGAAATTTAGTTATTAGGGTGTGTTTTCATGTGCTTTATTTAAAAATGCTACTCATTTGCCCCTGTTTACTTGAAAATAAAACGACAAAAAAACGATTTTTTTCGTACTTTCAATTAAATGCGGACAAACGAGTGGCATTTCTGAGGAAAGCACATGAAAACACACCTAATAACTAACTTTCGTACCAAAAGTCGAGGTGGGGCTATTTGCTGCATACACTGCGCCCTCGATATATGCGAGGGATAGGTTCTGCTAAAACCTCGCATAATGCAAATTCACACATATCGAACTTATAGTTAAATGAAAAAAATAGGGATGCGTTCCACAACCAGTTTTTTTTACCCTCCCGGCACCCCCAACAATAAATATGCCACTTTTTTATACCAAAAACATTCAACAAGATAACAGTAATGCTATATTACATCAATACTGTACAGTATAAATATTAAAGGACATAGTAAGCTGAAAGCCCAGTACTCGGCAGAGGACGTTTAGAAGCCATGTCTACAATAAACAGTAAGACAAAACTGGAAAAAGCACTCAAAAATAGTGAAAAACACAACACAGTCTAGAGCACAACGCACACGCTATAACGGTTTATGCGAGACTGTTGTTGTTTGGCGGAACACGTCGGTGCGCTCAGCGGCTCAGCAATATTTCACACTAGGTGGCGTATAAATGTGAATTTTTTGCGCATATACTGAATTCTTGGTAGAAATTGGGTCTTCGCATATGCTGAAGATGCATATATCGAGGGTGCAGTGTATTTATCTTCACATTTTTCCCGATTGAGCAATCAACAGCTGTGCATCCTGTTCGTTGAGAGTTTTCGGTGAACTTTTGTGGTAATCGGGTGTACCTAGAATTGCTTGTTAACAAAAGTGCAAATTCTTTATTACTGAAACCGGGGCAGTTGAGATTGATCCTGCATTCTGGAATTGGTTATTTTGACTAGTATTGGATCACTCTGGTGTTATCTGTACTTGTTTGTTGAAAGTTTAATTTTGACGCCAAATCATTGGTTGATAAATTAACTTTACTTTAAATAATTTACACTTTATATATATATATATATATATATATATATATATATATATATATATATATATATATATATATATATATATATATATAGTTATTCTTTAAGCTTCGGTGTTCCATATATATATATATATATATATATATATAGTTATTCTTTAAGCTTCGGTTCTCAGGGAACCATTCTGAGTTCGTGTATACTAAACGGACGTGTTTCGTGCCTTGAAAAGTGGACGCTCAATGTCCCGGTTGAGGTTTAAGTTTTGTTTTTTTTTGGCTAAAAATACAATAGTTACCCTCTTTTTCTTTGATTTATTCAACACGACGTGAATGCAACGAGTCTTTTACTTATATAGAGGTTCTGAGTGTAGGGATCTAGGCTTGCTTTAAACCCTAGATCCACGTCCCAAAGCTGGATCCTGTCTGCTTTGCAGATAGCTGGTGAGGGAAGCTATATTTATGGGATCTCTTTGCGAGAGACCCGTTGCCCACGTCGGGCTAAAATCATGAAAAAGGAAAAAACCTATGGTATTTGTCATTTACCATTACTTATTCGGACTATAGTGGATTTAATTTTCCCAGAAGAGTTCCTTGTTCCATGCACGGTCTGTGTTTAACATATAATGTTCTCAGGGAACCATTCTGAGTTTGTGTATACTAAACGGACGTGTTTCGTGCCTTGAAAAGTGGACGCTCAATGTCCCGGTTGAGGTTTAAGTTTTGTTTTTTTTTGGCTAAAAATACAATAGTTACCCTCTTTTTCTTTGATTTATTCAACACGACGTGAATGCAACGAGTCTTTTACTTATATAGAGGTTCTGAGTGTAGGGATCTAGGCTTGCTTTAAACCCTAGATCCACGTCCCAAAGCTGGATCCTGTCTGCTTTGCAGATAGCTGGTGAGGGAAGCTATATTTATGGATCTCTTTGCGAGAGACCCGTTGCCCACGTCGGGCTAAAATCATGAAAAAGGAAAAAACCTATGGTATTTGTCATTTACCATTACTTATTCGGACTATAGTGGATTTAATTTTCCCAGAAGAGTTCCTTGTTCCATGCACGGTCTGTGTTTAACATATATATATATATATATATATACAGGGTGGGCCGAAAGTCTGGATCCATAGGAAAATATTTATTTTAATACATAAATTACAACAAATGGTAAATACTTAAAATGAATATCAACTTTAACTCGTAAATGCGTATCCGTGATACTGTACAGTGGTGCGTACTCCAGTATAAACAACAAATTATAACAAATGCTCAAATTGGCGACCTCTGACATCGAGACACTTAGGGATGGAATTTATGATTTTTAATAATTCTTCGAATTGACGTTCTCGAGATGCGTGTTTCATTTGATAATCTTCTTGTTGACTTTACTGGACTATTCGTTAAAGTTTCAAATACCATTGCAGAGGTATTTTCATCAGTTGCAATTTTTGGACGACCAGAACGCCGTCGATCATGTACACTTCCTGTTTCTTTGAAACGTTTAAACAACTTGCCAACAGTCGCATGTGTTACTGGATGCTTATCAGGATGATTTCTATTGAATTCGGTAGCAACTTCTCTGTGTGTAGCGCCCTGTCTTGCGTACATGAGCACAAATTCTACCCGGTCTTCTGTTGTTAGATTCGAAGCCATTTCTGGGCTGAAATAAAAAAGTATTTGAGTATTTATACTGGAGTACGAACTACTGTACAGTATCACGGATACGCATTTACGAGTTAAAGTTGATATTCATTTTAAGTATTTACCATTTGTTGTAATTTATGTATTAAAATAAATATTTTCCTATGGATCCAGACTTTCGGCCCACCCTGTATATATATATATATATTCTTTAAGCTTCGGTGTTCCATGCCTCCGAAGGGTTGACCTGGGCTTGATCATATATATATACATATATATATATATACAGGGCGTCCCAAAAAATGTATACACACTTTAAATACTTATAAAAGCAGTGTTTATTAAAATACATTTCATTTTCAAAATGTAATAGAATCTACAGACATTATTTAATTGTTTTGTCAACGCCTGTTTTCAAACTGACGTCCGTTCTGGTCCAGGCACTGCTGATAACGCGAAGCAATGGAATCGCAAACATCACGAAACATTTCGTTTGGTATTCGTGTGCATTCTCGTTCAATGGCTGCTCTCAATTCAGCGACTGTTGCAGGTTTTATAGCGTAGACTTTGTCTTTTAAGTATCCCCATAAAAAAAGTCTAGTGGTGTGAGGTCTGGTGAACGCGGAGGGTATTCTACGAAACCCCTTCGTCCAATCCACATCCACATCGTGCCAAGTACCACTCGCAATACTCCACTCTTCGGTCCGGATCATCTTCATTAATAGCATGGACTAATCTTGGAATGTAACTTTTCCATTGACAGCGCTTCAAAATGCGTTGGACAGACGATTCTGAAATTCCTACCTCACGACTCGCTTGCCGCACAGATTTTCTTGGACTTTGGTGATACGTTTCCAGTACTCTTTCTTGCTTTGTGGGGCTTGTCGATGTCCGTGGTCTTCCGGAACGCTTCTTGTGGACATTCTGAACAGTTCCATCGGCTTCAAACTTATCTCTAATTCGAGTGATGGTAAGTCGCGTTGGTGGATCTGTTTGAAACTCCCTCCTAAACTGTCTTTGCACTTCAACTGCGTTTTCACACTTCCAGTAGCATTTTAGAATGAATTTCCTTTGTTCAAAGCTTAGTCTGACTGCCATTATTAATTCTAATGGGTTTAACTTGGAAAGAAAGAAACATCAATTGAGCTATCAGCTGTTAAAGTGTGTATACATTTTTTTGGGACGCCCTGTATATATATATTCTTTAAGCTTCGGTGTTCCATGCCTCCAAAGGGTTGACCTGGGCTTCATCACCGTGGCTTTAAGTTTAACTATCTTTGTTTAGTTATAATTTTTAATATTACTGTTCATTATTATTTGCTGAAACTATTTAACCTCAGCGGTTGCAGTTTGAGACGAAATTTCCTTTACTATATAGCAATATATAGTTGAATAAGTTACTTGTCGGTTATAAAGGTAAATCTCTAGGAGCGCTCCATTTTTCAATATTAAACATACACTCATAAAACATATACCATTTGAAAGCTCACATTTTTCTGAGTCTAAAAATGTAGTAATCCAAAAGTATGAATAGCAAATAAAAAGTAACTAGGTTTAAATATAAAACCCTATACCGATCAATTCGTGATGCGTGATCTTTACGGGGGCGGAGCCCCCGTACCCCCGAGACCTAAATTATACAAATGATAATGTAATAACATATTCATGTTAGGTTAGGTTAGCGTAACAATTACCAAAAATACCATCTTACAACACAGACTGAAGATTTATAACTTAGCCAACCTTTATAATGTAGTTAATTGAATCGTTACTTTTTATTTGCTATTGATACTTTTGGATTACTACATTTTTAGACTCAGAAAAATGTGAGCTTTCAAATGGTATAATGTTTAATATTTTATGAGTGTATGTTTAATATTGAAAAATGGAGCGCTCTTAGAGATTATCCATTATAAATTTTTGTTCATAGACTAGAACATTTATTTCGGCTCAAAGAATAAACGCTTCAAGCCATCTTCAGAAAAGCCTGAAGATGGGACAAAGTTTCAAGACTTTGACTTGGTAATCGAACAGTCAGACTCGGCTGTGTCGTCCTTCCATGGATCTAGTCTGGATGGGCTTATGACAGCAAACTCTGGACCTCGTCTTGCCTCTCAAAATTCTTCACAATATCCAAAACCATCTGTCTTGGAGTCTTCAACTTCAGCTACGTCTGATAATGTACAAATGCAGCAACCGGTACTCTGTCCTCTTCCGTTGCTTCCAGGACATGTCTTCTACGTGTTCATGAAAAGTTGTGACCCATCTATAGACATTGCTAGGTTAAATCCTTTTGGGATTAAAAAGGCAATAGAGTCCATTTGCAATGGCCCTGTTGCTTCAGTCTCATACCGTTGTGTTAGCAGTAATATCCTAATTAAAACACCTAATCATAGTCAGGTTAAGAAACTGCTGGCTACACAAACTATCTTTGATGGCCAGTATAGGGTTCAAGTTCAGATCGAAGAAAATTTAAATAAGATCCAAGGACTGATCAGAGCTCCTGAACTGCTCAACTTATCCACAGAGGAAATTCTTAATTTACTTAGAACTGATTACCCAAATCTCATACATGTCCGTAGACTTTTTAGAGGCCAGGAAAAATCTCCTTCATTTGTACTGGGGGTGCACCGGATATTAGGCTGGATATTGCGAAATATCTGGTATCTGGCAGGATATGGGTCATATCTGGCTGGATATGCCGGATATAGGCCAAGACATTAGAAAATTAACGGTAAATATTTGGCTGGATACAGGGGCTACATTTTTCTAGTGTAGTTTTCTCTGCTTTGTTCGAATCTGATGCTCATTTCTTGTGCAAATGAATAGAAACTTTTTTTTTCCCCCATTCCAAAATACGGAGTGTTTCTACTCATTTGCACAAGAAATGTGTGTCAAATTCCAACAAAGCAGAGAAAACTACACCAGGAAAATGTAATTCTGATAAAAACTAGCTAACCTAACTAAATTAACGGTATTATTATAGCATTACACCCGTCTAACGTCCAGCAATTATTATATGTTAATTAAGTAGATTTTTTAATTCTAAGACACTTTCCTTCTATAGCGTTTCCTTCGCAAATGCTTCGTTTTCGAGATATAAACATTTTTTTGGTGTGTGTATCTAGTGTGTGTTCGTACGTTCGTTTGTGTGACCGTTACATATCTGCCCAATCACTGCGCTCCATCCATTTCGAATTTGAATTACTTTGCTACCGGAATGGCTTCGTGTGACGCGTGCTCGTTCGATTATTACAGCTGTATTGTTGCTTTCTATGAAAATTTAGAAAAAAGTGTCGAGTTTCTGCGTGCTCACGGTGTTCTACCGACAGTAGTGAAGTGTCCACATTGTAAAACGGAGTGTACATATCGTCAAGACCAGAAACTGTGGCGTTGTAGATAGGTTAGGTTTGGTTAGGTTAAGTTAAGTTAAGTTAAGTTAAGTTAAGTTAGGATAGGTTAGGTTAAGTTAGGATAGGTCAATTTTGAAGGTGGAATTTGTTTTTCCTATGGTTTTTGATGTATTTTGAACGAATCTGACCTTCAAAACCGTCGGAAATGACTTTTTCTGTGATTTTCCCCACCTGAGAACTCTCGGTTCCCACCAGGGTCCCCCAGATTGCCGGCTGGGGGGGGGGGGGAGGTTATCTCAAAAAAGAGTCATTTCCGACAGTTTTGAAGGTCAGATTCGTTCAAAGCGCATCAAAAACCATAGGAAAAACATAAATTTCACCTCCAAAGGGAGACGAGTGTAATACTGTACATTTACCAAAATATTTTATGAAAAAAAAGTACATTATAGCCAAAACAGGAAATATTCACTATAAAAATGGAACTTGTAATTTTTTTTATAATCTTGCATTTCCACAAAAAATGATTAGTACCATTGTAAAGAGCATGAAAAATAGTGCTAGTGAAACACAACCTCTCATTTCTCATTAGCCCCTGTGTCCAGCCAAATATTAACCAAATTAACACCTGTATGAAAATCTGCCATAATATGATGATAACACATTACAAATAATATTTTATATACAAAAAAAATGGAAAGTCCTCCAGGGCCCACCCCTAAACCAGTCCAGCAACACTTTTTATATTAAATCAACACAATACTGATGACAAGAATAAATAAAACATCTGTCCATCCTTAATGATTACAGTTCTATTAATATAATCAGAGCTTTTTATAAAAATGTCTAGGCGTTAAATTTTTTAGAGAGTAAAGTATTGCATTGTAAGAGTCCGGTTTGTTTATTATGGACCTTTACAAGTTTACGTAGATAATTAACTAAATGCCAGGGTCACCAGCGCCCAAATGCTAGATTGCATCCAGCACTGCGGCGCAAAATTAATTTTGATGAAAGAAGGGAAGGACTGATTATTAAATCAATACGAATTTTATATTAGACCCCTGCACTTGCTTTCCATTCTTTTTTCTCCTTTTTTTCCGTTATTTTCAAAACAATACAAAACATTACGGTTATTATGTATTTTATCACACTCAGTCATTTTACACACCAAAATATATTTTTCTAGTAGTATTTGATGTGATTTGTTCAAATATGACCTCCATTTCCGTCGGAAATGAGTTCCAACAAAGTTATAGTACTTTGAAGTTTGGCTCATTTTCAAGGGAAATGGAAGTCAAAATCTAAGCAAAACATCAAATATTACTAGAAAAATGTATTTTGGTATTAATTAACCTAACCTAACCTAACCTAACCTAACCCTGGCTAAACGGGCCTAACCCTGGCTAAACGAGCCTAACCCTGGCTAAATGAGCTCTCGTCTGTATCCACCACCTAATCCATAATAAGGTAATACTCTAGGCTCGTTTAGCCAGGGTTAGGATCGTTTAGCCAGGGTTAGGATCGTTTAGCCAGGGTTAGGATCGTTTAGCCAGGGTTAGGCTCGTTTAGCCACAGTTAGGTTAGGTAAGGTTAGGTTAGGTTAATTAATACCAAAATACATTTTTCTAGTAATATTTGATGTGTTTTGCTTAGATTTTGACTTCCATTTCCCTTGAAAATGAGCCAAACTTCAAAGTACTATAACTTTGTTGGATCTCATTTCCGACGGAAATGGAGGTCATATTTGAACAAATCACATCAAATACTACTAGAAAAATGTATTTTGGTGTGTAAAATGACTGAGTGTGATAAAATACATAATAACCAACATTACAAGCTTGACAAATGTAAAACAATACATTGAATATAATATAAAATGCCTGGAATGAAATCAATGAATGGAGGGCAGTATTGTGTAGGTCAGATGCTGCCATTCAGCCTGGAGGTCTTCAGAACAAAAAAAACTCAACAACAGTGATTTAGAACTTTTTCTGTTGTGGTGCAGACACAAGAGCATTTCTCCTCTTTTAGGCAATATTTGGGATCGCCTTGCTTCATAGATGTTTCCATATTCAGAAAACATTCTCTCTGAAAATACAGAGGATGCGGGTGTGTAGAGAAGCTTTGAAACAATAGTTTTAAGGAGAGGAAATTTGTCCTCCTCCTTCCATATTTGAACTGGACAGCATTTCCTATCTACAAGAGGTTCAGATGCATATTGGTCTAACTCCCCTGCAATCAGTAGAATAGGAGCAGTCTTTTTTTCAACCTTTCTTCTCTTGTAACTTACTTCCCCAGATTGCTCTCCTTTTGTGATCTTCATAAAACACGCTTCAAGAATGTCCTCTTTGTCTTTCCTCTTTCGCATAGGAGAACTGGAATTTGAGCTGCTTTTGCTTGCACTTTCATTACCTTCACTTTCATTTTCATTAGAATCATTACCACCTTCGTCATTTTCAATACCTATGACTTCTTCAATCAGCCAGGATTTAGCCTGCTCTTTTTGATCTTGTTGAAAGAAAGATAACTTATACCACGGATCTATTGCAGTCACATTCATGTAAGCTCTGTTTTTCATTATGTTCAAAGACTTCCCATCATTACTCTCTGATAAGAAACGTGCTCGAAGAGAAGTCAGGAGTTCTCTCTTTGTCGTTTGAACACCTTGGTCATCATGGCCAATCTTTGAAAGAAATCTTTGTAAAATACAAGTGCTTGGGATTATGGAAGACAAAGTTGATTTTTCCAAACTCATTTCCCGAGTTAGTTAGAAGAATGGTTTTAATATTTTAAGGAGATTTCGTATCAGTGTCCACTTGAAGGATGTGATGGTAGGTAGGTATGGTAATTCACTACGATCAGCCAAATACAGTTGCACTTGAATTTTTAATTTATATAATCTTTCTAGCATCAAATATGCACTGTTCCAACATGTTGGGACATCTTGAACAAATAGGAGAGGCTCAAGATTTTGCTGCACTTGAATGTGTTTGCAGTTGTTACAGGCCAAAGGAGAATGATTAAAGTGAGTTGCAAGGCGTCAACTTTTTGCAAGGATATCAATTACACTCCTCTGAACCATAATTGAGTCACTAATAACCAGTTGGAGTAAATGAATGCTGCAGTGTATTGAAGGTATTTCAGCCAGGTCACTACCAAGAGCCATATTACTAGGTCCATCCCTCGCCAATAAATTCCTCTTATTTGCATCAAGATCCCAACTATTCCACATAGAGCGAAACTTTTCAGATATATTCTTGCCAGTATGCAACCCTGAGAAATGAGAGGCATGTAGCACAGCATCATATCTTTCAAAATCTTTACCTATTCAGTGACCCGATAATGATATAAAACTTTCTTGAGAGCTTGTGCATGTCCAATTGTCCATATATCTGAAGAAAAGCTGACATGCTTTACTTCTTCCAGCTTCTGAGCAATTTTAGACTTGAACTCATTATAAAGACGAGGAATTATAGTATCAGAGAAGTACCTTCTGCTCGGTAAGAGATATCTGGGTTGGAGGTAGGCCATTAAATCAATAAAACCATCATCTTCAACTAAAGTAAATGGCTGGTTGTCCAAAGCCATCATCATGTCAATTTTACGGTGAATCATCACAGACCTGGAGTCATTGATGTCCCATATTTTTTTAGATGAAAAGCTTTCCTCTATTGAGATCTGCTTACTCATTTGGTCTATTTTCTTTTCTTTTAGAGTACTACCAGTAGAAGTTGATGGTCTAGCCCATATTCTATCTCTGCCTATTTCCTTTGATTCAGTCGCAGCTTTTCTTTTTTTGTCATTTTCGTTTTTGGCTTCAGCATACTCTTTTCTCTTTTGGGTGATTAATCTTCAAATGATTATGAAGAGGTGTTGTGTTAAAAGACTTATGGCCACCTTTCTCCATCCCACGTTTAATAATCTTTTGGCAAATATTACACTTTGCAATGATATCGCTAGGATCATTTATTGTATACAGTGACCACACAAAACTTGTCATGATTAATACTTAATAGTTTAATACAACACAAGAACCTGAAAGAAAACAAAACAATTGAACATCTGAATATACTTAAATTATTAGTTGTCTTATATTTGGTGGGTGCTTGCTCCCAATGCAAAACAAAACATAGCAATATGAGTGTAAAAATAATATGGTACCTAATAATATATATCCAGTCAGATATCTGGCTGGATAGATATGGCCAAATCCGGCATATCCGGTATCTGGCTGGATATGAAAAATTCATATCCGGTGCACCCCTAATTTGCACTGGTTTTGACCTTTGGGGGGGGTGATACCCTTCCTGAATTGATACATGCTGGTTATATGGTCCATAGGGTAAATAAATTTTATCCCGACCATCTACAGTGCTTCACTTGTTTGAATTTTGGACATGGCACTAAGACTTGTACTAATAGAGTCTGATGTGCAATATGTGGTGGAAATCATGAAGTTAAATCTTGTCAAAACCCTACTACAATGGCAATTTGCTGTAATTGTCAGGGTGAACATTCAGCTACTTCCAGACTGCCCCATCTGGCTGAGAGAGAGGGAAGTTGTACAGATTAAAGTTGACAATAAGGTATCCTTTTCTGAGGCCAAAAGGATTTATTACTCTCAGAGACCCAAACATTAGGGTGTGACAGTTGCCCCAACTTTGTCCTACAATGCTGTTCAAAATTTTGGTGTTGCATATTGACATAAAAAATACCCACGTGCAATTTTTTGAAGATTCATGCATATTCGAGTGAGCACCAGCAATTTGAAAAATAGCGATTTTGCTTATACGGCATACGCGCCTATATATGAGATTACACAACCATCATAAGGGATATTAACACAAATCATTTGCCTGTCTTAATTAAAAGCTGTTATCACTAACACAAAAAAGTTAATCATTCTTATTCTCTCATGGTACATTAAGGGGTTTTATCATATATTCACAAGGTATTATTTCTCTAGAGCAAGAAACCATGATTTCTGTTTGGAAACAGATGATCGTTTGCGCTGATTAAGAACGCGGAGTCTGTCATTTTCAACTAGCTACTTGAAGGACTTCTTGAAAGCGCTCCTCATCCCTGGCAACATTAAGAAAGTCATGGCAAAGTTTTACACCACACCCCACTCTGCAGCCTCATTGATGACCTGAAGCTTGTCCACAACCCGTTTCATGTTCAGGTAGTCGTCATGATCTGCCCATTCACTGGCTGGACTGTGGAGAAACTGATAGGGCATGCCTAAAATGGTGAAGAACCGGCTTGAGTCTGGCCCAATTAGGTCCACCAGGGCAGTGCCACTTTCTGGGACAGGGGGAAGATATGGCTTTCCATAGCCCCCATGATTGAGCCCCACTCTCTTAGTAACTTCAGTGCCTTCATGGCAAAGAAGGGCCTTCCTCATCTCCTCTTTTGGCCTTTCTTGTACTTGGGATGAGAACAAAGCCAGTGGGGCCAACTCCTCAGTTAGGTACCAAGTGTGTCTACCGAGTGCCACACCTGCTTTGTCAACTATTGTGGCGTCATATGGGGCAAATTCAGCCAAGGTTTCGACCAAATTCAAGTCATTCAGTGGCGCACTTGCTGGAACGGGGCAAACAATCCACCATGGGACATAAACAGCGACTGTGAACACAGCAAACCATTCTAACTTGCTGATTTGACTTTGTCACAACCTCGGCTTTGGGAAACTGCTCTTTGATCTGGCCTGACAAAATAACAATCTTGAGGGTATAGAGCAGTTTAGCCATCCACCTTGCTTTGTGAAGTGCGCCGGGGTAGACCATTGTGAAGTTCACTGGCTCGGATCCTTTAGTTACAAGCAGCAGACAAAGCTCTATCAGCTCCTTGTAGTCGCCACATGTAAATGGTTGGGCTAGAGATTCACGGAAGAAGTCAGCCATCTCCTGCTGGTGCTCCTCAAACACTCCAGGCATTGCGGGATAGTAGTATTTCTTTTTTCATTGTACGCCAGTTGAGAGAAATGGTTCTTGAACCTAGAAATGCAATTATTGGGATTATTGTATTTCGTACTAATCTATAATATTGTTTTAGGGGTATTAAGATTGATATGATCGATCATTTGCTTGGTGTTAGTATATCTTATAAGTCTAATAAAAGAAATTCCACTAAATTTGTTCATTAGATAATAATATTCCTTGTTATTTTGTAAAGCTTATGACTCACCTCTGGAAAACCATTATGTTTGGACTTGAAGAGCCCTCCACTTTCAAGCAATCCCAGCAAACACCTAGGATGACTTCGCCCACATGCCTGCGACAGGCGCACCAGAATACGGCACACTCTAATTCCTTTTGGAGGGAGACGCAAGCAGCTGTTTTTTGTCCTAAAAAAAAATGTAATTGTAGTTTAAGGCCACCATTTCAGGCACGTGCTTTTTGCAGATTTCTGTTAAATCATTCACTGTATTTTGGTATTAATGTCGTGATAAATTCACGCTGATGTTTGAAATAGGTTTACCTGTATTGGATGAAGTTGTGTCGAAAACCATACCAACGACATTCTGTTCACACTCCCAATCGACCAGAAGTTGTTTGGTTGCTGTTGATATCAAGTCTCCTTGAACCAGGCCAGCTTTTTGAGTCAAATGCGGAAGAGGTGGGACTCCAAGAAGCTTTGTGCCATTGACACCAGACACAAGAATGGGCAGGCGGTCATCAGTGCCTTTGGAATCCAGCGTGTCCATAAGTTTACCATCCCAGTGCACCAGTACTTTGTCTGATGGTTGCCATTCATCCATGATTTTTAAACTTATTTCTGTCACGATGGAAGCTCGGTATCGGTGGGCCATCCTTGCATTTAGACTCAGCTTTGATGTATCTCCACCACATGCAGATACAAGGGAGTACACAATTGCACTCAGCTGGGTCGGTGAGATGTTGTTTCGAACACTGCATGAAACAAGTTCTGCCGACTTCAGAATATCATGGGGCACAAAAATTGAAACTCCCTCTTTCACTGTTCTCCGATGTTTTCTCTTTGGTTCAGCAGTGCTGGCCTCATCAATGTCATCGTCCTCATCAGAGCTAATAGGTGAATCAATATCAGCCTGTACATTCTCAGCATGATCACATTGCTCTCTCTCTTGTCGCTTCTCTTCTCGCATCTGCCTTTTCTGTCGCTTCTGAACCTTTTCTGTGAGTACTTTGTTTACCCCAGAGTAGGTAGCTACTCTGTCACTTAGCATGCTTTTCATAAAGAGTATGTCAGTATCGATGGCATCTTATTCGGCCTGAGTTTTCCCCTTTTTCGCAGCCGCCATGTCTTTCAACACTGTGTTCTTATAAAATTTCATCGTCAGGCTCAATTCTGATTTAAACTTCATAATTCCAGATCATCAGCCCGTCTTCTATCCTCATTCTTTTTCATAAGCATCATGTAGTCTTTGTCATAGTAAGTTTTAATCACTCGGCCAATATTGTTCCTGCCTGTAATGGTCGGGACATTCGCCTTCTGGTAATGCAAAAGCACATTGTCAATGGTGGCAGATAAAGCCTGGTCCCAATGCATATCCCGAAGGTTTGCTAACAGACATAGTAAGACCTGCCTATTAGTTGGCAGTTTGCAGCCCTTTATTTCCTTTTCTTCTTCTCGGGGTACGGTGCCCAATAACATTCTGACATACTCATCATCTTGCCATGTATCCATGATTAAATTCTCTATTCACAACATCAAATCACTGTCAAGGGAAAAGAAAAGAGCATCATTAAAATTAAATGCAATAAAATAATACGTGGAAAATTTGTGGGTCAGCATTCCAGACCCGGAAATGAAAATCTGATAAAATGTGCTATTTTCACACTTATTTATGAAGTTCATAAGCTGAAATAGCAATACTTGCTGGTACGACGGTGCTAGCTCAAACATGCACCGATCTCCAAGAAAATTTACAGGGGTGTTTCCTAGATAAATACACAACACTAAAACTTTGAACAGCATTGTAGGACCATTTTTTGATTTTTGGAGGGCAACGGTCACACCCTACCAAACATATATCAGCTTCTCCCAATGAAACTTACTCTGTCAGTTAGAGCTCCTTCCAGGACATCCTCTAGTTCCAATCCATCAAGTACTAGTACGATTCCACCTAGTCTGGTGAATATTCCTCCTCCTACCAAGGTCTCAGTTGAGATACAATGTGACCTGCAAAATCTTCCCCCTTCCTCTTCCACACTATCTTGAATCGGGACCAGAACTTTCAACTCTAACTTCCAAAGTCAGAATGTCCCATGTAAATAAACTGGTCACCACTACAAGCCAGAGCCCACCTGATGTTTTCTGGAAAATTTTAAGTGATTATAAAACTTTAATGGAATCAAACTCTGCCCCTAAAACTATTGTTCAAAGAATGGCACAAAATCTCGCAAGGCTTGGTTTTCCCAAGTCTCATGCAGACTCAAGGGATGGATTTAGGGTCCTCTTTGGAGATACCTAGCCACTCTTGCCTCCAGATCAAGTAACATTCCTGACACCACTAATTTCTAATATTCATGATTTTACAATGGAATTTAAGAGGTTTTCTCCCTAAGTTACCTTCCCTTCAGATGTTGCTCTCTGATTTTTCAATCAGCTGCATAGCCCTTCAGGAAACTTTTCTGGATCCTTCTATACAGTATTCCTTTAAACACTACAGTTTCTATAGAAAGGATAGAAATAGATGTGGTGGTGGAGTTGCTCTACTGGTTCATGAGTCGTGCTTCTCCACTAAATTAGATATCAACTCCTACCAGGAAGTCAATGGTGTCACAGTACAGTTCAATGGAACCACATTGTCAGATGTATCACTTTACATTCCTTCAAATTCCTCTCTAGTTGAGGATAGGGTGGCCATTTAAAAAGGAGGACACTGCGTATGTGGCTGTACACTAACATATATATATGTTAACATATGGCCACATACGCAGTCTCTTCCTTTTTGGAAATGGCCACCCTAAGGACAGAGTACTCAAAAGACAGACTGTCTGCCTAAAGCTGGATGTCTGGCCACCCTAGTTGAGGAGCATCTTCTCGAACTTGTCAGACAGCTTCCATCCCCTTTCCTTATATTGGGAGATTTTAATGCTCATCACTTCATGTGGGGCTCAGATACTTTTGATAGTAGGGGAAGACTTATTGCTGACTTTGTGAATGATCAGGGTTTATGTATCTTAAATGATGGACAACCTACTTACATGTCTGGTTCCAGTGGTCAGTGTTCCCATATTGATCTTTCAATATGTACATCCAATATTTACAATAATCTTGAATGGCAGACACACTCCTGTCTAATGGATAGTGACCACTTTCCCATTATGGTTACAGAACTTAACATAGCTGTTCCCCAGTCATTGTCTTGCCATTCTCCAATCAAAAGTACCTTCAGATGGGATATACAGCGAGCCAGTTGGGTAAACTATGCCAAGGATGTTAACATACCTCCCTTAATGGTACACATTAATAAAATAAAATAAATGAATTTTTTTCTTTAATTGCTTGTAAAGACTATGATATAATTGCGATAAATGAATCGTGGCTTAGCACTGAAACTCGTGACTTTGTAGGGGAGTATCAAATTAAAGGTTATAGACTTTTTGTTAAAAACAGAATAGGTAGGCGAGGAGGCGGTGTTATGTTGTATATCAAAGATAATATAACAAACGTTATAGAAGTAAAGCACACAATTCCAGAACCGATAGATTCGACTATAGCAGAACTTAAATTGAACGATTTCAAACTTGTTGTTGCGGTTATATATAGGCCCCCTAATCAAACAGCTGATACGGATGAAGCGTTATATCATGAACTAAAGCGAATAATTGGTAGTGAGCAGGCTTTAGTTATGGTGACTTTAATTACACCAACGTGAATTACGATACAATGCAGGGAGACGCGGAAGGTAATCGTTTAGTTAATTTTCTCAAGGATAGCTTTCTTATTCAAAAGGTTAGGGAACCTACAAGGTTGGACAGTATTTTAGATTTAGTAATAACTACGGATGATAGGCTAATTACTGATCTTCAAATAATAGAACCATTGGGCAATAGCGATCACAATATGGTAGAGTTTGTCCTCTCAGTAAGTCACTCGAAACCAGGTAACTCGACGAAAATTCCTAACTTCCAGCACGCAGACTTTAGTAAATTTCGAAATAAATTGTCACATGTCAATTGGGAAAACGTGATGGGGAACTCCAACGCAAAACTAATGTGGGAATCGTTTGAAACAGTATTTAGGACTATAAATGAGGAATGTGTACCGTACAAAATTAAGCGTGCGAAAGTAAACAACAAGCCCTTGTGGTTTACTTCTAGAGTAGGAGACATTATAAAGAGTAGAGATAGGGCTTATAGGCTACATAAGTGCGATAAAGACAATTTGTGGTTACGAACTAACTACATATCTCTAAGGCGTGAAGCGAAAAGTGTAATAAAAAAGTCCAAGCGCGAATTTGAAATCTCCATAGCTTGTGATGGTAAAGAAAACCCCAAGCGATTCTTTCAATGCGTCAATAATAGAAATCCAGTAAAAAGCGTCTTGGGGCCTTTGAAAAATGTAAACGGAGATCTAGTTTCTGAAAAAAGGAAATGGCTACCTTGCTAAACGAATTTTTTACGTCAGTTTTTACTATAGAAGATGTAACAAATATCCCTATGGTCACGGACATAATACCGTTTGATAATGGTAATATTTTGGATAATATAGTGGTTAGTGAAGAGGAGGTAACGCACTATATTGATAAAATGAAAACGCGTAAATCACTGGGGCTGGATTCCATATCCATACAACTAAAAGAATTAAAAGATAGCATTGTTGTGCCACTAACAAAGATTTTTAATGCGTCTATTTCTGAGGGGTGCGTACCAGATAATTTCAAGTTAGCAAATGTAACACCTATCTTTAAGAAAGGCGATAAAGGTGCGGCGGGAAATTATAGGCCAATCAATTTAACGTCTGTTGTAGGTAAGCTACTGGAATCAATAATTAGGGATCGTATAGTTGAACACTTAGAAGTGCATAAGCTAGTTAGAAATACGCAGCACAGATTTAGGCGAAACAAATCTTGCTTAACTAATCTTTTAGAATTTTTCCAAAGCGTGGTTGACGTTTATGATAGACATTGGGCGGTTGATGTAGTGTATTTAGATTTTCAAAAGGCGTTTGACACTGTGCCACACAAAAGACTCATTGAAAAAACTAAGGCTCATGGAATCAGGGGTGTAGTAATAAATTGGCTAGAAGAGTGGTTGCGAGGCAGGAAACAGAGGGTGGTTGTTGATGGAGCGGAGTCGTGTTGGGCTAATGTAGCGAGTGGCATTCCTCAGGGTTCTGTATTGGGCCCCTTGCTTCTTCTTATATGTATATATTAACAATTTAGATGTCGGCCTAGTCAGTACAGTTTCAAAGTTTGCGGATGACATGAAGCTGGGTGGTAGGGTGATTAATGATGGAGATAGAGGTAAAATTCATGAAGATCTGAATAAAATCGTTGATTGGTCAGTCACATGGCAAATGAGATTTAATGTTGATAAGTGCAAAATTTTGCATATAGGTTCGCGTAACGGTAATTTTGCGTATAGTATGTCAGAGAAAGATTTAACAAGCGTAGAGCAAGAAAAAGATTTAGGAGTTATAGTCACTGGTGATTTAAAAGTAGCGAAACAAAGTACAGCAGTGGTCAATAAGGCGAACAAAGTGTTAGGTTTTATAGCTCAAAATTTTGAGTACAAATCGCGCAATATTATAGTTCCACTTTATAAATCATTAGTTAGACCCCATTTGGAGTACGTGGTCCAATTTTGGAATCCGCATATGCGCAAAGATATAGACAAAATCGAAAGAGTTCAAAGACGAGCAACTAAGATGATTCCGTCGCTTAGGTCAAAGTCGTACGAGGATAGGCTTAAGGAGTTAAAATTGACAACACTCAAGACTAGGAGGTTAAGGGGTGATCTAATCCAGGTTTTCAAAATTATGAATGGGTTTGATAACGTAGAGATAGCTTTTTCCAAATATCTCAATATAATAGGACTAGAAATAACGGGTGTAAGTTGACAAGTAGAAGGTTCGAGACAGCAGTTGCGAAAAACTTTTTTATGCATAGAATAGTAAATAGCTGGAATAGTTTGCCGGTAGAAGTAATTAGTAGCACGTCTATAAACATGTTTAAAAATCGATTAGACGCATATGTTGATAGAAAGGGTATAGTTTAAGGTAGTAAAATTAAGGCTTTCTGGGGATAGATCCCACAGCTCAACACAAGTGTTGTGGGATATAGGGAGGCAGCGTCTTGGGTTAGGGGATACTCTCTGTCCTTACACACTCCATTTAAAGAGATTCCTCTGCCGAGCGGTGCCCCCCATAGTACTGTGAGGTATTGAAAAACTCATGATCTTCACTTGCCCCACAAACACCTTTAAATGGGAGACCCAAAATGGGTGCACACACATTTCTACATTACTGTACAGTCTTTACAGCCACACCTACACTTTTCCTCATAAGTGTATATATTGTAATGTATCTGGTTGTAAATTTTGACTTGGTCCGCAATCGATATGGACTGTGACTTGATGGGTACCGTAATGAAATTGACTGGATTCTTTGGATCTGATATATTTGCATGTCCGTTATAAATAGATATAGAGTGTAACATATTTGTGGATAGTAGTCTATTATGACTTGATCCTCTGGATCCAGAGATTCTATCTTTAGTTTTAAATCGATAATTAATTAGTTTTAAATTGATAATTATTTAGTTTCGTAAAAATTGGTCATTGCCAATTTACTGGCAGTTTTTACATAAATTTCTTATGTTCTTGTGGTTCGGAACCCACGTAAAATTGTAGGTTTTCTCCGCCACCATGGAGGACATACACGATTACAAACACAGTTAGGTAGACCAGCCATGAGTGGATCCTAGGGTCTTTGTTGGTCTGAAACATTATAACATTAGGGTGTGTCAAATTTTTCAACTTTCAAATTCCAAATATGAGGGGTGCTAAAAAGTTGCAGCATGACTTAGGAATTCTAAAGATATTTTTGTTAATTTAATATAATTTAGTTTTGCTTGGTAAGAAGCTACATAAAAATAGTGACTTTTTTGACTTTTTTGTGGAATTATATAATAATTATTATATTAATAATTATATATGCTGTATATATAATGCACTGTTGTTTTTGCTTATTAACAATTTAGATGTCGGCCTAGTCAGTACAGTTTCAAAGTTTGCGGATGACATGAAGCTGGGTGGTAGGGCGATTAATGACGAAGATAGAGGTAAAATTCAGGAAGATCTGAATAAAATCGTTGATTGGTCAGTCACATGGCAAATGAGATTTAACGTTGATAAGTGCAAAATTTTGCATATAGGTTCGCGTAACGGTAATTTTGCGTATAGTATGTCAGGGAAAGATTTAACAAGCGTAGAGCAAGAAAAAGATTTAGGAGTTATAGTCACTGGTGATTTAAAAGTAGCGAAACAAAGTACAGCAGCGGTCAATAAGGCGAACAAAGTGTTAGGTTTTATAGCTCAAAATTTTGAGTACAAATCGCGCAATATTATAGTTCCACTTTATAAATCATTAGTTAGACCCCATTTGAAGTACGTGGTCCAATTTTGGAATCTGCATATGCGCAAAGATATAGACAAAATTGAAAGAGTTCAAAGACGAGCAACTAAGATGATTCCGTCGCTTAGGTCAAAGTCGTACGAGGATAGGCTTAAGGAGTTAAAATTGACAACACTCAAGACTAGGAGGTTAAGGGGTGATCTAATCCAGGTTTTCAAAATTATGAATGGGTTCGATAACATAGAGATAGCTTTTTCCAAATATCTCAATATAATAGGACTAGAAATAACGGGTGTAAGTTGACAAGTAGAAGGTTCGAGACAGCAGTTGCGAAAACTTTTTTATGCATAGAATAGTAAATAGCTGGAATAGTTTGCCGGTAGAAGTAATTAGTAGCACGTCTATAAACATGTTTAAAAATTGATTAGACGCATATGTTGATAGAAAGGGTATAGTTTAAGGTAGTAAAATTAAGGCTTTCTGGGGATAGATCCCACAGCTCAACACAAGTGTTGTGGGATATAGGGAGGCAGCGTCTTGGGTTAGGGGATACTCTCTGTCCTTACACACCCCATTTAAAGAGATTCCTCTGCTGAGCGGTGCCCCCCATAGTACTGTGAGGTATTGAATAGATATACAGTGCCCGCGAAAAGTATCCGATCACCCTTGAAATTTGTATTTTTTACATAAAAAACAATGTTTAAATGTATACTAACCTTATATTAGTATTTTGTCATCTGTCCTTTGGTTTGGATGACTTGTTCTAGACGTTTTGGCATGGATTTAATCAAGTTTTGACAAACTTCCACTGATATTTCCTTGCACCATACCTTTTTGATGGCCTCTTGTAATTTTTCGACTGAGCCAGTGTCGTGGCATTCAACCTTATTTTTTATTATTAGCCACAGATTTTCTATCGGATTGAGATCTGGACTATTACCAGGCCAATCCAAAATATCAAATTTATTGTCAGTAATCCATTTTGTCACTATTTTGGCCCTGTGACATGGTGCACCATCATGCATGTATGTTTTTGTCCTTTGGATTGCCATTGCCATTAGAAGTTTATCCTGTAGCATTGCTAAATACCGTGCACCATTCATAGTTGTGTTCTTCGGAAGAAAATAAAGTTTCCACGCCCATAGTAACCGAAACAACCCCAAACCATCACACTTGGAGGGTGTTTCATTGTCTTTAGGGTGTATTTAGGGTCCATCCTATTTGAGCCAATAGGCCGGCGAACCTTTTTTGGACAACTTCTGAATGTCAAAAATGTCGACTCATCGCTAAATAAAACCTTCTTCCAGTCATCAACAGTCCAATGAATGTATTTTTTACAAAATGCGACACGTTTTTTACGCATTTTTTCGTTAATGAACGGTTTCTTAGCAGCATGGCGAGATGGTAATCCGAGTTCTTTTTGGAGCCGCTCCTGGATAGTTCGTTCAGAAACACCAGATAACAAATTATTCATATTAAATTTTATTTCTTTCGCAGTTATTGTTGGGTTTTTCAATACTAAACGTTTCATAAGTTTGTCTGTTCGCGAATTTGTTTTCTCGGTCTGCCAGATCGTTTTTTAGGGACTGGCGTGGTTAGGCCACCATTGTTCTTAGCCCGTGAAACCCATAAATTAACGGTACTTTGGGATATGTTTAATTCATTAGCTATCTGTCTGTGATTTCCCACATGCATGCAAAGCAACAATAGCACCTCGACAATCACTCTTAAGTTGTTTTTAGCACACATTATATATAAATTTTATTTACACCACTTTCTGTAAAAAAAAAAAAAATCAAGAAATTTACACAAACAGTGAAATCTGACAAATTTGAGACACAGCCACCCGCAACGAAGGCTACCAGAACACTAATTTGAGAATGCGTTGGATAGCTCTCATATCAGCGAGCAACCTCAAAGTTACCAGATGTCGCTAGAACAAATAGAAAGTGAATTACGTGTCTCTGAATATTAAGGGAAAATATTGTATTTTCTTGAGTGATCGGATACTTTTCGCGGGCACTGTAGAGTGTAACATATTTGTGGATAGTAGTCTATTATGACTTGATCCTCTGGATCCAGAGATTCTATCTTTAGTTTTAAATTGATAATTAATTAGTTTTAAATTGATAATTATTTAGTTTCGTAAAAATTGGTCATTGCCAATTTACTGGCAGTTTTTACATAAATTTCTTATGTTCTTGTGGTTCGGAACCCACGTAAAATTGTAGGTTTTCTCCGCCACCATGGAGGACATACACAATACACGATTACAAACACAGTTAGGTAGACCAGCCATGAGTGGATCCTAGGGCCTTTGTTGGTCTGAAACATTATAACATTAGGGTGTGTCGAATTTTTCAACTTTCAAATTCCAAATATGAGGGGTGCTAAAAAGTTACAGCATGACTTAGGAATTCTAAAGATATTTTTGTTAATTTAATATAATTTAGTTTTGCTTGGTAAGAAGCTACATAAAAATAGTGACTTTTTTGACTTTTTTGTGGAATTATATAATAATTATTATATTAATAATTATATATGCTGTATATATAATGCACTGTTATTTTTGCTTATTTCACAGGTTGAAACATATTCATCAGTGTGCTGAAGATTACTTGTCCGTCAGTGCTACCATCCTAACCAGTGGGAATTGACCTATAATGGCTTCTAAAAGGAGGACAAGACTGGGACATTCACACATATGAGCAACCTAATTGGAACTGGTAGAGAGTTGTTGCCCTCTGAACTCCCAACTCTGCGAGACGTTCTGAAATATGGGCTACTGCTAAGAGAACAAAGTGGTGAGGATGTGAGAAACTACCCAGCAGCCAGTCTTGCAAAGGACATTTACCCTAAAGTGCTTGAAAAGTGGGAATGAGCAAACAGTTCTTTTGTAGCCCCCGTTGTAAATTCATGAGTCACAATCTTAAGATAACGACGATATCTCACTAGAGCTTTAGGACAATACCGAAAACAACCCTTATCTAGATAGGACTTAAGTTGTCTCAACACACAATCACTTTTTTGAAGAACCTCAAGGTTAACTTCATCTAAAAATGAACATGGACGCAAATTTCCAACTACCAGCGGTTCTTGATGACTGGAGGGTTCCTCCAACTCTGCCAGAAAAGTAGCGAGAATCTCACCCTCCTTCATGACTCTGTCAGTGGACAAATCCAGGTCAATCCAGGTGGCAGACAAGAAATTCACACCCAGGAGAAAACAACAAGGAATAGCTTGATCTTCGACAAGAGCAAATGGGTGATCATTAATAGTTACTCTAGAGCCAAGTGACACAGTAAGTTGTACATAGTTATAAACTACCACTTGTTTTTCAGCCACACCTTGAATGTTAACCAGAATATCTTGTGAATAATCCTTCAAATTTCCTAAAATTTCACGCCAGGCTACCCGAGATATGAGGGAGATCTCAGCTCCAGAATCCAATAAGGCACAGTAGGTTTCGTCTTGACAAGTGGGACAACTGCTCTAAAAGCACCTGAATGTGGACAAGCAATATCCACATCAAGGGTGGGAAACTTGACTTCACACTCTACTAGACCATTCTCGATCTCCAAACTTGAGCAACCTGCACCTATTGATTCTGAATCCAAGTCTCTCTCATACAAAGAATTTAAACAAGTCAAGAAGACGGGACAAGACTGAACATATTTATTGGATTCACTCAATAAATTGAAATGAACACCACCTAGACACTGAACATGCACCCTATCTAGACGTTCTGAGGGTTCTGTTACACGCTGATTCTTGACTTCAGGGTGGTAAATTAGAGGGTTTTCAGTACCAAAATGCAATACAACATCCACTTGATACATCTCACAGAAAACTTTCAAGATCTCTGGTGATGCTGGCTGCCCTGGAATTGTCATAAGTCGAAGATGTTGCTTCTGCTTGCTATTCAACTTGATTCCGTACTTTGTAGGATGACTTAGCAGTTCTTCCACCAACTGCTTTCGAAGAAATACGGGACTCTCTGGAACTTCACAATCTAAGTCATGAACAAGAGCATACCACAAACACTCGATCAAGGAATCACCTCCCCCCTCTGGCTTAAATCTTACAAGTAAGCCCTTGGGGAGTTCTGCTGAAATTGCTGTGGTGCCCTCTTCATGCTCAACCTGGAAGTGTCTGGATAACGCTCTGCAGCTTGATTGCTTCTGACCATGGAACATAGCGAAGCTCAAATCAAACTCAGCAAGATCTTCAACTGTTCGAGCAAGCCTGTCATTGACTAATCTCATATTATGGAGATAGAACAATGCTTGATGGTCCGTGTTCAGAATGAATGGAATTCCGTACAGGAAGGCTCTGAAGGTCTTGACTCCCCAGTGCATCGCTGCTAGTTCACGCTCTGTAACCGAATATTTCTTCTGAGGACTAGAAAATGTCATTGATGCATGAGCAATGATTCGAACTTGACCATCCTGAACTTGAGTAAGACAGGCACCTGCACCAATGGCTGATGCATCCACCCACAAGTTCAATTTCTCTGCTGTTTCTTGATAATCAGGAAAAGCCAGTTCCACCTCATTTTGCATCTCTGCCTTGAGCGTCTCGAAGGATTCTTCCATCTCTGGTGTCCACTGGATAACTGAATTCCTTGATCTTCCTGTAAGTTCTGATAAGGGTTTAGCAATTGCTGAACACTGTGGCAAGAACTTCCTCTGGAAATTCACTAAGCCCAGAAATTCTCGAAGTTCCTTGATGTTCTTGGGCTTTGGGAAGTTCTTCACCTTCTCCATATACTCTGGCGATTTTGACAATCCACTGGAACTGACTATATGACCTAGAAATGGAACTGTGGACTGGAACCATCTACACTTTGGTGGCTTGATCTTGATACCATGTTCTTCTAAAACCTTGAGGACTTTTTCAACTAGCTGGAGATGGGCCTCGAATGACTTTTCCATAATTAGAATGTCATCAATATACACTAGAACCTTCTTCCTTGAAAATCCCTTCAGCACATCTTGCATTTCTCTCTGGAAGGCTGAAGGCGCGTTCTTCAATCCAAAACTGAGTTTCTTGAATCTCCAGTGTCCATGAGGGGTCGAGAAAGCTGTATAATCTCGACTCTCCTCCTCGATCGGCATTTGATAATAACCCCGGACTAAATCCAGGGTGGTAAAGAACTTGACACCATGTAGACTGTAGACAGAGTCTGTCAAGTTTGCTATCGGGAATCTATCAGGCTTGGTTACCTCTTTCAGTTTACGGTAACCCACACACAAGCATATGGATCCATCTGGTTTCCTAATTGGTACCACTGGAGCACTCCAAGGAGATGTTGTAGGCTTGATAATTCCTAGCTGGTGAAGTTCTTGACACTGATCATCGATGACTTGATCAATTGGTTCTGGAAATCTCCTTGGTCGCTGAAATATTGGTGTGTCATCGTATAACTCAATACGGTGTGGAGTCATCTGAGCAGTCCCCACATCAGAATCTCCTCGACTAAGAACGGCTTTTCTGGAATTAAGCAAGTTATAAACTTGAGATTTCTGGTGGGAATCCAGCTCAGGTAAGTCAATTTCTGAAGTTAGACGTTCTGGTGTCCATTCCGGAAAAGATGAGACCAATTCATCATCATTTTCTGATTCCATACCTACACAATGTACTTGATGTGTCACTGTATCATTAGTGTCTTCTGGATTTGGTGTAGGATCGAGTTCAACTAGAGTGTAAATGTGTCCCATCATGTCTCCTGCCTTGATTCTACCAATAGGTTTCCCTGTAGTGTAGACTAGAATGGAAGGGCAATCTAGATTTACAATCCCTGGAACACCTACCACTTTCTCTCCAAGATGCACGCTTGAAACTGTCCCATCATAGAACCATTCCCCCGAATTTCTCGAACATGGACATGTACCATCATCATCTACTCCTTGATGTTCCCATTGAATTTTTACTTCTACAGGTCCACAATCATTCACCTGCACACCTTCTACAGCCCAACACTTAACCTTGTAACAAATCCTTTTGCACTCTTCTCCATTCGTACCTAGATAAATTTCCCACGTAGAACCATCAGTGTTCTTCCCTGAAACCCGTCTACGTGCTAGACTAATCTGTAATTTGTTAGCCTGCAGAAAATCTAAACCTAGAAAAATGGGATATTTAAAATCCAAAGTGGGAAGGATAAGAAACTTGAAAGGGGACATTACAATAAAATCCAAAGTGGGAAGGATAAGAAACTTGAAAGGGGACATTACAATGCCATGCAAAGAAACTGTGAGTAGGACTGAACCCATAGTTTCCCTCGAAGCATCTGGACCTACACCTCGAATTGTGGAAATATCTCTAGTATCTATTGGAATCCCAAGTTGTTGTGCCAGTTCACTGGAAATTAAGCTAACTTGTGCTCCCGTGTCAATTAACCCTGGAATGTTAGTGTCTTGAAGGGTAACATCAATTGTTAACACTTCCACAGGTTCAAGTTCGGCAAACCGGACACCTCGAAAATGACCTCCTGGAATATCTGGACCATGAACTGTCTCATCTGCAATGTCACACCTAGGTATATGGGTTCGAGGTGCTGGTTTAGGTGTCCATGAAGATGCTAGAGGATTCAGTTCATTTCCAGTGGTTTTGGATACTGCTGTTCTGAACTGGGTAATTCTGGATGTCCAGGGGTGGCATCATCACCCACTCAGACGCTACAGTCATGTTCTGGTTGGTATTCATCTGGAGAGGTTTTCTGTCATCTTTGGCTGGGATCTCATGATGATAGTCGGGTTCTGAAGATCATTTCTTGAAGATTGGACTTCAGCTTCCAATGAGCCCCTGATCTCATTGGAACTGATTAGTTTCCCGACTGTGTTGATTGTTGTGGGTAGATTCATTATTTGGTTTCCTTGAGACGAATTTTCTTGACCTTGTCTTCTAGAAGGGCAGAACATTCCTGGATGAGGTCCTTGACACAAAGGACAGTGGTAGGAAGGTGATGTCCTGGAGCTTGATTGTCGTTGCTGCTGATTGCGAGGGCAATCTCGAACCATATGATCCAGACTACCGCACATAAAACACGCTCCTTTCCATCTTCTGCAGTCCTGTTGAAGGTGTCCCTTCCTTGCACACCACTGACATACTTGACCTCTGTATCTTCTTGGGATCTTGACTGACTGGAGTTTCTTTCACACTCCTGAGAACGTTGTTGTCCTCCCTGCTGATTTCGATCTTGAGATTTTCGACGATCCCTTCCTTGACGTTGACCTTGGGACTTCTGATTTCCATTTTTATTCCCAGAATGGAAGACGCGAGTTCCATTCCATTGTCCTTTTTCATGACCTTGGTTGTTTCGATATTGCTGGTTAGGTGTCTCGTGTCTGGATGACTCTTGGAAGGCTTTGGAGCTGGAGGGATCTGCACCGGGAGAAACCTCAATGGTTTCTTGCCTTGGAAGGGATGGTCCATCACTTGAATGCATGGCCACAAAATCCTGAATGTTGGACCAAGTCACCTTCTTGTTATGCAAGGTCTTGTTCTCATTGATGATCCGGGTCAGTTGTTGTGACAGCCCAGCTGGAACTGTCTCCAAGAACTTCCTCCTCAACTCCTTGCTTGTCTCGAGTGCTTTATTTGGGAAGGCCTGGTGAGCCAGAGTCTCGAGTCTTGCAGCATATACATCTGGTGTCTCTCCAGGCTTCATTGTCGCGTTCTTGAATTCTGACACCTTGCCAGTTGTGAAGGTTTTCTTCATTCTCTTGTAGCATGCCAACAATCTAGCCTTCATATCATCATATGCCACACTGCAACCCCCATAAGCATTATACAAATCTCTGAATTTTCCTGTTAGATGTTTTCCAAGTGTTCCAGTCCAGTCTCTCCGTTCACAAGTAAACTTGGCTGAGCAATGACGTTCGAAGGCTTCTAGATATTCAGGAAAAGATCTTCCACTTGACACATCAAATTCATCAAGATCTGGAGCACTGGTAGGATAAACTCCTGGTGCCATCCTTGAACCGTTGTTACTCTTGAAAGTGGAGGAACGCTTAGTACGTTTAACCCTCCTCTCAGCATCTGGAAGACTGAAGGTCTTATCTGAAGAACTGGAACTGGTCGATCTATTATGTTGTGTCTTGATGGGTTTAGGAGATGCCAGCTTTGTCTTTTCTTTCTTGAAAGTTCGTGTTCCTCTGCTGGTACCTTCTTCCCTGTTCGAGACATTCTCTACATCATCCAGATTCTCAAGCTCGGGCATTGAGTCATGAGAATCTCTCTCTAGATTCAGCATTTCCTTATGTTGCTGCTTCCTCATCAGCTGGTCCACCTGTTGCTGCCAATATTCATTCTGAAGATTCAATTCAGCATTTTCCCTTGATAATTGGTCATACTTAGTCCTTAATCCTGTGTTTACATCCTAGAGTTATTTCCACTTATGTTCCCATGCTTGATGTGACTCTTCCATGGTCTTCTGCTGCTGGGTCATGAGAGCCATAAGCTGACTGATCTGGTCTTGCAATTCTTGAAACTCAGCCATCTCGGGTGTCTCACTGGGTGCCTCAGTAAACTAGCCGGTGTAATTTCCCGGGTCTGGGCACCAAAAATATGTTGGGGAGAGCGAATGAACTTAACTAGAATACTAACTTGGCTACTTCTTGATGGGAAACGAGAAGGTCCCGGGCGGTGAAGTTTTTCTCACCTCCACTGACTGTCACTGAGGGGCAAACAAGACTCCCACATGGCTGAACCAAGAAATGGACTCGACCCGCTAGCTATTTCAAAGATTAACACTGTGTCTGAGTCGGGTCCACTTGAGAACCTGGAAAGCCCTGGCTTCAGGAAAGGTGTGTGCAATGTACACCCAGCAATACTTGAGGACTTCAACCAAATATGGGCGTACACAACAAGCAAGCAAGATTTTAGCAGACTGATTGTGAAGTAAACCAAATGTGACTGGATGAGAAAAGCAGATATTACCCTCTGTTTTTGTTTAATGAAGAGAATCTGGAGGTATTGTTGATTCAAGGACCCTGGGCTTGTCACAAGGAAATCCTTGAAAGTAACAACCCCAGTCTATGAGGACAAAGGCTGAAAAAAATACTAGTTGGTAGAGTTCTAAGGGTTTATTAGCAATCAACTTGAATTATTTACAAGAGCTAGAAAGGGTTATGAGCTTGAGTCTAAACATGGTTTAAGATCATACAAGAGCTAGAATGGGTTATGAGCTTGAGTCTAAACATGGTTTAAGATCAAAAAATGGAAATCCAAAAACCCTGAAAGGGTATGCTATACAAAGGTGCTTACAATTACAATGACAAAAATACTGGACAACAAAAATGGAATTTCTAGAAAAAGATAAAAACTTAACCTATGCTAGAATGGTACAATTAGACAACACAATCGACCTCACTGGACCTAACATCCTTAAGCTAGACTTGAGGTCAATCCAATCACACCTATCTATTATAGTTAAGCCATGGAGAAGCAAAACCTGAAACTATTGGTCCTAGCAATACCTTAGCCTGCACACCGTTATGCACAGGCAATGTCCATTATCACAAGGCACTCTGTTTTATCTTGACTTTTTCTTTTCCTAAACAAATTGAGTTGGCAAGCTAGAACTTCCACAAGCGGAAGCCAACTGTGACTAAAAAAAAACCATGCCAGTTTGTAAGCATTGAAGGCACAATGGATCTAAACAAAAGTACTGAGCTAGTCAGGCATTAAGCAAGACTAATTTGATCTTTTTTTGGATGGAAAGAGTGGGTAATTTTAATACTATGCAAGATATTTGGATTGGACATAGGTTGAATCATTTTGCTTTGTCTTACCCAGCAAATATTTCCCTTCTCTGGAAAATGGTATTTATTAGGGCCTCCTGAAGATGTTAAAAAGTTAATTTGTTAATCAGCAAATTCTTCTGAACTGTCTTTGATTATTCCAAGCCAGATTTTACTATCATTCTTATGAGTTTAGGATTTTGTTGATGGTACAAACACAAACTGTGAGCATGTTCCTTTCTCCCCAGCAATACTGTAACACACCATTTAGGTCTTAAATTTGCAAATGATGAAAAGCCAACACACTAATCAGTTTCCTCATATTTTGCATACAGTTCTTTCAAATTACCTAGTAAGAGGCATTTTTGTTTGTACTCCTTTTCACCATCTTTATTTCTTATACTGACACACTCAGATTTCCCTGCACATATCTGACTTGCTTCCATCATTTTTATAGAAAGCCTTTACTCTGGATATTGTTTCTTCAGTCAATTTTTTTCCTTTACTGTACTTGGGAACTTCTGGAAAAATACTGTACCAAATTGAGCTCTCAAATGTCTGGCTTTGTCAACAGTGTACCTAGTGGCACCAAAAAACTGTTGGGTTCCAGTAATTGTAGAAGGAGATGGTGTAAGTATCTGAACTCTTTGTTGATAGGAAGATGTTGAGTCGAATTCTTCTTTGAGATCATTCATCAGCATCTCGTACCTGTTTAAAAGAAGAAAAATACATAATATAAATCATTGCAATTTTTTTTGACTAAATATTATGAATTGAATAAAATTCAAAAGTTTCAAAGATCATTCTTATAGTACATTAATAAGCAAGTATGTACTGTTAATTTAATTGTCTTGTATCATATTTAGCTGCATTTGTGGTTTGACTTGGTCTCTTACAGGTAAGAGACTGAGTATTAAAGTAATCTAATTTACATAGGTACAGTTTCTTACATACCTTGCAATATCTTTCTCCAATTTTAAGATCTTATTTATTGGATGGTCTAGCAGCATCATCAACTGTCACAGACTCTCTCTCTTCCAATTTCCTTTTTAGAGATGTTGAAGCTCTTTGGTATTTTTTAGATGCCATCTTTGATTTACTGATACTGCTCAGGCCATCTGAAAATTTGATATTTTAAAGTCTACCATTAGGTATATATTGAAAATTATAAAACTATAGAAGTAGAATAGAGTCTTAGCATTACCATTTAAAGAAAATTTTCTTGATCTGCCAAAACTGCTGAGGACTTTTAACGTAAATATCGCATTCAGAAATTTAGATGTAATTAAGAATTCATTGATTAAAAACCTCCCCTTTAAGTGAACAGGGTTGTGTATATAAAATTCCATGCATAATATGTAATAAATTTTACATTGGTCAAACTGGCAAGATGCTTGAGTTACGTATTAAGCAGCATAAATACAGTAGTATAAGAACTGGCCAGGAATCTAATGCCATTTTCATTCACGTAAGAGACACTAATCATCCCATTGACTGGAAAAATGCCTCCAAATTAAGTTTTAGTAAATCTATTGTTAGTAGAAATATACATGAATCGAGTGTGATCAAGAATAATGCTGATTTTGTTCTTAATATTAGCCCTGGGCTTTATAAATTACTTGTACATTGTTAGAAAGGTGGTGTATTATTTTGACTGCATTCTTACCACTTAATTGTTTGCTTTAATTAAATAAATATTATTTTAAAAATTGTTAACATTTTTATGTGTACATTTTAATTGTATTATTGCTTTTATATAGTCTTTATGTACTTGATAGTTTAGTAGACTTTTGTACAGGTTATCTATTGGGAAAATTTTTTAGATTGTTTTTAGATAGGCATTGGAATATTCTGGAAGGAGCATGTGATGATGATTGCACCATGTCTTTGGTTTCCTTAGATTCTTGCCACTTAATTGCCTGTTTTAATTAAATACTATTTCTAATAACTTATAATAATTTTTTTTTGTGTACATATTAATTGTCTAATTTCCTTTACCTATATAGTTTTTATGTATTCAATAATTTAATAGCCTTTAGATTAAGTTATCTATTGGGAAAAAATCTTTAGATTGTTTTATTGTTTTTAAATTGAATTGCCTATTGGGGAATTTTTCGCTTGTGTATTTAACTCATTTACTTGATAAATTCTATCTATTTTTTTCTTGTCCCTGAAGATGTGAATATATCACAAAAGCGCTCAGATTTCGTGTTTCCTTTTCCTTTTCCCTGTGGTTCTTTGCTTATTAAAAAGATCACGTGTTGTTCTGTGATTTCATTATATATATATATATATATATATATATATATATATATATATATATATATATATTATATATTAGTGGTGGACTGGATGTCAGTTTTTCTGCGGATGCGGATGTGGATTTTTAATTTCAATATCCACAGATGCAGATATTTAGTTAATCTATCAATATAATATAGAATTACGAATATATGACATGATTTTTCAAATTTCATGATATTACTATTATGGCAGGCAATGCGTAAGAATTAAAATTAATATTAATGTTTTCATTATGATAAAAATAATAACTTTCTCAAGAGTTTCAGCCACAGGAAATTCAATGAAACAAGTTTCATTCAATTTTCTGTTACCAGGTATTTATATTTTGAGGTTTATATATTTGTTTGTTCATTAATAATTAATACTTTACATGAAATGTGCATGGCTGGGCCTTATAAGCTAATTTAATTGTAAATTGCATAATTTATTAGAGGTAATATCCGCATAACATCTGCCATCAGAAGTGCGGATGCGGATGTTAAAAATGATGTGGATATCCGATCCACCACTAATATATATATATATAAAATCTTCTATATACAGGGTGTCCCAAAAGTCTCCATACATAGGGAAAATTAGCACTTTTTAGCAAAATGTAACTTTATTTACAAAACATTCTCTACATGATTGCCATTTCTTTGTAAACACACACGGATGCATCCTCTCCCACTCATGGTGAACTCGTGTTAACACATTTGGTGTTATGGACGTAATTGCACTTCGAATGCGTTCCTTTAGGCGATCCATGTTCTGTATCTTTTCCTGGTACATTATGTCCATAACACCAAATGTGTTAACACGAGTTCACCATGAGTGGGAGAGACGCATCCGTGTGTGTTTACAAAGAAATGGCAATCATGTAGAGAATGTTTTGTAAATAAAGTTACATTTTGCTAAAAAGTGCTAATTTTCCCTATGTATGGAGACTTTTGGGACACCCTATATATATATATATATACACACACACACAATATCAAATTATAAAACTATAGAATGTGTACTGGTACTTGCATAATTTTATTGCGGTGACATCAAGCTGTTCAAGAGTCTTGTCTAGCTGCTCTCTTTCAAAGTATGTGTCTTGAACATTCATGCACTTAGATGAAGATTTTTGTGGTGAAGGTTCAGATGTATAAGTATCACTTCCTGAACTTACTTTCTTGCTGAATAACTGTTGTGTTTCATCATTTTTATTGATTTTCTTCAAACTTTTGATGAATGACTGAAGCCATGTACAGGATCACTATTTTCAATAACATGATTTGGGAGTGATCACGCAAAACAACTTTTGTGTGTGTTTTGAATGGGTTACAGCAATGCTAGGTATAGGGTCATTCCATGTCAGTTCAACAGAATTTTGGGTCAAAAAAACGTGACCATCACCAATCTTTTTTGAAAATTGGCACACTTTTAGATCTCAGTGAGGAAAACAGAGTGGCACTTGTTTCAACACTCTAGGTCGTATGGTTCCAGAGATATGGCCATTCGAACTTTGTGAAAAAAAGGTCATTTTCTAGTCATACCATATTTCAACATGAAATATCTCCGCTCCTATTGCACTTACAGAGACCATTTAAACACTATTTTAAAGCTTTTAAGCAAATCTATAACTGTGTTTCTATTCATATTTTACCTCAGTGGTAAAAAAAAAGGTTTATCTTATTTTTGACCTTTGACCTTGTGTAGGTAGGTCATTTGATGTCACAACTAATTTTTTTCTCCTTTCACCCAATTTTGGGTACACATGTCTACCTTAACCTAGAACAAGATTTTTAGTGTTGATTAAGTTAGTATAGACGCTACAGCCATTTCAGTGGACCATACCTACCTCCATTTTGACCAAGTACCTTTTTCCACCAAACTTTGGAGCACCGTTTCTTTGGAACTGTTTGAGCTAGAGTGTTGAGAAAAGTAGCCTGCCATTAGATTTGTCTCATTGAGATCTATAATATCTGCTATTTTTAAGACAATTTGCCTTTTTATATGTATATTAAAATAACCTATTCCTTTATTTTTACCAATTGAGTTATAAGAATCGATTCTTGTCTAGCTGGGTGAAACCATGAAAAAAGAGGCATAAACATAACTTTATATTTAAAAAAGGCAGTTATTAGGTATTTACAATATATTTTATGGAAGCCATTATTGTTACATTGCTTAGTGCAAATGCAAACAGAATGTGTTCCACTGGCACCTGGCAACACGCATTCTTTTGGCCAAAGCTCTGCAAATTTTGAAAATCATATTTTAATTGTTGGATGGTTTGTTTTAAAAAGCTCAAATGCTTCTTTTAGGTTGTAGTACAGGATCTGGCCTAGAGTTCATATAAATTTCTGGGTGCAGAGGTTTTGACAACTAATCTAGACTAATTTTGGGGCATAGAATCCAAATTTTTCTATGCCATCGCACCAAATTGGTGCGAAAGTGGTCAAAATGGCAAAATTTTATCAGTTTTTCATATTTTTGTCATATTCTTGAGTTGAAAATTTTTTTAAGGGCAATTATTTGTTTGAGAATCTGTGTTTGTAACATACAGCTGCTTGAACCAAGAAAACTGACAAAAATGTAAAAAAATAATAGTAAAAAATTAAGTAAATATTGTCAAAAAATCACAAAAATGAAATTTTTGGCTATTTTGGTGCATAAACTAGCTCTAACCAATCTTATTGAACTAAATAGTCAAGAAATTAGATATTAATAGCTCTACTAAAAATTTCCTAATACAAAAACATGTATAATTGTCTAAATTTTGGGTTACAATGGTTAAAAATGGTTGTAGAATATTTGAAAAAATAGACAAAATATAAAAAATAGTGCTAATTTTATAAAACTCTTAGGTTTGCATGTTGTAAAAGACTGTGAGATAAGATCATGTATTATTTCTGATGATGAAGTTGAATGAAAATCTTGCAAAAGTGGCAAAGAGTTTGGCAAAAATGACAAAAACTGTCAAGGCCACTTATATGATTGAGAAAGAGTGTTACCGTCACTCAGGTGCATCTTCCCAGTGCAGCACCATGGCAATGGGCTAAGTTATAGCTAACTTAGTGGGAACGACCTCATTTAATGATGAGACCCCATTATTTTTTATTTTTTTTTTTTTTTTTTTTTTTATTGAAACATTATTTACAAATAAAAGCACTATGGCTTTTGTGGTATCATCTTCCGACACCATGAAAATGAAACAGAAGTACAATGTACAGATTTGTTCATCTGTAATTTTATTCAGTTACCTGCTGAAATTCAGGCGTTAGGATTTTGGCATGTTCTTTGATTGCACTTGCAGAATGAGCAGCATGGTATGGATGACGCAGTGCAAGGGCATTTTGACCTCTTGGTACAGGTTTTGCAGCTGCAAGGTTCAATCAAATCCTGAGGTTTATCTGGGTAATCGGTTAGATGAGGTTCCAAAAGTCCCTCATCAGACTTTACGTAACCATAGTCAAGTGGATTTAAATTTTCAGATATGGAGCCATATGGAGAGTCAAGCCAAAGTTTGCACTGAAGGTATGCCCATTTAATATGCAGTCTAATACTTTTTGAAGAGCAAGGAAGCTGAGTAAAATCGATTTTGTCCCCAGTTTTGTAGTATTGCTCAGATCTTAGTTGATCAAATGATATGGATTTTGACTTGGGTTTGATGCAATGAACCAGAAAGTTTTTGGCACCTTTGATTATTTCCTCTGTAAGTGGTTCCTTGCCAAAGTCCTTAATTTCATCAAAGTAGTTTGACTGCTTCAGTGCACTAGATTTTGTGCCTACTTTACTGACACTGTCACAGCCAGTTCAAGCATGCAAGGCAGGTAAAACTTGGATCAAATCGTTTTCAAGCTTTTGATGCAAGCCATGCAGAGGAATGATTTTGTGACTTGTTCCAGAGCCTTTAACAAACCATAATTCCTTCAGGCCATGCTCAATCCATTTTGTTAAATGGTAGATGAGGCACACAAAGATATCAGTATCACTGGTAGCTACTGAAACTGTAGCTCCACCACCAGGCATTGCTTTATCCACCACATAGTTTACATGTAACATCACTTTGTCATCTGCTTCTTCTTGTGAAGAACAAAGCTCAGGAATTTCGCAGACCTTCCCATTTTGGAATTGGACACAAACTTCAGGTTTTTCAAGAGTACCACCTCCCAGTACAATTACTTTATCTCCATGGTAGTTTTCCATGAAAAAGCTGACAAAATTTTTTTGGAAGTTTGCCTTGTTATCTGTGGAACTCCAATACTTGTTGAAGTCGATTGGAAGCCTCTGCTCAGGTGATGTTATGGAAATTTGTATTTTTGAATGCGCAATTGATCTCATCTGTTCTCCAGTCTTGATGCTTGAAGCCTTGGATCCCATACTCAAAAACATATTTAAAAGTGATTGTGCAAATTCACCAAATGTTTTCAACATTGCTATTTTCACCGGGAATTTCCTTACTTGAGCCATAAAATCTATGATCATTGCATCATTCCCTTCTAACAACAATGGGAGGTCTTCACCCAGTTTCCTTTCAAGTTCCGATCCCAATTCCGATTTCTTAGATTTCTTCAAAAAACCATCACTGTCTACAAGAAAAAATGGAAGAGGTGTAATTTCATGGAAAACTAATTGATTCAATGGAAATTCCCTGAGCTGAGCAAATGCAATGTAGTTCAGTGCTGCAATGGTTTCTTTTTTATGTCATATTCCTTTCGTTTTCTGGAAGTGTTCCTTGCTGTTGCGGGTTTTTGCCTCTTAACCCTCTAACCGCCCAATTTTTTTTTTTACAAAAAAAAATTTCTTTACATATTTTTGGAGTTGTATGGGGTCTTTAAAACTTACTAGACACTTATTTGTTTCAAATTCGACATTATAAGCGAAAATATATTAATGGACGAATTCGTCCACTTGGGAAAGTGATCAACATTTTAATGAGAAGTCATTTGATACTGGTTTCAGAAAAAAGCAAGAAATCAAGAGGTTATATGAAATAAAAAACATCTGAAGGTATTGCAACTTTATTAACACATCTTAGAGTAACTAATTAATTTTTCTAGAATTACATTACCTAATTAATATTATTCCATGTATACTGGGCCTATGTCAAAACTTTCAGTTTGTATGAAAATCTCTGAAACAATTATTTGTTATGTTCAAGCACAAGTTTACATTACATTTTGAACATAGACATTGGTTTTTCCCTTGCACCCAGCTTTTTTGCATATTCTTCTAATGTCCTGTATGGAAGGCATATGGCCAACATTATCAAGTCTTATCGACTTTTCTGGGAGTGCTTGCCAAGGCCTTCCCTTTTTGCATTTTTGCTCGTTACTTCTACCCTCCAAAGGTGGTCTTCCTCTTTTGATTCCCCCTACTGTTTTGCCTTCTTTCATCAGGACGAATGCTACTCTAAGTTTGAATTGGGCAAGTGGAAGAATTTCAGATTTTGGTAACTGGAGATTATTTGCATCTCGCCTGTAGAGCAACCAACTGTTGACAGTTACCATGTCAATCATGTGGAAGATAAGTTTATGATAATATTTCTTTGATCTTATGTCTATTCTATAAATTGATATTAGACAATCAGCTAAATCAGCCCCTCCCATTGATTTGTTGTAAAGCTGTACTATGTTTGGACATTGAATGCCAATTTTGTGTTTCTCTTTATTGGCATATCGGGACACAGTTGTCAAAGGATTTACCTTAGCAAATGTTGATAACATATTTACAGTCTTATTATCATACCATTTAACATATGTTACTTCAACTTCCTCACCTACAGACTTTCGTTCTTCATAGGAACCTCTTCCTTTCTTTGAGATCTTTATCAGCATCTTTTCCCTTTTTTATGCCTGGTATGCGAGGCACACGCACTGTCCCACAACACCAAATACCTCTTCCAGCAAGATGACGCATCAATGGAACAGAGGTAAACCAATTATCAAAATATAATAAATGGTTGTTGTTGGAAGGAATTGTTTGAGCTAAGTGAAGAACTATGTTTGAACTTGCTTTTAGATCAGGCACCGTGGGATCATTGACAGGTTGAATCTTTCCTGTATATGGTATAAAGTCATATGTCATTCCTTTACTGTCAGCAAGAACAAAAATCTTATACCCCACTTTAGGGTGTGACCGTTGCCCTCCAAAAATCAAAAAATGGTCCTACAATGCTGTTCAAAGTTTTAGTGTTGTGTATTTATCTAGGAAACACCCCTGTAAATTTTCTTGGAGATCGGTGCATGTTTGAGCTAGCACCGTCGTACCAGCAAGTATTGCTATTTCAGCTTATGAACTTCATAAATAAGTGTGAAAATAGCACATTTTATCAGATTTTCATTTCCGGGTCTGGAATGCTGACCCACAAATTTTCCACGTATTATTTTATTGCATTTAATTTTAATGATGCTCTTTTCTTTTCCCTTGACAGTGATTTGATGTTGTGAATAGAGAATTTAATCATGGATACACGGCAAGATGATGAGTATGTCAGAATGTTATTGGGCACCGTACCCCGAGAAGAAGAAAAGGAAATAAAGGGCTGGAAACTGCCAACTAATAGGCAGGTCTTACTATGTCTGTTAGCAAACCTTCGGGATATGCATTGGGACCAGGCTTTATCTGCCACCATTGACAATGTGCTTTTGCATTACCAGAAGGCGAATGTCCCGACCATTACAGGCAGGAACAATATTGGCCGAGTGATTAAAACTTACTATGACAAAGACTACATGATGCTTATGAAAAAGAATGAGGATAGAAGACGGGCTGATGATCCTGGAATTATGAAGTTTAAATCAGAATTGAGCCTGACGATGAAATTTTATAAGAACACAGTGTTGAAAGACATGGTGGCTGCGAAAAAGGGGAAAACTCAGGCCGAACAAGATGCCATCGATACTGACATACTCTTTATGAAAAGCATGCTAAGTGACAGAGTAGCTACCTACTCTGGGGTAAACAAAGTACTCACAGAAAAGGTTCAGAAGCGACAGAAAAGGCAGATGCGAGAAGAGAGAGAGCAATATGATCATGCTGAGAATGTACAGGCTGATATTGATTCACCTATTAGCTCTGATGAGGACGATGACATTGATGAGGCCAGCACTGCTGAACCAAAGAGAGAACATCAGAGAACAGTGAAAGAGGGAGTTTCAATTTTTGTGCCCCATGATATTCTGAAGTCGGCAGAACTTGTTTCATGCAGTGTTCGAAACAACATCTCGCCGACCCAGCTGAGTGCAATTGTGTACTCCCTTGTATCTGCATGTGGTGGAGATACATCAAAGCTGAGTCTAAATGCAAGGACGGCCCACCGATACCGAGCTTCCATCGTGTCAGAAATAAGTTTAAAAATCATGGATGAATGGCAACCATCAGACAAAGTACTGGTGCACTGGGATGGTAAACTTATGGACATGCTGGATTCCAAAGGCACTGATGACCGCCTGCCCATTCTTGTGTCTGGTGTCAATGGCACAAAGCTTCTTGGAGTCCCACCTCTTCCGCATTTGACTCAAAAAGCTGGCCTGGTTCAAGGAGACTTGATATCAACAGCAACCAAACAACTTCTGGTCGATTGGGAGTGTGAACAGAATGTCGTTGGTATGGTTTTCGACACAACTTCATCCAATACAGGTAAACCTATTTCAAACATCAGCGTGAATTTATCACGACATTAATACCAAAATACAGTGAATGATTTAACAGAAATCTGCAAAAAGCACGTGCCTGAAATGGTGGCCTTAAACTACAATTACATTTTTTTTCAGGACAAAAAACAGCTGCTTGCGTCTCCCTCCAAAAGGAATTAGAGCGTGCCGTATTCTGGTGCGCCTGTCGCAGGCATGTGGGCAAAGTCATCCTAGGTGTTTGCTGGGATTGCCTGAAAGTGGAGGGCTCTTCAAGTCCAAACATAATGGTTTTCCAGAGGTGAGTCATAAGCTTTACAAAATAACAAGGAATATTATTATCTAATGAACAAATTTAGTGGAATTTCTTTCATTAGACTTATAAGATATACTAACATCAAGCAAATGATCGATCATATCAATCTTAATACCCCTAAAACAATATTATAGATTAGTACGAAATACAATAATCCCAATAATTGCATTTCTAGGTTCAAGAACCATTTCTCTCAACTGGCGTACAATGAAAAAAAGAAATACTACTACCCCGCAATGCCTGGAGTGTTTGAGGAGCACCAGCAGGAGATGGCTGACTACTTCCGTGAATCTCTAGCCCAACCATTTACACGTGGCGACTACAAGGAGCTGGTAGAGCTTTGTCTGCTGCTTGTAACTAAAGGATCCGAGCCAGTGAACTTCACAATGGTCTACCCCGGCGCACTTCACAAAGCAAGGTGGATGGCTAAACTGCTCTATACCCTCAAGATTGTCCTTTTGTCAGGCCAGATCAAAGAGCAGTTTCCCAAAGCCGAGGTTGTGACTAAAAGTCAAATCAGCAAGTTAGAATGGTTTGCTGTGTTCACAGTCGCTGTTTATGTCCCATGGTGGATTGTTTGCCCCGTTCCAGCAAGTGCGCCACTGAATGACTTGAATTTGGTCGAAACCTTGGCTGAATTTTCCCCATATGACGCCACAATAGTTGACAAAGCACGTGTGGCACTCGGTAGACACACTTGGTACCTAACTGAGGAGTTGGCCCCACTGGCTTTGTTCTCGTCCCAAGTACAAGAAAGGACAAAAGAGGAAGAGGAGATGAGGAAGGCCATTCTTTGCCATGAAGGCACTGAAGTTACTAAGAGAGTGAGGCTCAATCATGGGGGCTATGGAAAGCCATATCTTCCTCCTGTCCCAGAAAGTGGCACTGCCCTGGTGGACCTAATTGGGCCTGACTCAAGCTGGTTCTTCACCATTTTAGGCATGCCCTATCAGTTTCTCCACAGTCCAGCCAGTGAATGGGCGGATCATGACGACTACCTGAACATGAAACGGGTTGTGGACGAGCTTCAGGTCGTCAATGAGGCTGCAGAGCGTGGTGTAAAACTTTGCCATGACTTTCTTAATGTTGCCAGGGATGAGGAGCGTTTTCAAGAAGTCCTTCAAGTAGTTGAAAATGACAGACTCCGCGTTCCTAATCAGCGCAAACGATCATCTGTTTCCGAACAGAAATCATGGTTTCTTGCTCTAGAGAAATAATACCTTGTGAATATATGATAAAACCCCTTAATGTACCATGAGAGAATAAGAATGATTAACTTTTTTGTGTTAGTGATAACAGCTTTTAATTAAGACAGGCAAATGATTTGTGTTAATATCCCTTATGATGGTTGTGTAATCTCATATATAGGCGCGTATGCCGTATAAGCAAAATCGCTATTTTTCAAATTGCTGGTGCTCACTCGAATATGCATGAATCTTCAAAAAATTGCACGTAGGTATTTTTTATGTCAATATGCAACACCAAAATTTTGAACAGCATTTTAGGACAAAGTTGGGGCAACTGTCACACCCTACCCCACTTATGTGGCTTACTGGGTATGTATTGTCTTATCCCACTATTGCCCTTGAATGGTACAAGCTGTTCATCTATATACAAGTTTTGTATCATAGGAATTTGCCTAAATTTTTCTCTTAGATGGTCAACCATTGGATGCACTTTGAAAAGCTTATCATTATTATTACCATTTGAATCCAAGGTTGAGTTATCTACCATATGTAGTTTTGATTTGATAGCTTCCCATCGATTACGACTCATAATATCTGCTACAATATCCCTAAGAGGACCTAACTGATTGCACCAATGCATCCTAGTACTAGGCAACTTACTAATAGAGAAATATAAACAAATACCTAACCATTGCTCCAGTTCATTTTGATCTATGTTGAGAGGCTTATTAGGATTTGTTTGCACTGAATACAAATTACTTTGTGTAACCAAAACATTTAGCAACTCATCTGTAAAGAAGCTGCGAAAGTATTCAATTGGTTGATGGAGATCATCAGAAAATACATGCTCTGGGCCTAAATATTCATGAATAGTGGTAGAATCAGTTGGACTGCCTTGTCGCCATGACACACGGGAAGCAGTTGAAGAAGTGGGTTGCTCTTCTTCTGACTCATCTTCCAGAGAATCTTCTTCCACAGAGGTCCGGTCTATTGTAATGTCCACCATGCCTTCAAGATTGATGTCTATAATGAGAAAAAGCACAATTGTAGAAGTTATTTGCCAATGAATATCTAAATTTAGCATTTTCTATCTGATTGTGTGGGATTATAATCCAAAATACAGCCTACCTTCATCATTATTTCGTTCAGGAGCATAGTCTGGATCGACCACAGAATCATCATCATCATCATCATCAAGATCACCGTCAGAGTTATTAAAAGCTTGTGCTTCAACTTCTTGAACATGTCTTCTCCGTTGATGCCTCGGAATTGATCCTCCATAAAACTCTGACACTGAAATAGCAATGAAAGAAAATTAAAATTCATATACCGGTATACAGTATTTATCTTCAAATATATTATCAAGAAAGTCAAGTCTCATTAGCCTACGCTATAGTAGGACTAAAATGGAAAAAAAGGCAAGCAGTTTATGCGCTCAGTGAGGGTCAGTGAGACTTGTGAGCGCTATATAAATCTATTTATTATTAATATTTATCAATCAGGCTTGGTATAGTATTCTCTAAAAGCACCAACATATTGATGCAAACTGTTTTTGTTGAGACAAATTGTAACTACACTATGCAACAAAATACATTGATAGAAAAATTAATTTTAGCCTAGATCATCCAATCACTCCTTCCATTCCTTGCTTGCAGTCAAGAGCATAATCACTATATATCTCAGATGATAAAATTGGGCCTTATGTAATCTGGGATGGGTGTAAATTTTTATTGATTCAGGAATTTTCATCACTGCAGAGCCCATATGGACGAATTCGTCCATAATATATATATTGCAAACACTCTTTACAAAATAATTTCACTGCTATTTTCAACACTCGCTATCAATAACATACATTTTGTTTACATGTATAAGTTTTTTCAAAGTAATTACATACCTGGTATAGTGTCCATCGTTTTCAAAACACGAGGCTACACAAGAGAAAAAAAACACACGTGCGTCATCATCTCAAAGTGGCGAAACTCTAAGTCAAGACTGGAAAATCATCGAATGGAAAACGCTAGAATCGCACTGTTGACGTCATTACTGGGTGGAATCGTCTGCTTGGGAACTGAGCAATGTATTTACGAGTATTACGCCTAATTAAATTAGTGGACGAATTCGTCCACGTGGGCGGTAGAGGGTTAATTGCTGCAAACAAAGTTTTTTTTCTCAAGCTGTTCGGTTTTGAAATTCTTGTAAGCAACATCTCCTCTATCCAGGCAAGTAATGTGATATGTATAAGACTCTTTATCCTCTTCACCTGTAGCAATGTTTCTGAATGGTTTGCCATCTAATGTTTTGCTCAATGTGTTTCCAACTTTGTAAATGTACTGTTGAATAGCTTGAACATTAGTGGAGCTCGATAAGGCATGGCTCTTAGAGTATTCATGATGAATATCATACTCATCACAATTTTCAAACTGGCTGGAACCTCTCATTTGTGAAGAATATAAGTCCTTCTCATGTTTAATAATATTCCACAGTGCCACTGCTTCCTTTCTCCAAGTAAAGCCAATTAATCCTCGGGACACTTTTGCAGGCTTATTATAATGTTGCTCAAGTGCCTGGTCCATTGGAACTCCACTACATTGTCGTGTCGTTCTCCTCACTACAAAACCACCACTAAGGAATGATTTGTGGAGATCAGGAAAATGTACCTCAAGGTTTAAACAGTCCTCAAAGAAGATTGGTGCCCATCTGGCGTAGTTGGTTCTATTGTAGGCGAAGAAAAGTGGGATTGATCTCTGTATGGAAGAAAGAAATAGTGACCAATCACCTGCCCGCATTGAGTAGGTTAAATCTCTGATGATTGGATACAATCTATTGGTAAAATGATACCAGTAATGAAAGTTTTCATTACTATCAGACCTCTGCTTTATATACAGGGTGTACATAAAGTCAGGATCTATTTTTGTGAAGCACTTGGAAATTATATGGAATTCAATCATAAAATGATAAAGTAGTAACATTTATTAAATAATTAAGAGTAGGATTCGACGTGACGCCTATCAGTATCCCTGCACAGCTCAAATCGTTCCGCAGCATTTCTAAACACATTCTGGAGCATTTGCGGGGTTATGTTATCTGCAGCAGTTCATATATGTGTACGTAAGTTTTCAAGATTCGTAATCTTTGTCTGATAGATGTGCGATTTGATAAAGCCCCATGCAAAGAAATCTAAAGGGGTTAAATCTGGTGATCTCGCTGGCCAAGGTCTGTTGCTTCCACATCCGATCCAGTGATTTGGGAAACGTCCATTTAGATAATCCTGAACAATTTTGGCATAGTGACAAGGAGCACCATCATGTTGATAGACGACAGTACTAACAATCCTATCCCCGTCGTCTATCAACATGATGGTGCTCCTTGTCACTATGCCAAAATTGTTCAAGATTATCTAAATGGACATTTTCCAAATGCTGGATCGGACGCAGAAGCAACAGACGTTAGCCAGCGAGATCACCAGATTTAACCCCTTTAGATTTCTTTGCATGGGGCTTTATCAAATCGCACGTCTATCAGACGAAGATTACGAGTCTTGAAAACTTACGTATATGAACTGCTGCAGATAACATAACCCCGCAAATGCTCCAGAATGTGTTTAGAAATGCTGCGGAATGATTTGAGCTGTGCAGGGATACTGATGGGTGTCACATCGAATCCATCCTACTCTTAATTATTTAATAAATGTTACCACTTTATCATTTTATGATTGAATTCCATATAATTTCCAAGTGCTTCACAAAAATAATCCTGACTTTATGTACACCCTGTATTTTGACTATTTTTTCAAGTATTTTACAACTATTTTTATCGATTTATACCCAAAATTTAGACATTTGTGCATACCTTGTTTTACTAAATTCTTGCAGAGCTATTAATATCTAATTTCTTGACTATTTAGTCAGATATGATTGGTTAGAGCTAGTTTATGCACCAAAATAGCCAAAAATTTCATTTTTGCAATTTTTTGATATTTACTTAATTTTTTACTATTTTTGCTATTATTTTTTTACATTTTTGTCAGTTTTCTTGGTTCAGGCAGCAGTATGTTACAAAAACAGATTCTCAAACAAAAAATTGCCCTTAAAAATTTTTTCAACTCAAGAATGACAAAAATATGAAAAAATGAAAATTTTGCCATTTTTGCCAATTTTTTGCCATTTTGACCACTTTCGCACCAATTTGGTGTGATGGCATAGAAAAATTTGGATTCTCCACCCCAAAATTAGTCTACATCAGTCATCAAAACCTCTGCACCCAGAAATTTATACGAACTCTGGGCCAGATCCTAGACTATTGCATAAAATTAGCGATTTTTGTTTTCTTTCCTGCCTACCATCAGCTCCTTTTACAGAAACATAGTCTTTCAACTCTGGCATTTGTCTACTTACATCTGGTGAATGATAGAAGTCAATTACTTTGGCAGCAGTTTCACTATTCAGGCATTTCCCCAAATGTGGATTAGGAGTTGAAAGCACTCCCTTCTCCCTCACCAAACTCTTTGCTTGCCTAGCCATGTAATCTGAGCACTTAAATTCTTCTCTGATCTTTACTTGTGTCCATCTTTTTGGTAGGATAGTAAGAATTGTCAGTTTTTCACTTCAACTTGTCACTTGATTAAATTTCTCTCTTAGTTGTTGAAGAATCTCCAGTTCTGTATCATCTGAGTCACTGCATGAAATTGGTTGTTTAGTTGCAAGTTCAAGCTTTCTTTTCACAACTCCTACTTTCCTCAACTTTCTCTTTGCGTAACCAGTGTTGTCAGAGAGTTTACATGGTTTTATCAGGGTCTCATCAAGTGTGGCCAATGAAGCATTGAATATACTAAGCTCATACTGCATTTCAACTACATCTCCAACAGTTTGTAGCTGAGGCAGGGTTGTTAAAAATCCAGGTTTTTTTTTAAAATTGCCCAACCCATCCAGTTTTTTTTTTTTAAACCTTGGTTTTTTATAATAAGACCCGGTCTTTATAGATAAAAGGTGGGTTTTACTATTTTGATGGGAGTGTCAAGTGTAAACATTTAACCAATCAATAGGTATTATTTTATGTAACTATATATCTATAATTACATGTTAATAATGGTTGCACTGGGTATATACTTGGGTAGCTACCCACTTACCCAGCCAGGCTAGATTTTTTACATAATAAACCCTGGTTTTATTGAAGATAGTAGGTATATATAAAAAAAATTAGTGGAAATTATTTATTTCCAGACAACACAAAACAATAAACTAAAATTTGCTGTAACTGTAAATCCTATACTTATGTAATAAATGTACTTAATTCCTATTAGAGTATGTTAATGAAAAAAAATTTCTACCAATCATTTGTGTCATCTTTATCTTTCTTCATTGTTTGATGACAAAAAACTAATTTTTCTGCTTTGTCTACACCTAGCCTATTTCGTAATCTATTATGTATGAACCCAAAGGTTGAAAAAAGGTGTTTAACTGAAGCAGAACTTGCAGGTAGGGAGCTGAGAGTTGTCATAAATTTGCAGAAATCTTCTTTTGCAATAGTACTACTGAGGTGTGCACTTTTCTTTGTTGCAATCTTCCACCACTTTGCAGGAGAGAAGGCATTTATTACTTCATCTGAAAGCAGAGATTTCTGGAATGCATCTGTGTCCTCAATTGTTAGTGCAAGGAGAGCTGGAACATAATCTGGGTTGATCTCTCTTAGCCATGAATACAATGTTTCTTCCTGCTCTGAGTTCAGTTTAGCTCCTTTGTATTTGGGATGAGCTTGGTAAGCTGCCAGATGAATTGGAGTGATGCACTGTTTAAAACGTTTCTCAATTATTTGATGGTAGGACTTCAGAATTGGGGCATTCAAAAGATTTAACCAAATATCAACAGCATCACCTAAAATGCATTCATCTTTCTGCAAGGAGTCCAAAGCCTTAGACACAAGCTGCAGCTGCTTTTGAAGATGCATTGTCTCCATATAAATGCCTGCATTGTTCATTATCTTGATAATGTTGGCATCAGGGTCATTCTCTGTCAGATCAACCAAAAAAAATTGAAATTAACACCCTCATCTCATATTTTGCTGAAATTTGGTTTATAGGGAGTTTGTGAGCCCTGAATCCATTTCTGAAATTATAAGGTCAATCCAACCAACGGTTCAAGAGATATGACCTCGGGCAATTTGAGGTCACTCACGAGGTTACTAACATTTGGTGAGCCATAACTTGGGTAATAATTGTCATAATTATATAAAAGTATATATATTTAGAATCAGAAAATGACAAGGAATCCAAATATGCAAGTTTTAGAACTCTAGGTTGAAAAATAAAAAAGTTACACTGTAACCAAAATTTGAGGTCATGATTTGACCTCTGGGGTATCAAATGAGAATTTTTTTTTTAAATGTAAAAAATGAAGGCATAGGCATTGGCTATTAGAATCAGCAAAAAAAAAGTTTGTTTGTTAGTATTTTTCATGTAACTAACATATAAGTGAACACCATATTCATAAGTTGTGCGTCAATTCTACCTATTTTTTCACACTTAAGCTCATAATTTGACCTATAGAAATTAAAATTACATCAATCACACTTTCATGTTCAAAACAGATTTTGTGTATTTTCTGATAATTCTTCAAGAATGTATCAATGCAGTCACCTTGGCTGTTCCATCTGGTTGAATTAGGCAGTTGAGGCTTTATATCACCTTTTTCTTGAAGCCAACCAAGAGGCTGATGATGATTTCAGAAGTATCTTTGTACTTCTACTATTTTGTTTAGTACTGTCTTTGGGGTTATTTCAATCTCAATCAAATTCAAGTAATGTGCTGAACAGCCATAAGTAAAGAGACATCTTTTGTTATTATCGTCTTTTGTTTGGAAGCTTTCCTGCAGTTTTTTCCTTGCAGAAATCATTTTGTTCTCACTGTCTGAGCAGAATGCCACAACCTGCAAAATACAATACAAAATACATAAAATTATAAAGTCAACATTTAGCAATACGGTACGTTAAATCTAAAATTGTCCAAAAAATCAAACTTGCAATGCTAGATTCTGTGTGACAAATGGACTGAAAGCAAAGTAACAAAGAAGTGAATGTGCTAATTAAAATGTATTAGTTATTGAAAAGTGAAATTTTGATCTAAAACTTAACAGATTAAAAAATCAGCCTATATCATATACAGGGTGTTTATAAAGTCAGTATAGTCATCTGGGGTGAAAAAAAAAATTTGCCTTAACTTAGGCCTACAGACTTTATTATTAGGGATGGACATGAACCTGTATGCTCACATTATAAAGGCCAGGTGTCATAATAACATGGCAATAGAATTTTTTTTCCTGCAAAATATTTAATTGGTAAAATAAAAAAAAACTTAATTTTTTTTAACCCCATGGAAAGGGGTGAAAAAAAATATAGCATTAACTCTGGTATATGGTCCTCAAAACACACAATATTGGTGTCAATGGAATTACTGAGATATAATAAACCCTTTGTTGCATAACCCCTTTGCAACATTGAACAACATTTGCATTTCAACATTCCTGCACTCCCATTTTGTGCCCATACTAATACATAAAACGTGTTCTTTTTAACTCCCCTCCCCTCTCCCCCTTTGCAGCATTGATTTGTTGCATAGCCCTTCCCCCCTTTCGCAGCATTGATGTTGCATAACCCTTCCCCCTTCGCAGCATTGATGTTGCATAACCTCCCTTCATTGCATAACCCTACCCCTGCATTGTGTATCCCCCTACCCCCTTTGTTGCATAACACATTTGCAACATTGAACATTTGCATTGCATTTCAACATTCCTGCACTCTCCCATTTTGCGCCCATACTATTACATAAAACCTAGGTTCTTTTTAACCCCAAAGAGGCTTCAACTGTATGGGGTTAAAAAAAACATAGCTTCACAAGGCTTATGCCACAGACTATGTTTTATTTCTCCTCATGCATTACAAGATACACATCTTCACACTTTTCAACGTAAGTATAAATATTCTACAGTGAAAAATAATTCAGTGCCAAGCAAATAAATGCAAAAAAGTTTTCTTTACATAGTTTTTGACACTTTTTTCCGGTGCTCATTTCTTGGAAATGAACAAACATAGACATCATTTTACCAACACTTTTGAAGGATATAGTGGGCTACCTAACAAAGTTTCTTAAAAATTTTCTTTATATTAAAAATTATTTTAAGGGGCCTGTTCATTTTCACCCCATTTTTTTCACCCCAGATGACTATATCTATTTCGGTGAAAATGTCAAAAAATGGGTAAAATTCAATAACAATTTAATAGAAGGCAAACCTTTAATGATACTTAGAGAGAAGGGAACTTTTTGGAAAATTGAAAAAGTTCCCTTTTTCAATGTTCCTAAAAGTTCCCCTTTTCAATGTTCCTAAAAGTTCACCCTTTTCAATGTTCCTAAAAGTTCCCCCTTTTCAATGTTCCTAAAAGTTCCCCCTTTTCAATGTTCCTAAAAGTTCCCCCTTTTCAATGTTCCTAAAAGTTCCCCCTTTTCAATGTTCCTAAAAGTTCCCCCTTTTCAATGTTCCTAAAAGTTCCCCCTTTTCAATGTTCCTAAAAGTTCCCCCTTTTCAATGTTCCTAAAAGTTCCCCCTTTTCAATGTTCCTAAAAGTTCCCCCTTTTCAATGTTCCTAAAAGTTCCCCCTTTTCAATGTTCCTAAAAGTTCCCCCTTTTCAATGATCCTAAAAGTTCCATTAAATGTTTGCCTTCTATTAAATTGTTATTGAATTTTACCCATTTTTCGATGTTTTCACCGAAATAGATACTGACTTTATAAACACCCTGTATACATATACATACATACATACCTTACACTTGAAAGTTGATTCACAGTAAATAATCTGCTTAGCAAGGTTAGCACAGTAATCAGCTGTTTTCTTTTCTGAGCCAGTATCCACACACCTGATGAAGAATGCCTTGCTTCCAGTATGTAAGCATGTTGCTATAATTGGATGGTTGTGAATATTTGACCAGCCATCCTGTATCATAGTGACTTCCTGACCTTCTAGTTCTTTGCACAATGTTTCTTTACATTCTCCATAAACAGCATCCAACAAAGTTGTACTTAGCTGGTGTCATGATAGACTGTTATATGAGCCTCCTCGAAGCATTGTTATTAGCGTTTTCATATGATGGTTTTCAGCTACACTGAATGGAATGTTACAAGCAAAAAAGGTTTTTGCAAATTGAATATCCAGTTTCTTCTTTTCAGATTCTGTAGTTTTATGTGTGAATCTGTCAATACCAGGTGTAATGGTGCCTATGGTGGCAACATTTGGATACTTTGTTCTTGATTCTTCATTTTTATCACAGTAGTTTGACAGCGCACTAGCAGGCCTTTTACTTGGAGTGGATGTGAGAAATTTACCCATTTGTGTCACTGATTCACTGGAGGTATTATAAAGTGCAGATTCCAGCACAGTTGATTTTGATTTATTGCATACACTCATTTGAGATGTAGAGGGCTCATCAGCATTAGCACTAACTGCACATATTTCTGCATCTGATGTGTCCGACTCCACTATTTGTTTTTTTGTTATACAATGAACACTTTTTCAGATGTTCTCTTAATTTTTCTATTTTAGAACTAATTTTCAAACCACAGTGTTTGTATTTCTGTTTAACTTCATTTCCATGTTCATATTTTTCAAATTCACACCACTCTTTGGCTTTATAATGTCCTCTGCCTGTCATTTAGCAGAAACAAAAATAATTAAATAATGCTCTGAAGTAAAAGAGAAACAAAATTATAATTATAATAAAGCCACAGTTTATATGAAATCTCTAAATAATCAGAAAGGAATAAACAACCAGCAAACACTACAAGATAAAAAATGAAATATTTTATTAAAACCTAAATATATGAAACAAACATTAATTACAGGAGCATTGTTCTGGAATTTTTGAAACATACTCAAGAAATTTTGAGAAAAGATTTCTTGAACATTCTTTTACACATGCTTTACAATATATAGTAGCTTCTCTGAAATAGGCCTACAAAATAAGTTACTTATAAACACTGACAAAAATGTGTTTACTTATAGTAACATTACACACATTAATTTTACTCATAACATCAACTCCATGCAAAAGAAGCTGAAGTGCATTGTCAAACACCTCTGACAATACTGATGCATCAGAATTTAATTCTAGTAAGAAAACTAAATCAACAATCTTGCCTAACATTGATAGATTTGTGCACAAGATATCGGAAGCAGAAAAATGTCAACTAGATTTGCAGTTGGCCAGAATGTTTTATGCTTGTAACAACCCCTTCAATGTAGCTGAGATAATCAGTTACAATGAAATGATGCAAAATATATCATTTAACCTGATTAAATGGAGCATCATTATTCTGAATAAATTAAAAATTAGCTTAAAAAATTCATCATTAAAATTCACCATTATTATGATCATCATGCAAGTTTTATTCCCATTATTATTTTAAAAAGGAGAGTTTTTAAAGAAAAAACCCACTTTAAGAAAAAAAAAACCAACCTGGGTGGGTAAGTGGGTAGCTACCCGGGTAGATACCTATAACAACTCTGTCAGATGGGGCAGTTGATGAGGTGGATGGTGATTTTTCAAGTGGTTCACATTCAGGCATTCGGGATGGACGATTTGCTAGTATATTTTGACAGGTTGCACATGCTTTATGATTATTTGTTAGTTTCAATTCAGGATTTTGATCAATCAAATTTTTAGTCAATGCACGAATGCCTTTTTTCACTTTTCCTTTGGGTTTTTTAAATGGGTCACAACAGAAAGAGCCTGCCCATATTCAAACTGCTGAAATCCATGTTTATCTAAAAAGAAAAAAAACATATGTAGCTTAAAAGCCAGAGTTGGGTTCAATTACACAAAATGGAAACAATTGCAATTTTTTTTATTTTTCTTCAAATTAATTACAGTTAGTATATTGTACTTCACAATTTCAAGATCAATTGCAATCAGGGCTGTGGAGTTGGCACATAAAAAACTGACTCTGACTCCTCAATTTTTTGTCTATCCGACTCCGAAGGTATATTAATTCTAAATCTGCTATGATGATAATTTCACAAGAGGCATTTCATCACCACCACATGAATCATCAGGCTACTTTTTAAACCCATAACCTGCAAAGTTTGAGTCTAATGGTTGTAGCAATGCCATTATGGCTTTTTTATTTTTTATTTATGAAAAACAAAATTCATTGAGCATAAAACAAAACAAAAATTAAATTTAAGACTGACAAAATAAAAATTTCATTAAATGCAATCAAAAATATAAAAGTATTCCTGCAAAATTTATTAAACTAAGGTCAAGGGTGAAAATCTAAAATTTACGAATAACTTGTTCTTAGGAACAGAATTGCTTCTGCCAGATCCTCTTTCATTGAAGCCCTTAAATCTGATTTAATTATTTTCAGTGCGGAAAACAGTCTCTCCACACTGACCTGAGTGGGTGGCATGGCTGTTACTATCATAGCTGTATCTCTTAAAATCTCTGAATATGCGGGGATGACTTCTTGTATTGTCAGTTTAGATGAGTGATCATATTTTTTCACTTCTTTTAGGCATCATTTGAAGAGGATGAGAGGAACTTACTACTCATATCTTCATCCTGTGGTTCAGGATTTTCAGGTAATAGCCATTTTATGCGAATTGCAACCTCGCAGAGGGCCTCTTTTGCTTTAGCAATTTGTTCTTCGGTCAACAAAATTTGGTTCATTGGATCTATGTAGACAGCAGCTAATAAGATCTCATTTTCCAGTAGCAGACCCTCTCTTTTCTTCATTGAGGATACAATTCCATCAGCAATTAATCCTCCAGTTTGGGATAGACGAAATAATAAATTTTTCCATTCCCATAGGAATGTACCAGGAGTTAAATCCTCTGCTTGCAACTTTTTGGTGACAGTATGAGGGTGAGCAAGCAGAGCTTCTAATTGTGTAACCTCCCTCCATTGAATTTCAGTTAGTGAAACATTGGGATTATCAATGTCTTCTAGGAAGGGTTTTAGATGAAGCAAACGCTTAATCATCATATATGTGCTCCCCCAGCGTGTTGCTTGGTCCAAAATAGCTCCCTTTCCTGCACGTCTCTGGATAATAGCATGAATTTTAGAGGTCCTGGCTGCAGTGGCTACTTGCCTCAACTTGCCTATCAGAGTAGCTGCATGGCGATCTTTCAATCCATATCTTATTGCTAGCTGCAATGTATGTACAACACAACGCATATATTGGATTAGAAAGAGCTTAGATGCTGCTTCAACAATATCATCTAAAATTTCATTGCTCTGTTCTGTTTGTGCTGTTTGAGAATCAGTTTCAGGAATGTCATCTTCATTAGCCACTTTTTCTTCATCAACTTTATTCAGCTTTTCTATCGTGCTTAGCATGTTTGAAGCATTATCTGTGACAATACATAGAATCTGCTCTTTCTTAATTACAAAGTCTTGTAAAACTTCCTCCACTAACTTCTGAAGATAGTCGCTGTCATGATGCGCCTCGGTGTCCTTTACTCCCAATGTCCGAGTTACCATTTTATTGTTTTCATCAACAAATCTAGCATTGATGGCAAAATAGTTAACTCTATGACGCGTGGCTGCATCCATTTTAATAAACATGGTGTCCCTAAAGAGTTCTTCGAAGTTCTTCCTTTTTATTTGTGGCTTCTTCAACTATAATTTTTCTGATACTTTGTCTTTCCAGAGAAACTCCAAGTTTCTTGGCCATTTCTCCATTTAGGCCTAGAAAGGCTGGTTGTGAAAATAAAGATAAGGCTACACCATTTCTTACCACCAGTTCGATAATGTGCTTCTTGAACTTTTCTGTGGTCATTGTTACGGTAACTTTGTCTGTAGTAAAGAATCTTGTAAGTGGTGCTTGTCATTCAGTAGATTTCTGATCTTTTGTTAACTTTGAAGTAGTTGGAAGGTTTTTATTACTATCTTTCTCAATGACAACTTCTAAAATTTTGGGATGGAAACGCTGCAAATGTCTTTTCAAATTTGATGCTCTGGTTGGTGCATTTTTATCAGAGCCAGTAAAACTACTGATTTTTGCTTCACATAATTTTTCACCATCATCTTCTATCATACATTGACACACAAAATGTTTCCCATCTGTGGTTATTGTAAAATATTAAAAAACTGCAGACTTTGTTGGAAGTGTCTTTGCCATTGTGAAAGGGGTTTTAGACTTGAAAGTTAAAAACTTATGAAATTTAGAAAGAACTCGAAATTAAATAAGCATTAAAAATAAAAAATATTATCTGAAAAGGAAAAATGAATTAATGGCATTAGTGTCTGAAATGGAAAACATTGTGTTTATTATTTAAGTGGTTTAACCACCATAGCTGCCAGTGATATCACACAAAAACATATTTTATTAAAATTTATATTGAGGTCAGAGTCGGTACATTTTTATTGACTCTGACTCCAGCAGCACCAAAATTGACTCCGACTCCATGACTCTGACTCCACAGCCCTGATTGCAATTACAATTAATTTTGTCTGAATCAGTTACAATTACACAAATATAACTATCTATTCTATATATCTAAATATATATCTAAAATAAATATATATCAATATCTAAGTATAACTAAATAAACTATCAAAGGTTTATTTTCATTGGATGATGTATGACTGCCAGATCTAGGGGTATAATTTTTAACAATTGACTTTAATTGATCAATTACATCAGTTATAGCTCAAAAATCAATTACAGTTCCCTTTATTTTTATTTTATTTTGAATAAATTACAATTACAATTAATGGAAATTAGGATCAATTAATTAAAAATACAATTAGAATTATTCATTGTATCCAACCCTGTTAAAAGCTATTTTTGCTTAGCTGGCACAAATAAAATTTGGGTCCTACTGATCTTGTTTCAGAGGTCTACAACAAGAAAAAATGTGCAGTTTGATTTACAGATTGGAATAAATACAGATGCCAAAAAAATCCTTGCTCCAAGGTTTAAATAAGCTTATTTTCACATGGGTACATACTGTTGTACACATGAATAAATACACAAAGTTAAGTAATTCTATTAAAACTCATCTAACTCTTAAAACTGAACTTATTCTATAGGGCAGTACCTATAGCCTAGTATAAGGTACTTATATACGTACATAGCTTTACCTTTAAACAGGATAGCAGGTTCGAAGTTCTTCACACTTTTGAAAGTCCATATAAATTAATTAATTATGTAATTTAAATTACCTATATTATATAATTCTCTGAAATATGCAAAAAAAAAAAAAAAAAATTATAATAGGGCCGGATACTTATTCAACCAAATAACTGGGTTAGGTTAGGTTAGATAATTACAAATTTTTTTGAAAATTAGCAGACATTATATATCTCAGTAAGAAAAATCTAATGGTATTTTTCTCAACACTCTAGCTCAAACAGTTCCAAAGATATGGTGCTCCAAAGTTTGGTGGAAAAAGGTACTTGGTCAAAATGGAGGTGGGTATGTTCCACTGAAATGGCTGTAGCGTCTATACTAATTTAATCAACACTAAAAATCTTGTTTTAGGTTAAGGTAGACATGTGTACCCAAAATTGGGAGAAAGGAGAAAAAAATTGGTTGTGACATCAAATGACCTACACAAGGTTAAAGGTCAAAATTAAGATCAACTTTTTTTTTTTACCACTGACGTAAAATATGAATAGAAACAAAGTTGAAGATCTGCTTAAAAGCTTTAAAATAGTGTTTAAATGGTCTCTGTAAATGCAATAGGAGCCGAGATATTTCATGTTGAAATATGGTATGACCTTGGAAATTGACCTTTTTTTACAAAATTCGAAGGGCCATATCTCCGGAACCATATGACCTAGTGTTGAAACAAGTGTCATTCTGTTTTTCTCACAGAGATCTATAAGTGTGCCAGTTCTCAAAAAAAATTGGTGAAGGTCACATTTTTTTCACCGTTGAACTGACATGGAATGACCCTATAGTCTTTACATTTAGTTGCCATTTTCTATTAAGTAAGTACTGTATGTAGCTATGTACTGAGAGTTTCTGCAAAGAAAAATATTTCCTCAATGTATGCCTCTATAAGCTAATTATTTCACACATGTACACAATAAAAAAGAGAACAGAACACTTTGCTTCCTAAGCACACTTCTTTTGATTATTCAATAGTATTTAATACTAGTTGTGTTAGCTTTTGATTCAGGCTATCTTTATTAATTAATGTAGGTATTTTTAAATAGCTTTTGAATAGGCTATCTCTACTTATTTATATATTTTGGATCCCTTATATACTTACATAGGCATATGTATAAAATACTAGGGGCACTCAATATATTTTGCCCCCACCCTTTTTTCTTAGCTAAATAATAGGCCATGGGGCTGAAATGCATTTTAGGCCATAAGTTTGAACTTTCTGCGCTTCACATAACCAGATTTTTCCAGTTTGAACCTCCCCTCCTTGTATAAAACTGATGGTTAATGCAGTTTCAAAAATGGCATCTGACAGTGATGTGCGTCGTAAACAGAGAGCTGTTATTGAGTTCTTAACCACAGAGAAGGAAACAGTTGGAAATATTCACAAACATCTACAAAACATTTATGAAGATGCTGCTGTTTTTTGAAGCACAGTTGGATGCTGGTCTAAATGTGAGAGATCATCAGAGAGAGGGAGAGCCAGCCTCGATGATGAGCCACATAGCAGTCACCCAGCATTGGCTGTGACATCTTATACTGTGCAATGTGCTAACAGCATCATTCAGTCAAATTGGCATGTCACATACAAGGAGCTATCACTGGAGCTAGGAATCAGTGAAGGAAGTGTGAATACGATAATTCAGCAACTGGGATACTCAAAATTGTGTTCACAGTTTGTTCCTTGCAAACTGACTGAAGATCACAAAGCCCAAAGAAAAGAAATTACTTCTGAGTCATTGGTTCAGTATGAGACAGAAGGGGATGACTTCCTTTCATGAATTGTGAATGGGGATGAGACTTGGGTACACCACTTTAAACCTGAAACAAAACACCAATCCATGGAGTGGCATCATGCAGACTCCCCACACAAGAAAAAGTTCAAAATGGCTCCCTCTGCAGGAAAGGTTATGGCCACCATCTTAGGTGCATTCTGGTGGACATTATGAAGAAACTACAAACAATCAACTTGAAGGCATATATTGCTACCCGACAGAAACTCCAGAGATGTATAAAGCGAGTTTGACCAGAGAGAAAACTGGAAGATGTCCTTCTTTTGCATGATACAGTAATGCAAGACCACACAACAGTTTGCAAAGAAGAGAGGCCATCACAAAAATGTGCTTGACTGTATTACCCCACCCTCCATACAGCCCGGATCTGGCACCTTCAGACTTCCATTTGTTTGGGCCAATGAAGGATGCTATTCATGGAAGAAAGTTTCAGAGTAACGATAAGGTTGTTGAGGAGGTTAAGAGGTGGCTGTAGTGGAACCCAGTGGACTTTTACCAGCAAAGAATAAAGGCCCTTGTTTCGAGGTGGAGGAAAGCCATAGAAAAGGATGGAGACTATGTGGAAAAATAAAAACTTGTAAAAAAGGTATGTAACTACTTGTGTACAAAATTTCTGGAACTTACAAGGAAACTTGGAAAGAAAAAAAAAAGGTGGGGTGAAATATATTGAGTGGACCTCATACATTGCTGCATACTTGAATAAGAAAAGGGTAAAATAATTTTATATTTGACAATTTGCAAAAAATTTGTTTTTTTTAGTGACGTTATCACTATTCAAATCTCAAAACATGTAGTTTATACCTAAATACACAGAATTTCTTAAATGCCACTTATACAGACAGAGTTTGGGCTTAATCTGATATGAAAATTTTTTAAAAATCCATTGAGGTGAGAGGTAAAACCTCCCTTTAATAATACAAATTATCACAACTTTTTTGCTCAATTAAGCTGCTATCCATGTCTATACTCATTTAATATTTGACAAATTACCTTTTGAATGCAATTTGAATCATTCTTCTATCTCAATTAGGGTCTAAGATATAGTAATTTGAAATTTAGGGTCCCTGAGAACCCCTAAAAGTTGGAAGGGCCATAACTTTTGAACCATAAGCCTGATCAATCTGAAACTTGAAACTTTTGGTTTTTTGGTATAGGCAATGCTATACAACAAATTATAGAAAAATTGGAAGGGGTGTGGTGTTAAGCACTGCATGATCTGTCCTGGAATTACCTGTAGAGCTGGGTGGGGTGAGTTGAGACAGTGCCCATATACCCAGTGTAGTGTGTTTTTTTTTAATCTTGTATAGTGCTCATTCAATAGTCAGTGTATTTGATGATAAATAACATTATATGATATATTTTCATTAAAGGATGGAAAGTACCTGATATCAGCAAAAATGTAAAAGTGATGAAATTTTGTCTTAGTAAAATTTCACTTCCAGAAAAGCAAAATTTTACTAATTTTACTCTCATGGAAGTAATTTATAGAGCTAAATGTGTAGTTTTTGTCTGTAATATCTTAAATAGATGTTGTTTAATGTAAATCATGAAGACAATTGGTATTTACATATTAACCTGGATTTTATCTAGTTTGAAAAAGTGTCTCATCTCACCCCAGCTCTAAAACCATGTTGGGTGAGTTGAGACTGCTGTCTTAATTATGTTTTGTGAGCATTTTTCTGTTTTATTTTCCTCTTTTTTGGTCAAATTTTTGTTGGGCTGCTGTAAATATTTTTTTTCTCTAATAGCGAGCTGAGTTAACTGAACAGACTAAACATAGGCATTGGGTGGGGTGAGTTGAGACAGGAAAGTACCTATTTCGTTGCCATACAAAAACATTTCAACAGAATGCTGAGGTTTAAGTTGTATTTGTATTGTGTGGTAATAAAACTGAAAGTGAACTATGTATCTTGAGTTAAATAAAAAAAATTTAGTTAACATACAAGCTGTCTCAACTCACCCCTATATGGTATGGGTGAGTCACAAGTACTTTAATGACTAGTATGCAAAATGTACGGTACTTGGGATAAGTCCTTATAACTTGGTGTGGTATTGAGGCATTATATGGTCATACTTATCCTGCAATATGAAGCACTTAGCTTTTATAGTTTTTGTATGGCAATGAAATACATACTTTCCTGTCTCAATTCATCCCACCTGATGCTATATGAGTCATGCATTTTTCAAAAATGATTTATTAATTTCTTCCAGTACAGTATCCAAGTTATTAGAATGCATATTCCAATACACAGAGGAAATATGGTCATGTTTGGTCTACATTATATCAAAATTTGAAAAATCTCTGAGTTTTACATCATTTGAACTAGGTCAGGTCACAGCAAAGGATAACATTTTTAGTTTTCACTTCTTAAGAGCTTCAAAATGAGCCAGAGAACAGCTTCCTAGGGCTATTGAGTTCAGGGGAGGGAAATTACAGATATTTAATGTCAGTCATGAAACTCGGGTCAAAATTTGGCAACCTATAGAGAGGGTTGACAGAAGTAAGTAGACACCATGATGATTGTCCTTAAGAACAAATGGCAAAACTCATCAATAGAATGCCAGAATCTGTCAGCTTCACTTAATGCAAAGAGAAAAACAATATGATTCTAAATATACACTGGTATGCATATGAAATTTTTTTGTCTGCTGAGAGGGTTTTTTCAGCTCATATTATATAATTCGACCATGCTGAATTCGAAAATGACATTGGTTTTCCTCAATCAGGTCAGGTTTTTTCTCTATTGGCCATTTGTTATAAGTCCAATTTTATCCCCAAATTTATTGATTTTTTTAGCTTAAACACTGTAGATACGAGTAATATTATAAGAACACTCGTGAAAAATGAAGACATTGTGTGAATAAATACTTTTATTCATACAATGAATATGGAAAAAAGTTTATTGAGGAAGGAATGAAGTTTTTTTGGCTTTCCGTCTGTGTTTTTCTTCGGGCACGTCTCGCTTCAAACACCAGCAATAGTCCGCCAGCATATTGATATCCCAGTTTCCCTGGTACCTCTCTTCCATTATTTTGATATCTTGGTGAAATCATTCACCCTGTTCCTCACTATAATCCCCACAATTTTCAGGAAAATAGTCCAAGTGGGACCACAAAAAGTGCATTTTTATGGACATGCGCAACCCATGAGCTTTGAAAGCTTCCATCAAGTTTTCGACAACAGACTCGTATTCTGGACTTCTACGCTTGCCAAGAAAATCAGTGACAACTGATTTGAATGCCTGCCAGGCATTCTTCTCAGTTGGAGTCATTGCGTTTTCGAACTGAGTATCCTTGATCAAAGTTTGAATTTGAGGACCATCAAAAACCCCAGCATTTAGTTTAGCATCAGATATATGAGGAAATTTACTCTCGAGATATCGGAATGCTGAACCCTCCTTATTCATTGATTTGATGAAATTTTTCATCAAGCCCAGCTTAATATGAAGTGGTGGGAGCAAAATTTTTGTTGGTGGTACAAGGGGCACTGAAACGACATTATGCGACCCAGGTTCAAAATTCTCTCTGGATGCCCATTCACGCTGTGCATAGTGCTTCTCATCCGCTTGGCTATCCCATTTGCAGAGGAAACATGGGTATTTCGTGTATCCCCCTTGCATTCCCAATACAAATGCCACAATCTGAAAAAAATGAAAATATTTAAAGAATTTAGAGAATTTGTTCTATCAGATAAAAAATCTATGCATTGGACTGTATCACTTCTGTGGGGAAGTTAAGTGTTCTTATACGCTCTCAAATAACCTTTGGAAAAACAACATAGTCAGAGCAATAGTTTACTTATGATATTAGTATTACCTTCAAATCTCCACAGATCCTCCAGTTATGTTGGTCGTATACGAGAGCATCCAGTAAAATTTTCATGTTATCGTAGCTCTCAGTAAGTTGTACGGAATGTGCTACAGGGACTGATGCAACCCTATTCCCAATGTTGAGAAGTACTGCTTTCAAACTTCGTTTAGACGAGTCTATAAATAGCCTCCATTCTGATGCGTTATATGGCAGGCCCAAGGATTCGATTAGCCCCTCAACATTGCAGCAGTACACTAAGGAAGAGGTATTTTCGTGCACTGCAAAAAACTTGCGGAATTCTTCCTCGTTTCCTATACCAGGAGAATGTTGTTCCCGGAGCCAGCAAGTTGTCCTCTCGAAGTCGTGAGCCCAAGATCTCGGCAGCTAATTTGGAAAGTCCTAAATCCCTGGTAAGATCATTAAATTTGGCCTGGTTGAGAGGCCTCGGCTCATTTGAAGCGGTACTTTGAGGTATATACGACTGGGACTGGTCATTGATTCATCATCAGAATCATCGAAGTCCAGGGTTTGAGGTGGGTCGGGTATTGGAATTCCAGGACCATGGGGTACAGGTCTCATAGCAGAAGGAATGTCAGGGTATACAACAATATGTTTATTATTCTTGTTAACTCCTGAAAATAGAAACACAGAAACATGGATATAAAACTTGCATATGAAATAGAAGAAGCATTCAGACAGTGGCGGCTCGTGAGGGAAGGCTGCGGTCTGTAAGATATGAAATAGGTCGATGGAGTCTGTATATTTTCTTTCTTTTTCATTCATATTGTCCCTTCAGGGACAATATGAATGAAAAAGAAAGAAAATATACAATCATTGTATATGTATATGTAAATGTAACTTGTATAACAATATGTATGTGTAAATGTATTTTCTATAACAATATGTAAATGTATGATTACCATTATGGTGAATATTATGCTATATATGGTGAATATTACATTATGGTGAATATTATGTCAAGTTTCATATGAGGATTTCAAAATATTTAAGAAAAATAAATTTATAAGCCCACCTTGGAGGTTTGTCATGCAGAAATAGCAATCTGTCACGTGATCCTTTCCTTCTCTCCAAATCATGGGAATTCCAAAAGGCAAAGATTTTGCTCTGCCTTTGCTTCATCTTCTCAAATTTTCAATGCACGTCTTGCAGCACATATGAGGGGCGAAATTTTTGTCCTGGTCCCCTAGCTTAATTCCAAAGTATGCTCTATACATTGTCTTCACAAATTTAGTGATTTGGGACTGGTTATTTGGCATGGTAACCATCCCACATATGTAGCAGAATCTATTGGGATAATTTTTACACGCTCTATTCATTATGAAATATTTTATCTATATGCCTGAAAAGTAAAAAAAGATATTATACAAGTGAAACAAGTGATGATAGATGTTACTGTTCCAATTCCGCTTTGACAAAATCACGAAAAATTCTATTTTACTTATGAGGCCATAGCCAGATAACCTGAGCTGATTGAGAAAAATGGATTGCAGATTCGAAATCAGCAGGAAAAACTCTATAAGAATCACTTACAAAACCCTTGACAGCAAAATTGATGCATACCAGTGATATTGATTTAATTAATAAATCTGTTATTATTTATCGACTTATTATCAAACCAAAAACTATGGAAAAACTGAAGGCTTCTGGTTCACTTTTGTTAACCCTCCATATGTCAGGAACTGAAAGTCACCTGGCCGTCAGATTTAAAATTTAGGTTAAAAAGCTTCTCTTCTACATACTTCTCTGGTTGCTAAATTTGATCAAAATCAAGATAGTCACCATTTCAGTAACTGATTTGGCATGAAATTACTCAACCACTGCTTCCCTCAAATCCTGCAACTGTCCAATCATACCTATTTTAGAGGTTGAAGTTTTAAGATTTTGCATGATGATTAGTATTCTATTTAAAATGTAATTAAATTGAAAATTTGCTCTCATCTTATTTTGCATTCAAAGAATTTCTGATTTTTACAAGATTTCATTATAGCAGTTCTGCCTAATTCTTTGAGCTGAATAATAGGCTAAGGTAAATTTTTTAGAATGTGATCACATTACAGTATGGTGAATAGGTTTGGTAGTCTAACACTGGTCGGCTTAGCAATAAAAATGGTTAGGGTTCACTACAAGCTTTTTAAATTTAATTTATTTTTCAGACAACTTTCTTCAGCCTTAGACTGACAAAATCTTCGTAGTTCATGAAAAATGAGTTCTATTTTATCAAAATCATTTCACCATCTAAATTTTGAAGTTAATGCTGCAAGAATTTATTTTTCAACCTCTTCATTTTCAAAAAGTTGTAAGTAGTTTCCATGACTTTTTTTTATGCAGGAAGGGTGAAGGGCCAAGGGCAAATGCCAGTAAAAACACCCAACCCATAGAAGAAGAAAGTTAAAATCAAGGTTCAAAGTATTTGAGATGCCCAGACACTTGGTGTTTGAAAGATTGGAGGTCACAGACAGGGGAAAGATGGAATAAGGAAAGTTGTTCCAGAGTGAGTTGACTGGTTGAGTAGATGAAAGATTGAGAATACTGATTAATCCTTGCTTTAGAGGGTTCTCTCAGGAAAAGGAATGAGTGTATGCTGGTACTGCATGTTCTCCTTAAAGGCGGAGGCATGGTTAAAGAGTTCAGAAGAGCAGTGTCCATTATAATTAGTAATATTAAAGAGAGTGATCCAACATTGCATTGAAAAGAGAGAGAGAGAGAGTGAGAGAGTGAGTGAAGACAGTCAGTAAGAGGTGGGGAATTGATGAGATGAAAAGCCTTTGATTCCACCCAATCAAGTAGAGCTGTGTGGGTTGAGCCATCCCACACATGAGAAGCATACTCCATACAGGGGTGGATAAGACTCATGTACAGAGACAGCAACTGAGTGAGGTTGAAGAAACTGCAGAGTTTGTACAGCACACCTAACCTCTTAGAAGCTGTTTCAGGAAAAGAGTACCTATGTGTGATCTTTCCAGTAAAGATGACAAGAAAAGGAAATGCCAAAGGTGCTTAGAGAAGAGAAGGATTGAGTTGTGTACACTCAAACCCCATTAATTAGACACTTGCAGGGCTCTACTCTTGTCAAATAATCTGGAAGGTACGAATTAACTGGACAGTACAAAATTAGTTGGATATTTCAAACTTTTGTATAAAGTATTGAAGTATTTGTATACAAAATTTGTTGGGCATTTTAAAATTTTATACAAATGTGTGGTGTATTTCTTAAATCTACTGTCCACTAAGTTCTAAACTGTAATATATAAATTAATTGCAAAGTTTTTGAACTATTTCTTTATAATAATAATAATAATATTGTAGAGTTTTATTACTATAATACTGTACAGTATGTACATTATTAATGTTTAGTTTAGTTATTGGTCTTATGATGTGTTGTAGTGGTGATAACTATCTTATTCCAAATAGCCACAAATTAATTTCAGATTCCAGGCACGAACACTAAACATCATGTGTAAGTATTTTTTTTTATATATTTTACTGCACATTAGGAACTGTTAGAGATAAATACAATATGAAGGCTGCCATGGGCCATGTGGGTACAATTTGTACAACTATTGGATATTCATACATTGGTACCAAAAAGTTAAAAATTCTTTGGATATTTCAAAGGGTCAAAGAAATGTACAAATTAACCCAAAGTATGAAATAACTGTGTGTGAATTAAGGGGGTTTGAGTGTATTGTTGAAAATAAGGGGATAGTCATGTGGAAGATTGTGATGAGTATACAGATGAAGGAACTGAGTTTTTGAGACATTGAAAGCCACAAGATCTCCTCTATCTGAATCAGAGATAGTAGAAAGTTCAGAGATCAAGTGCACTGTTGTGGGAAAACTTGAGAACCCACCTGGATTTGACTCTGGAAACAGTTCTTCCTATGGTAGGAATCCAATTCTACTGGCCAGCCACAAAGTACACACAGACTGAATAGACTAGAAGGCAGGAGATAAAGCTGTACTCAAAGATCTTTTCTCAAGCAGTGCACTGGACATTAAGCAAGCAAGGACCATTCACAAAACCATCAAGCAGGACCACCACAGTGCATTCAAGCAATAGAAAACAAACAGTAGCTAGCTATATGCTGGGATGTTAAGGAGTGGGTGCAATAAAAAGGTGTTAAGGAAGAGAAAGGACTTCAGGATAAACAAGAATGAACAGGAATAAAAAGCCACAGTACAGGCAAGACTTATGCTACTGAAAGTAATTCAAGAATTTTCCCTTGACTTGAAAATATCATCAAATTTAGTAAACCTTATTCCAGTGTATGACTTTTTATCTAGTCTTTTTCTCTGTGATGAACAAATGTGGAGCTGATCTCCCCATCATGTACCATGACTGATATTTAAAGATTTACAGAAAGCAAACTAGAAAATTAAGTTTTACAGTTTTATTTATAACTTAATTCAATAGAACAACTTGAAACCTCCCATTTCTAGACTTGAGCAAAAACCTTAAGTAGCTAATTATTTACAATTTATAGTGGAGGCTTTAGACCAGTGGTTCTTAACCTTTTTACTACCATGCCCCCTCTAGGAATTGGTCCTTCCCTCCACGCCCCCCTTCAATCAAAATAACATTCTCAATAACTTCTCAGTATTAGCCCATGCTCTCGTTAAGAGAATAACAAATACAATTAGAGAAATTCCTGTTTCTAGGGGGGCGCGCCCCCCTGGTTAAGAACCATTGCTTTAGACAATAAGAAACTTTAATCTTAAACTAAATGATGATGGGTTTAATAATATTAGTCATGATAATGAGCATAAAGGTGATTTATGTACAAAACACTTGAATTCTAAATGACTATCTTAAACTTTGGAGGGTCTTAACTTTCTAGATTTTGATTATTGTATTCACTGGAATTCTTCTCATTTGTTTATTTCTTACCATATTTTACTCCTCATAAGATGCTACTTTTTTCCTGAAAAATGTCTCCAAAAATCGCTTCAGGGCTCGTATGTTATTGTTTTGTTTAATGTTCTTTTAATAAAGTTATGGGGGAGTAGTTTTTGTCAGGCTGATAAATCTTTGAAATATTTTTTTCCTAAATATTCTTTGCTAAATATAGGGTGCGTCTTACCACTTGTAGTGTCTTATGAGGCGTAAAATATGGCAATTTATTTGGACAAGGTAACGTGTACAGGCACTTAATGAATTCACATGCAATAGCTTAATTAAAGGTTTATAAGCCAAAGCTGTAAGAAAAGGGTACACACTGGCAATACTTCAAATTAGGGCTTGAAAATCACAGAAAAAATCACTGATGATAATCGCTGCCATTTTCTGTGATGATAATCGTGATATTATTGATGATATTTTATGATTGAATGAATCCATCCATATCTGCTACGTGTGTGTGTGTGTGTGTGTGTGTGTGTGTGTGTAAGGCATGCAGTTGTAGCAGCTAGCTGCAGACAATGCTTGCATGCATGGTTTGTTCATGTCATGGCTTCATAATGGTTAACAGGCCATGCTATATTGCTGCAGTGGCTGCATAGGCTGTAGTTCCCAAGTATCTGTATCATCAAACCACCCAGCACCTTTTCACATTTCTGGGTTAATGATAGTCAAGAGACTGGGCAAAGAGGTAGTCTCCTCAGGTATCTAGGAATGCCTCTCTTGTCAGTGGTTTATTTCCAGGAGATTATTCAGGTCCGACTCGCATGTTAATTGCAAAGGACTTCCCAAGCTCTATTCCCAAACTCCCTCCCCCTTCTTTGGGGAGGGAGAAAGGATAGAAAGCAAGTGGGAGACAAGCACTGGAAATGACTTAAACAGAATGTGGACCCTTGTCCCAGCCTAGCTACCCTCCAAACTTGACCCCCCTTATGACCTGAGTTTTTTCTTTATATACACTTATACACTTTATACATTGGCTAGTTAGTAGGGTTAGGGTCACAGGCCTGATTCCTGGGCAGATTCCAGTGGCCAACAGTGGTTGACACAACCTCAATGGACTGCGTAGCTCCCACTGGATTGGATCCACAATCCAGCCTGATAAATCTGTACCATGTGAGTTGAGTCCTAACTGGTTGCCTAGACAACACAAGATTATTAATTACATGCACCAGGCACAATTAATCACAATAATAACATAACAGACAATTAATCAACAAACATTAACTGGAATCATGACTTCATAATTGATCATTGGAAAACATAATTTACTGATGAAATCAAAACACACAAATAATAAATAACCAACATAAAAAATAATAACTACATTGACAATTATGGCAAACCAACCTCACATGAGTTAATCAACCTATAATCAGTGCCAAACAAGCATGGGCAAAAACCTAACTCTGGAATAATGTGACTGGTGTCTTATAATAATGATAATAGGTTCTCTAGCTGGTTACATGACTGGATCACAGATGACTGGATTTGGCTAAAGGGTCATTCCATCGTAACAGTCGTACTGTTTGAACACAGGTTTTTACATTCCTAGTGCAATAATTCTCAGACTACTTGCAATAAACCAATAATTTGTTAATGGTATATAGGTAATAGTCTAAGGATTAATTTACCATAAAAAGATGCCACCTTACACACACTTCATGTGTTTCTATTCTCAAACTCTGTGATTTGTGAAGGCCTAGGACTTTAATATTTACAGCAAACATACTCAAGGGAATAGTGTTTCTGATGGTGGCGATAGCAATGAAGTATGTACTTTAGGTTTTTAGTTATTAGCAATCAGGTGGTGTAATGGTCATTCCCAATATTTCCATAACAGTCATAGCCCTTTGAATTTTCTGTAAAAATATGCAAATAAAGCAATCAAATTGTGATGTGACTTATTGTATCAGTAAGATTCTTTGATATACAGTATGTATATTCTTATAAATAATTTAAATGTTTTGTAATATGAATGCACTTTGGACCAGTTTATCACTTTTTATTGTTACTCATAAATTCACCAAAAATTTTGCATTTTCTAACATCACTAATTTAAGCAAACATAAACTACAGGCTATAAAACTAGTTTGAGTTATTAGACTGTTCCACTTGGGAACTCAACTTCAGGGAATGAATGCATCCCACAATTGGAAATGTTTGGTTGTGGAAGCTGTTTTTCAATGTCTTCATAATCCACAACATCAATGTCTGGATTACATGGGAAGGTGAAATTTGACTCAGAGGATTTCTTCATGCAAATAATGTGGTAGTTACCAGTTGCAGCAGTCAGATTGATCTCCTCGATGATAGCAGCATAGAACTTTTTCATATTTCTTTTGGTGGTGTACCTGATAAGGACATACTCCCCAACCTGTGTCATATAAATGAAAATTAATAATAAAAATTAACCAAGATAAATAAATAAAAAAACTAAAAGAAGAGCATATAATATGAAAATTCAGCTTAAAATTAAAATGAAATTAGCTTAAAATCACAGTTTTGCATATCTGTGGTCTTTTGACATTTGTTGGGGATGAGGAGACAATCATCGAGCTGTCAGGAGTTGTAGGAACTGTGAAGGTGCATTCAGGGTCATTTGTGTCTGAGGATTCAAAGCCTGTGCTGATGCCCTTACCTTACCTTATGAACCTTATGTTGTTTTGTGCATTGGTCTCTCTTCACACGGAGGTCAAGCTGGTGGCCCCGCCTCTAGGTCTGGCCTGGTGGAGGAGCGACTTGCTTTCTTGCGCTCTCCACCGTACATAGCCAGGCACACCCGGCTCATCTGGTACTGTCCTGAGCCAGGCATCCAGTCTTTTCTTGAAGACTTCAACTTTGATCCCCATTACATTTCTGAGGTCCTTAGGAAGCTGGTTGAAAAGTCTTGGCCCCTTGACAACCAAGCTATTTTCCTTCAGGGTTGAGGAGGTCCCTTGTCGGGCCTTTAATTTGGGAACACTACACATTCTGCCTTTCCTATTTTCCAGTGTTGTTTGAATCGTAATTGGGTTTAGTTTTAGGTTTGGTACCAGTTTTTCGATCATTTTCCATATGTAGATTATGATGTACCTCTCTCTTCTTCTTTCCAGTGAGTACAGATTTAGTTTATGTAGTCTTTCCCAGTAGTTGAGTTCTTTGCAGCCATCAATCTTGGCTGTGAAATGCCTTTGCGTTTCTTCTAGTTTATTAGTTTCTTCCTTTTTATATGGGGACGTCAAAACTGAGCAGTATTCAAGTTTTGGTATAATCAGTGTTTTTAGCGGGGGAATCATTACTGTCCTGTCCCTTCTCTTGAACGTTCTTAGAACCTGTCCAGTGACTCTTTTTGCTTTATTTATCACTATCTGATTTTGTGTTTCAAATTTCGCATCATCTGTCATTATTATCCCGAGATCAATCGCTTTCATGCTTCTCTGAATTTCCTGTCTATCTGGAGCATAATATGCAGTCTGTTTAAGTTCTTCTTTTCTACCATATCTCAAGAGCTGAAATTTCTCGGCGTTGAATGACATGTTGTTTGTCTTCTGACCATTTGTATATTTTGTTCGTGTCCCTCTGCAAGGCCTCCACGTCATATACATCGCTGATTTTTCTGCTGATCTTTGTATCGTCTGCAAAGGATGTTACTATACTATTGCTGTTTACTCCGCTGTCTATGTCTGTTAGCATGATAATGAACAGGAGTGGGGCCAGTACTGTCCCTTGTGGTACTGAGCTGCATACTTCCGATTCTGATGATGATATACGTACCTTGAATTTTGATGACCTGCAGACGATCACTAAGGAAGTTGTAGATCCATTTTCCCACTTTGCCTGTTATTCCCATGTCTTTAATTTTATGTGCTATTATACCATGGTCACATTTATCGAATGCACTAGATGGTAACAAATTGCAGGTGGTATACGGTTGGATGTTATGGCTGTCATAGAAGAGCTCAATGCAGTATTTGTCAAGCACTTGGATCCTCCTGCACAGTACCAGAAAATATTTTATTAATTTTAAAACTTTTATTCTGACCTCAGATATGATTTCATTCTGTACCAATATATACATGTAACATTGCAATTTACTACTTGGTTTTCAGAGCTATGTGATATGGTCCCATACCTGCACTTTTGGATCCCCTTGGCTCCTTTAACATTCTTCCAGATGTTGTCGAAAATGCTTTTCTGTGAATTTCTCTGCAGCCTCATAGAAAGATCTTGCATCGGTGATAGTGCATCATCCTCTGAGTACCTGAAATTATAATTATTATATATTAATTTAATGTAGATATTAATTTAATTTTTACAGATAGAATTAATTTAATAGAATACAGATATTAATTTAATTTAATTTACAGACTTAAATTAATTTACATAAACTAAAAGTTGATTTGGTTCCTTACCTGTTTGTACAGATTAGACTTCAATACTGCTCCAACGCCATCATGTGGACCCTTGCCATGGTAGCTTTCATAGAAATGCCATTCTACAGAACATTTGTAGAGCTCCCTGTAGAACGTTATGGCTGCCATGGCATTTTGGTTCTTGAAATGGGAGGCAGCCCCATCTGTCTACAGAATGTTCTTATCTTAGTTTATTATCTTAACGTCAATTGTCGGTAAACTTTTGGAATCCGTAGTTAGGGATCGTATTATCGATCACTTAGAAAGTAGAGATTTGATTAATAGTAGTCAGCATGGGTTTTGACGCCATAGGTCTTGTTTAACTAATTTGTTAGAATTTTATAACGAAATAGTGCGCGAATACGATAGGCATAGAGCAGCTGATGTTATTTATTTAGATTTTAAAAAGGCGTTCGATACAGTTCCACATAGGAGACTAATTGCAAAGGTTAAAGCGCACAGTATACGCGGTCAGGTAGTTAACTGGTTAGAAGAATGGCTTCGTGCTAGGAGGCAGAGGGTCGTAGTTAATGGTAGTGAATCGGGGTGGTTAGATGTAGGTAGCGGTGTCCCACAGGGTTCAGTGTTAGGCCCATTGCTATTCGTAATTTACATTAACGACATAGATGTAGGATTGACTAGTAACGTGTCAAAATTCGCGGACAATACTAAAATAGGCGGTGAGGTTGTTAACGAGGACGATAGAAATAGGATCCAAGACGATGTAAATAGGTTTATGGAGTGGACAGATAAGTGGCAGATGCAATTTAACGTAGACAAATGCAAAGTTTTGCATATAGGTTCTCGCAACAATAATTACACGTACATGATGGATGATAGGGAGTTAGCAAGCGTTGATGAGGAAGTAGATTTAGGCATACGCATATCTAAGGATTTAAAGGTTAGGAACCAGTGCCTAGAGTCTTGCGCAAAAGCTAATAGGATGTTAGGCTTCATAGCATGTAATTTCGAATTTAAATCGAAGGATATTATATTGCCCCTTTACAAGTCCCTAGTCAGGACTCATTTAGAATATGCCATTCAGTTTTGGTGCCCGTACTTGCGTGAGGATATTGATAGGTTAGAAAGGGTTCAGCGTCGTGCCACGAAACTTATTCCGTCATTGTGCAATAAGCCTTATGAAGATAGGATTAAAGAGTTAGACTTGTATTCACTCGAAACTAGAAGATTAAGGGGGGAGCTTATTGAAGTTTTCAAAATCGTTAATAACATCGATAACGTAAATTTTGACATTGTTCACTTTCGATAATAGTAATACTCGCAATAATGGATTTAAGTTGTGTGGCAGACGTTTCATTACTAATATCGCTAAAAACTTCTTTACGTTTAAAGTAATTGATAAATGGAATAATCTTCCCGCATCAGTCATTCATTCTACCAGCGTTAATATGTTTAAGAACCGTCTTGACAGACATTTTAAAAGTATTAACGTTGTTTAATATAAAAAACAAAGTTAGCAACAGGAGCTCTGGTGGTGGTGCTCGAGGATGAGTCTGTTGATGATGAATGCCAGCTTGACATGCCAGCGTGTGATGCCATCAATAAAAAAAAAAATTAGACTAACACGAACATAGATGTAGCTCGTAGCGTAAACTAACCCACTTTTTGTTTTACTTAACTATTATATTTTTTTTTTTTTTTTTTTTTTTTTTTTACTTTGCATGTCTGTAACTCTTTTCTTGCATGTTTGTAGTTTTTATCTTTCACCCCTCTCCTATTCTCTTCGACTATTTTTCTGACTTGTCGGCAGTGGCTGGCGGATGATGATGGTGTCTTTTTTCTCTTTTTCTGAATGAAAGTTAACCCACGAATGATAGGTGTTGCTCCTTACTTAACCCCTTATTCTATTCTATTCTCTTCTCTTAACCCCCTACTCTTTCCTTTCTCTCGGGCTAACCTTAGAGTGGATCTTAGGGTCTTTGTTAGCCTTAGCTTCTGTAGATCTGTAGATCTACGTTGACCAAGAGCTCCTCCTTTACATACCTCAAGATCTCTTTGTTGAAGACCTGTGACTTTAATGTGCTATGGTGTTGGGTGTTTGAAATGATGACAACCGATTGCATTTTCACCTCATTACCCTGTACGTAATGGATCACGCAAGTGTAAATAGTGACTGCCTCATTTGGTGTTGTAGAGGCCCAATGTGCTGGCATGACCTCGTCCTGGTGCTTGATGCAGTAGTTCTCTGCGAAGTCAACTTGAATGATGATGGTCTTCGGATGAATGAGCAGGGTTTCCTTATGGTTTGAAAAGGCCTTGGACTGCAACCTTATATTGTAGGTATGTGTAACATAGGTACCCATTTTTTGGTAAATTTCTGATGCAAGTTCCGAGGGGGTTGGGAATTCTTTTGTCTTGAGGTGACCACCATCCCATTGACGTACAAGAATGTCTGTGTGGTCATCATCCATTAAAGCTTCGACCTCATCAGAACACTCCTTGGCCAAAATGCATTTATCACACTTTCTTCGCGTACATGACACATTATTAGAGTCACACACTAGATGGTCAATTAGGTCAAAGGTGGATTTGATATCTTTCCACCTGGCTGCCTTGAGGAGAAAATTCATATTTTCACAGTACGTACAGCAGCACACGTTCTGTGACTTGTAGCTTACAAGTTCCACTGCTACAGGCTGAAGTTCTGCAAATCTTGAAAGCCCTATCTCCATGCCAGCATGCTTTGACTCTCCTTTAAACAGCTGGTACACCTCCCTCAATGTATAGCAGAGGACCCTTCTGGCAACATGCTCTTTCTTCCCAGACTCCTTTGATCGTACTGACTTTGTTTCTTTCCTGGCAGGGCTCGTGATATGTGATCCTTTTTATAATAGGCGATGACAGCTTCCTTCACCTCCTTGGTCAATGCTGTTGAAGGCTTTGGTTTCTTGGCTGGAGGAACTGCAAGATTCAGGCCAACCTTTTGGACAATGTTGGCAACAACAACTTGCCTTTTCCTTGGGCTGAAAGGCAAGGCACGGGGCTGTTTTCATCACAGCTTTGCTCAAGGCTTGCAAAGACTTGTAGACAGGTCGTTCTTCTCCCTGTTTGCTCCTCCTTGCCCTGTAATGTTTCCTTACTGCAGTTTTAGCATTAGATCTCTTCTTTGCTGTGCTGTCAGACCTTGTCTATACTTCCTACACTTTTCTGCATTTTTTGCTTTCCAGGTTTCAGGATATGCTGCCTTCTTACATTGGCGATAGTCACATTCTTTCTGCTGCAGTCTTTGGTGGCATTTTGCCAGCTGTTAAATGTATGTATACACACCTAGAGTCTATTTTATTTTTTCAAAAAGATCTAAAAAGAAGAGAAATAAAGCAAGTTATTAATAAACAACTAAAATAAAAGCTATGAGAGGTATAATGAAACAAGTAAAACATGTGTAATGGTCGTGACTCTGTACCGGGTACAGCTGTTACTCAAGAGTTGGGAATGACCGTGACGCTGTTTGTGGACAAACCTGAGATGTTGACAACAAAACTAAATCATGGCAGTAAAGGTACTTAAAAACTAAGAGAAAACAAAGGTGGAGCATGATCAGATGTAAGCTGTTTTTACTAGATCAAAAAACTAAAATCTGTGTAATGGTCATTCCTCTTTCACCCATAGTTTTCAAGTGCATGTCACACAATAACTAAGCTATCTAAGATAAATCTACAAATAGCCTTTTGTAGCTAAAAACATGTACTGTATGCAGCTGTATGGTTTTACCTTATATTTACTACTGTTTATTTTGTATATGGAATTGGATATTGCCTTGTTTCTCTAGTGTGTAACATATCAGTACATACTTGTATATCTTTTGTCATTGCTTTATAACTAATGGAGATATTTGAAATCTGTTTGTAGTTTTGAAAACTAGAGATCTTAAGGAATAAAAACAAATAAAGTTTTGTAAATTCGGTTAGTTTCAAATTTTCATCAAAAGTTGACATATGCGTGGAATCAGGGTTGGCAAAAACCCAGCAAAAATCCAAAAACCCAACTGGTTTTTTGCTGGGTTTTTGCCAACCCTGCATGGAATGGGCATAAAGGAAATTCCAGGGCTCCAGCATGCACTGCAAACTGGGCAATAAGTAAAGGTCTGATGCCTGATTCTAACCTGGCTGGATTTATTACACCTATCTATACTCAGTCACAGTTTCAAATAACCTATATATATGTCTGCTTTTAATAATAATAATTAATACTAATAATGATGGTGAAATACAAATGACAACACTACGATAACTATGAATAAGAATTGTGAACAAATCTTTATTCCTATTGTACACTGGCCAAGGATTACAAGTTAGAGCACTTAACATCATACCTTTAAAGGCTTTCCAAACTCCCTTGGCTTCCAAAAGGACATGTCTGTATTAATCTCGGCCTCTCTATCTGGCAATCTAGTCTGGTTTCATAACCTTTTAATAGGCTTCCAAGATCAAACACAGTTTGGCACACTTACAGTATTTTTACAGTTAACAGGCTTACTAACTAGACTCCTGTGGGGAGAGAAAAACTTGAGAAGAACCAGATAGGACTTGAAAATTAGGGTGGGGGTGTTGTGAGAAACTTCACAACCCCCACAATATTACTTGACTTGGCATAACATGACATATCAGTACTCACCCTTGTATGTTTATCATTTGATACAATCCTTTCGTTACTTTTGAAAGTGTATGAATTATGAAAATAAAATCCTCTGAAAATACAATCCTTACTTTTGAAAGTGCGAGTGTCATTCTTTTCCCTACTTCTTTTGTCAATCAATACAAACAATTTAATATACTTGCAGCCCTAATCACATCAGAGTCATTCCAGCTCAACTGGTACAAATTTCAGAAAGTTGGTCGGGTGACCATCTCCGATTTTCTTCAAATTTTCAGGGTTGATTCATACACCATTCAATAGCTTAAATCTAAAATTTTAGCTTCCTCAGTCAAAAATGTTTAATTTTATGGTCGCTTAAATGGCCCCCACTTTCGACAAAAAATGCCCATGTTGGGCTTGATTGGCCAACGCCTTCATTTTGAGAGGCCTTGAAAAGTGTCTTCTAATAGTAGAAGAAGCTTCAAATTTGTCATGCCAATACAACTTCTGGTGGGCTTTTCAATTTTGTAAGCTAAAAGGCTGTGGAACAAACAGTTTCTGAGTTACAAGGGCTTAAACATGGCTCTATTTTGAAGCTTGCATCAATTCCTCCCACTTTTACGACTACCATTTTCAAAAGTTTTAGTTCTACATCAATCACAGCTGTTTTAATACTCCTAATAGTCTCTATGGGTTGTAAATTTATGAGTGAAATAAAAAATAACCAAAAAAGGATTTATTTTTATTTTTAAAAATTTCCAAAAGTTGATATTTTCACAAAATTTGCAAAATTAACATGAACTTTGGGGCTTAATATAAAGGTATCCAAAATTAGTCAGGGAGTTGATACTTCTAGTAAAGAAAAATACATATGTGTACAAAAACATATATTAAGGAATAGATCTCAACCCCACTCCTTCATATAGTTTTGGCTATTCAAAGAAAAGTACTTTTTGTGAAAAATTATGAAATTTGGGACATTCCAGCTCAATTGGTACAGGGGTGGTTGGGTGTCCATCTCCGATTTTCTTCAAATTTTCAGGGTTGATTCATACACCATTCAATAGCTTAAATCTAAAATTTTAGCTTCCTCAGTCAAAAACTTTTAATTTTATGGTCGCTTAAATGGCCCCCACCTTCGACAAAAAATGCCCATGTTGGGCTTGATTGACCAATGCCTTCATTTTGAGAGGCCTTGAAAAGTGTCTTCTAATAGTAGAAGAAGCTTCAAATTTGTCATGCCAATACAACCTCTGGTGGGCTTTTCAATTTTGTAAGCTAAAAGGCTGTGGAACAAATAGTTTCTGAGTTACAAGGGCTTAAACATGGCTCCATTTTGAAGCTTGCATCAATTCCTCCCACTTTTATGACTACCATTTTCAAAAGTTTTAGTTCTACATCAATCACAGCTGTTTTAATACTCCTAATAGTCTCTATGGGTTGTAAATTTATGAGTGAAATAAAAAATAACCAAAAAAGGATTTATTTTTATTTTTAAAAATTTCCAAAAGTTGATATTTTCATAAAATTTGCAAAATTAACATGAACTTTGGGGCTTAATATAAACGTATCCAAAATTAGTCAGAGAGTTGATACTTCTAGTAAAGAAAGATACATATTAGTGATGTAGCGGATGTCATTTTTTTCACATCCGCGGATGCGGATGAGGATGTTTGATTTCAACATCCGCGGATGCGGATGCAGATGTCTACATTTTCGTTATTTTTTAGTATATATTCGAGATTTGTTGTGTTTAACGTATATAATAAGTTATTATATAGAGAGAGCTGTAGCTATAATGTAGTATAATTGATTAATTGTACAATAATTGCTGTACTTTTCTCTGAACATTTAAAATAATATCAAGCATCTAACTAATATAGAAATCAATTAGTGAATTCGTCTGCAAATAAATTCGTTATATTTTGTTGAGTTTCAGCCACAATTAGAAACCATAATTGTGTTACCAGGATGCGGGACGTGAACCCAACTCAAATGCACCCCACGGACCTCTTTCCCCAACCTCCACCCTTATAGAAAGAGATCTTTAATTAGCTTGATAACTATTTATATTAAGTTTAAAGTTTTATTAGGCATATTTATAAATGAGTAATTAAAATAAAGTAAACTAAGATGTTCATCGTTTAATGTTCAAACTTAATTATAGGAAGGTTATGCTTAAGGAACATTAATTTTTCTGCCTTTTCTGCTGCCAGTCTGTTTCTCTTTTTATTATATATTAATCCAGCACTGCTAAATAATCTCTCGCTTGGTATGTTTGTTGGAGGACAGGCTAAATGTTTCCTTGCAAGTTTACTCAAGTATAGATAGATATTCTGCGTATTTTTCCACCAACTAATAGGATTGTCACATGCAGCCAGGCGTTTTTCTTGGTGATAGCTCTCGATCATTTTTACTACATCTTTTGACATCGCGTAGGTCTCGTCATTGCTGCTTGACTCAAGAAACTGAGAGACAGATTCTGTGATAGATTTGCTTGTTGAAGGTGTTGGTTCTGTCACTGAAACTTTTATTCTTTTGGTGGGTGGCGAAGCGACAGATTCAAGAGATTGAAGCTCTTCAGCTGCTTTGCCAAGTGATGATTTAACTCGTTCTAATGTACTAGGTGAAAATAACTTAGCTTTGTAACGTGGGTCTAAGTAGGTTGCAAGAGAGTAACTTCATACAAGAACAGCCTCTCGTCTTGTCGCTTGCATCACTTTTGCGCACAATGAACTAGTTCTATTAATATAGTAGAATTTGATAATTTCTGCTTATTAATGACATTTTATCTCAATGGTCCACATCCGCACGACATCCACAGTCCAAAGTGCGGATGCGGATGCGAGAAAATGTGCGGATGTTCCGCGGATGCGGATGCGGATGTGACCTACATCACTAATACATATGTGTACAAAAACATATATTAAGGAATAGATCTCAACTCCACTCCTTCATATAGTTTTGGCTATTCAAAGAAAAGTACTTTTTGTGAAAAATTCTGAATTTTGGGACATTCTGGACAGCTCAATTGGTACAGGGGTGGTCGGGTGTCCATCTCCGATTTTCTTCAAATTTTCAGGGTTGATTCATACACCATTCAATAGCTTAAATCTAAAATTTTAGCTTCCTCAGTCAAAAACTTTTAATTTTATGGTCGCTTAAATGGCCCCCACCTTCGACAAAAAATGCCCATGTTGGGCTTGATCGGCCAACGCCTTCATTTTGAGAGGCCTTGAAAAGTGTCTTCTAATAGGAGTAGAAGCTTCAAATTTGTCATGCCAATACAACTTCTGGGGGGCTTTCCAATTTTGCAAGCAAAAAGGCTGTGGAACAAATAGTTTCTAAGTTACAAGGGCTTAAATATGGCTCCATTTTGAAGCTTTTACGACTCTACCATTTTCAAAAGTTTTAGTTCTACATCAATCACAGCTGTTTTAATACTCCTAATAGTCTCTATGGGTTGTAAATTTATGAGTGAAATAAAAAAATAACCAAAAAAGGATTTATTTTTATTTTTAAAAATTTCCAAAAGTTGATATTTTCACAAAATTTGCAAAATTAACATCAACTTTGGGGCTTAATATAAAGGTGTCCGAAATTAGTCAGGGAGTTGATACTTCTAGTAAAGAAAGATACATATGTGTAAAAAAACATATATTAAGGAATAGATCTCAACTCAACTCCTTCATATAGTTTTGGTGATTCAAAGAAAAGTGCTTTTTGTGAAAAATCTCAAATTTTTGCAAAATTTGTAAATTTTTAAATTTCTATTTATGACATTGAATTGTAATTTTACTTCCATTTTATTACTTATTAAGTTGATTTACAATTGTAATAATATGTAAATAAGTCTAAAACATACAAGAAATTTAATATGTCTGTCAAAACAACCAGCGACTCGAAGGGCTCTGGGTAGCTCATTTCGCTTTGTATATTCTTATAAATGTAAAACATGATGGTTAATCATTAATGTCCAGGCCTATTTTATAGATCATGATCTTTTATTTTCAGAAAATTTAACTAGAGCAATTAACTTAATTTTACTGCCTGTAATAATGGCTTATTCTAATCAAGAATCAAAGTGCAGCTTTGGTATGTACTTGGATGATCCATGTCATGAACACAGACTCACCAGGAAGGTGGGTATGTATACCTTACATGAGCTGACAGATGAAACAAGGAAACTGCTATTGTGGAGAACAAAAGCAACTGTAATCAACCCAAATAGTGCTACTGTATGCTACCACCATGAAAAAATGTTTGGAATGCATTACCAACAAATGCAACGTAGCTGCCAAGATCCATGGAGAAATCATCGAAAGAAGATAACAAGTAAGTAAATATAGGTACTAATATATTTATATTTCATAAAGAAGTTTATATTGTAAATTGTAACCTAAATTAGCTATTTAATTTTAATAGGGTAGGCTATATACTGTGCTACTGAATGCATATGTTTTGAATATTTTATACGAATAGCCTATAACCAAATGTTGAGGTTTTAAAATTATTTTCCAATGTGTTTAGAGTTTACATTACCCTACTTTATTTGCAGAATCACTACAAATTATTGACAAAGACATAGCAACTAGACTGAATCTGATACCAGGACAGAAACTTTGCTCAACATGCTTCTCTAGAGCCAAGACGATTGAAGATGAAAAAGACTCAGGTAGTGATGAATATGTTCCAGAAGAAATAGTTAAGGAGACATTTGACGAAACGTTAGGTTCACTAGAATGCTCACCCATTAAGTATGTAAGAGCAAGAGATCGAAAGTTTTACGCGAAAAGGAAACTAAAGCAAATTGAAACATCAACAAAATCAAAGCTGTCAAAAGTACTTCATATGAAGCCTAGCATTTTGGATGAGGAAGCGGAGAAACCTATAGAGAGTGAGGAAGAAAAGTGTTATCAGCATATGATAGAGGAACTGAAAGAAAAGTGTAAAACTAGTACCAGACAAGAAAAGATACAAATTCTAACACTCCTTCCAATTGGTAAAACCTGGTCCAGAGAAAGAATTATGAAAGAATTTGAAGTGTCAGCCAGAATGGTTAATGCTGTGAGGGCCTTAAAGAGAAAAGAAGGTATCCTTCCTATAATGAGAAATAAAAAGAGTAGCAAGGGTATAAGCGATGAAATAAAGGAAAGAGTGATAGAATTTTTCCAAAACAATGAATATACTAGAGAATGCCCTGGTAAAAAAGACTACAAATCAATAAAAACACCACAAGGGAAGGTTCACAAGCAGAAAATACTGTTGTTGACAAATATCAGAGAATTATATACGCTTTACAAAAATAAATATCCAAATGACAAAATCTCCAAATCAAAGTTTTTTGAACTGAGACCAAAATGGTGTATGGGTGTGGGGAGTAAAGGATCACACAATGTATGCATTTGTGAAATACACCAGAACTTTAAACTTTTATGTGAATCACTCCCGTCAAAGTAGAATTAAGAGAGTTACTAGGGAAAATAGTCTGCAACACTGAAACCAGAAACTGCATGATTAATAACTGCAAAACATGTCCTGGTTTAAATGAATTACGGGATTGGCTTCTTACCATTTTTGAAAACAATGATTATGACATGGATGATGAGGTTTCCTTTAAGCAGTGGCTTCATACAGACCATACCCAACTGGTCACAATGACAAAAAGTGTTTCGAATGTAGTAGAAGACATATGTGAAAGTGCAAAAAAGTTGAAAGTACACCATTTCATAGCAAAAGCCCAATCAAAATATTTGTCCGACTGTAAAGAAAACCTCAATGATTCTACAGCATTAGTGCTTGTTGACTTCTCTGAAAACTATAGTTTTATAATTCAGGATGCCGTACAAGGGCATCACTGGGACAATACCCAGGCTACCTTGCATCCGGTAGTCTGCTATCAAAAAGTTGATGGTGAACTAAAAGTTACAAATTTTTGTGTAATATCAGATTCACTTACACACAACACAACTGCAGTTCATTCTTTTTTATGTGAAGCCTTGAAATTACTTAAAAGTCAGAATCCTAAACTAAAACATATTTGTTACTTTAGCGATGGCGCAGCAAGTCAATATAAAAACTATAAAAACATCATTAATTCAGTGTTACATGAAAAAGATTTCCAACTAACATGTGAATGGAACTTTTTTGCCACCTCTCACGGAAAGAGCCCCTGTGATGGTGTTGGTGGCACCGTCAAAAGGTTAGTTGCCCGGGCAAGTCTACAAGCAACAAGTAAAGGTCACATCACCAATCCAAAAGAGATGTTCGATTGGTGCAAATCTAATATTAATGGTATACAATTTCTGTACATTGATTCAGCTAAAATTGAGGAAAATGCTAATTTATTTGAGTTAGAAAAAAGGTATTCCTTAATTAAGACAATCCCAGGAACCTTCATATCACTGCTTTAGACCTTCATCAACAGGCATTAAACTGTACAAAATTTCTAGTGATGAAAATTTCTTTAACGTACAACTTTCCTTCCTCAATGCTACACAAGAAAATGTGGCTTACCAATATAAACCTGGTACATATGTGGCCTGTTTCTATGAAGGTGACTGGTTTGTTGGAAACATAGTTGAAGTGTGTGATACTGAGAAGGATCTATTAGTAAATTTCATGAAAAAGAATCCTTTTAAATGGCCTGAACAAGAGGACGTTTGCTGGATTCCATTCCAACATGTTTTGTGTTCAATTGAACCACCTACAGTTGCTGGGAAAATGGGGAGACAGTACAAGTTATCAAATGATTGTTTATCTAAAATTGAGGAGTATTTTAAAAAAAGCCTAAGTAACTACAGACCTGTATCAAGCTGAATAATAAATTGCCAATTTATGGCTGTGAGGCCATGGAGTGTTGAAGACAATCAGACTTAAAGCCTGAGTACAATAATAAATTCCTGAGTCAGTGTCTAAACATAAGAGTTATTAGTTATATATAAGTTTACATACGAATTTACATAAAACAACACATTAAAAAAAGAATATGAACTTATAGCCAATAATTCACATGCTTAAAAACTCAGGAATTCATTATTGTATATAGCTAAGTACTGTACACTTGTATTAAGGGAAGTAATACAAAAAAGCTACTTAAATTTAAGGTTTTGTACTGAAAATGGTGGTTACTGCTAGTTTATCTGTACTAACTGCATAATTTAAATTACTAGGAAGTGCTTAAAGAGCAGTAGAACACGGTTCTACATGATTTACTTAGGTAGATCCAAGTATATTGAGCCTACAAGCTGGTCCATCTGTTGTGTTAACTGCAAATGTAGTAATAATCTAGGTGTATATATTATGTCTTTTTTATGAGTAAAACTTATTTAGATAATTTAACATTTGTGAATTAACTTACCAAGTAATAAAATGGAAGTAAAATTACAATTCAATGTTGTAAAAAGAAATTTAAACATTTAAAAATTTTGAAAAAAGAGTCATTCCAGCTCAACTGGTACAGATTTCAGAAAGTTGGTCAGGTGACCATCTCCAATTTTCTTCAAATTTTCAGGGTTGATTTATACACCATTCAATAGCTTAAATCTAAAATTTTAGCTTCCTCAGTCAAAAACGTTTAATTTTATGGTCGCTTAAATGGCCCCCACCTTCGACAAAAAATGCCTATGTTTGGCTTGATCGGCCAATGCCTTCATTCTGAGAGGCCTTGAAAAGTGTCTTCTAATAGGAGTAGAAGCTTCACATTTGTCATGCCAATACAACTTCTGGTGGGCTTTTCAATTTTGCAAGCTAAAAGGCTGTGGAACAAACAGTTTCTGAGTTACAAGGGCTTAAACATGGCTCCATTTTGAAGCTTGCATCAATTCCTCCCACTTTTACGACTCTACCATTTTCAAAAGTTTTAGTTCTACATCAATCACAGCTGTTTTAATACTCCTAATAGTCTCTATGGGTTGTAAATTTATGAGTGAAATAAAAAATAACCAAAAAGGATTTATTTTTAAAAATTTCCAAAAGTTGATATTCACAAAATTTGCAAAATTAACATCAACTTTGGGGCTTAATATAAGGTGTCCAAAATTAGTCAGGGAGTTGATACTTTCTAGTAAAGAAAGATACATATGTGTACAAAAAACATATATTAAGGAATAGATCTCAACTCAACTCCTTCATATAGTTTTGGCTATTCAAAGAAAAGTACTTTTTGTGAAAAATTCTGAATTTTTTCAAAATTTTGAAATGTTTAAATTTCTTTTTACAACATTGAATTGTAATTTTACTTCCATTTTATTACTTGGTAAGTTAATTCACAAATGTTAAATTATCTAAATAAGTTTTACTCATAAAAAAGACATAATATACCTAGATTATTACTACATTTGCAGTTAACACAACAGATGGACCAGCTTGTAGGCTCAATACTTGGATCTACCTAAGTAAATCATGTAGAACCGTGTTCTACTGCTCTTTAAGCACTTCCTAGTAATTTAAATTATGCAGTTAGTACAGATAAACTAGCAGTAACCACCATTTTCAGTACAAAACCTTAAATTTAAGTAGCTTTGTTGTATTACTTCCCTTAATACAAGTGTACAGTACTTAGCTATATACAATAATGAATTCCTGAGTTTTTAAGCATGTGAATTATTGGCTATAAGTTCATATTCTTTTTTTAATATGTGTTGTTTTATGTAAATTCGTATGTAAACTTATATATAGCTAATAACTCTTATGTTTAGACACTGACTCAGGAATTTATTATTGTACTCAGGCTTTAAGTCTGATTGTCTTCAACACTCCATGGCCTCACAGCCATAAATTGGCAATTTATTATTCAGCTTGATACAGGTCTGTAGTTACTTAGGCTTTTTTTAAAATACTCCTCAATTTTAGATAAACAATCATTTGATAACTTGTACTGTCTCCCCATTTTCCCAGCAACTGTAGGTGGTTCAATTGAACACAAAACATGTTGGAATGGAATCCAGCAAACTCCTCTTGTTCAGGCCATTTAAAAGGATTCTTTTTCATGAAATTTACTAATAGATCCTTCTCAGTATCACACACTTCAACTATGTTTCCAACAAACCAGTCACCTTCATAGAAACAGGCACATATGTACCAGGTTTATATTGGTAAGCCACATTTTCTTGTGTAGCATTGAGGAAGGAAAGTTGTACGTTAAAGAAATTTTCATCACTAGAAATTTTGTACAGTTTAATGCCTGTTGATGAAGGTCTAAAGCAGTGATATGAACGGGTTCCTGGGATTGTCTTAATTAAGGAATACCTTTTTTCTAACTCAAATAAATTAGCATTTTCCTCAATTTTAGCTGAATCAATGTACAGAAATTGTATACCATTAATATTAGATTTGCACCAATCGAACATCTCTTTTGGATTGGTGATGTGACCTTTACTTGTTGCTTGTAGACTTGCCCGGGCAACTAACCTTTTGATGGTGCCACCAACACCATCACAGGGGCTCTTTCCGTGAGAGGTGGCAAAAAAGTTCCATTCACATGTTAGTTGGAAATCTTTTTCATGTAACACTGAATTAATGATGTTTTTATAGTTTTTATATTGACTTGCTGCGCCATCGCTAAAGTAACAAATATGTTTTAGTTTAGGATTCTGACTTTTAAGTAATTTCAAGGCTTCACATAAAAAAGAATGAACTGCAGTTGTGTTGTGTGTAAGTGAATCTGATATTACACAAAAATTTGTAACTTTTAGTTCACCATCAACTTTTTGATAGCAGACTACCGGATGCAAGGTAGCCTGGGTATTGTCCCAGTGATGCCCTTGTACGGCATCCTGAAATAAAAACTATAGTTTTCAGAGAAGTCAACAAGCACTAATGCTGTAGAATCATTGAGGTTTTCTTTACAGTCGGACAAATATTTTGATTGGGCTTTTGCTATGAAATGGTGTACTTTCAACTTTTTTGCACTTTCACATATGTCTTCTACTACATTCGAAACACTTTTTGTCATTGTGACCAGTTGGGTATGGTCTGTATGAAGCCACTGCTTAAAGGAAACCTCATCATCCATGTCATAATCATTGTTTTCAAAAATGGTAAGAAGCCAATCCCGTAATTCATTTAAACCAGGACATGTTTTGCAGTTATTAATCATGCAGTTTCTGGTTTCAGTGTTGCAGACTATTTTCCCTAGTAACTCTCTTAATTCTACTTTGACGGGGAGTGATTCACATAAAAGTTTAAAGTTCTGGTGTATTTCACAAATGCATACATTGTGTGATCCTTTACTCCCCACACCCATACACCATTTTGGTCTCAGTTCAAAAAACTTTGATTTGGAGATTTTGTCGTTTGGATATTTATTTTTGTAAAGCGTATATAATTCTCTGATATTTGTCAACAACAGTATTTTCTGCTTGTGAACCTTCCCTTGTGGTGTTTTTATTGATTTGTAGTCTTTTTTACCAGGGCATTCTCTAGTATATTCATTGTTTTGGAAAAATTCTATCACTTTCCTTTATTTCATCGCTTATACCCTTGCTACTCTTTTTATTTCTCATTATAGGAAGGATACCTTCTTTTCTCTTTAAGGCCCTCACAGCATTAACCATTCTGGCTGACACTTCAAATTCTTTCATAATTCTTTCTCTGGACCAGGTTTTACCAATTGGAAGGAGTGTTAGAATTTGTATCTTTTCTTGTCTGGTACTAGTTTTACACTTTTCTTTCAGTTCCTCTATCATATGCTGATAACACTTTTCTTCCTCACTCTCTATAGGTTTCTCCGCTTCCTCATCCAAAATGCTAGGCTTCATATGAAGTACTTTTGACAGCTTTGATTTTGTTGATGTTTCAATTTGCTTTAGTTTCCTTTTCGTAAAACTTTCGATCTCTTGCTCTTACATACTTAATGGGTGAGCATTCTAGTGAACCTAATGTTTCGTCAAATGTCTCCTTAACTATTTCTTCTGGAACATATTCATCACTACCTGAGTCTTTTTCATCTTCAATCGTCTTGGCTCTAGAGAAGCATGTTGAGCAAAGTTTCTGTCCTGGTATCAGATTCAGTCTAGTTGCTATGTCTTTGTCAATAATTTGTAGTGATTCTGCAAATAAAGTAGGGTAATGTAAACTCTAAACACATTGGAAAATAATTTTAAAACCTCAACATTTGGTTATAGGCTATTCGTATAAAATATTCAAAACATACGCATTCAGTAGCACAGTATATAGCCTACCCTATTAAAATTAAATAGCTAATTTAGGTTACAATTTACAATATAAACTTCTTTATGAAATATAAATATATTAGTACCTATATTTACTTATCTTCTTTCAATGATTTCTCCATGGATCTTGGCAGCTACGTTGCATTTGTTGGTAATGCATTCCAAACATTTTTTCATGGTGGTAGCATACAGTAGCACTATTTGGGTTGATTACAGTTGCTTTTGTTCTCCACAATAGCAGTTTCCTTGTTTCATCAATGATTAACCATCATGTTTTACATTTATAAGAATATACAAAGCGAAATGAGCTACCCAGAGCCCTTCAAGTCGCTGGTTGTTTTGACAGACATATTAAATTTCTTGTATGTTTTACTTATTTACATATTATTACAATTGTAAATCAACTTAATAAGTAATAAAATGGAAGTAAAATTACAATTCAATGTCATAAATAGAAATTTAAAAATTTACAAATTTTGCAAAAATTTGAGATTTTTCACAAAAAGCACTTTTCTTTGAATCACCAAAACTATATGAAGGAGTTGAGTTGAGATCTATTCCTTAATATATGTTTTTTTACACATATGTATCTTTCTTTACTAGAAGTATCAACTCCCTGACTAATTTTGGACACCTTTATATTAAGCCCCAAAGTTGGTGTTAATTTTGTGAAAATATCAACTTTTGGAAATTTTTAAAAATAGAAATAAATCCTTTTTTGGTTATTTTTTTATTTCACTCATAAATTTACAACCCATAGAGACTATTAGGAGTATTAAAACAGCTGTGATTGATGTAAACTAAAACTTTTGAAAATGGTAGTCGTAAAAGCTTCAAAATGGAGCCATATTTAAGCCCTTGTAACTTAGAAACTATTTGTTCCACAGCCTTTTTGCTTGCAAAATTGAAAAGCCCCCAGAAGTTGTATTGGCATGACAAATTTGAAGCTTCTACTCCTATTAGAAGGCACTTTTCAAGGCCTCTCAAAATGAAGGCGTTGGTCGATCAAGCCCAACATGGGCATTTTTTGTCTAAGGTGGGGGGCCATTTAAGCGACCATAAAATTAAAAGTTTTTGACTGAGGAAGCTAAAATTTTAGATTGAAGCTATTGAATGGTGTATGAATCAACCCTGAAAATTTGAAGAAAATCGGAGATGGTCACCCGACCACCCCTGTACCAATTGAGCTGGAATGACCCATCATTCAATCATAGAATATAGTAGCATACAACAATCAGCATTGTTTCACTTTGATATTAACAGAAAAACATTATCATGCAGTTTCACAGCTGAATTTGTCAGAAATTAAAAAAATTTACATAAAAAACTTGTTAAAAACTTGTCTATGATGATTATCATTTTCTGAAAAAATGGCAGTTATTATCACCAATTTTTTCTGCGACGATCGATTATCATGCTATTGGTGATTATTGCCAAGCCCTACTTCAAGTAATTTGGACTCATGCACAACACTGGATTGTCTGTCCAGAAGGAGCACCTAAGTTCTGAATCCTTAGTGCTAAACTTCCAAAACATCAGTACTTCTGGCTTCAGTAATGGACTATGATCATGCCTTTTCTTGAGTTCAACAGGGACTATCAGGTCTAAATAATGGACTAGGTTTTAACACTAGCCCAGAGCTGTTTCTAGCAAGATGCCCTATTACAATGATTTGAGCACTTTTGCATGAATTACAGTATCTGCCTATGCTTGACTAGATTGACTTAATTAGCACTCTTAACTAGAGGCTGTAAAAGCGAGTGGCTGGAAAGAGAAAAAAAATATTAATTTAAAAATGAAAAGACTTGAGAAGTGAGAATCAGCAAAACCCTACAGCACCATAGCCACATAGCCATCTCATGTGAAGTATGGATTGACTGTTGAGAGAGATGCTTTGGAAAGTGGGTGGAGAATTGAAGGGTGGAATCATCAACATAATCGTGGATAGGACAGGAAGTGCAACTTAATAGATCATTGATAAGTAAAAGGAAGAGAGAGGGTAACAGGACAGAACCCTGAGGAACATCACTATTAATAGTTTAGAAGAACAATGGTCATCTACAACTACAGCTATAGATCATCCAGAAAAGAAATCAGAGATGAAGGCACAGATCAAAGGATAGAAATTGAAGGAGGGCAATTTATAAGCTAAGGATTTATGCCAGACTCTCAAAAGTTTTTAATAGTAGATATGTCAAGTACAATAGCAAAGAGCTCACCAAAATTCTGAAAGGAGGATGACCAAGAATCAAGGAAATGCAAGATGATTGTCTTTAGAGCATCCCTTGTAGAACTAATTCTGATGATCTGAAAGAAAATTGTGAATATGGTGTTAAAAAATGTTCCTATTAAGGATAGCTTCAAAAACTTTAGAAGGCAAGAAATCAAAGCAGTTGGAGGGTTGAGAGCAGTCACCCTTCCTAGAGCTGAGCCCAGATAGGGTAGAAAGATTATCTTTGGAATAGATTCTGATTTCAAGCATAATTAAGTCAGTGGGAGGAGGAGATGGAGAAAGTTTGAATAAAGATTTCAGGTCAATCAGAAGAAATGGGAACTGAGCCATCAGAATGGAAAAAAAGTAGTAGTAAAGTTGTTGTTGATCTTGGCTCGGTGCCAGAAAGAATGGGAAGAATTAGAATTAGATAGGTTTCACATTTTTGTCTGATGAAGGAATTTTTGGCGAGTCACAAAATGGATTTTGCATGATTCTGGGTACCTTTTGAAAGCCTCTTCTCTGTTGCAGATAGCATCAGAACAGTCAATGTTAAACCAGTTTTTTTTTTTTTTTTTGCATTAGTGCCAAAGGCACCTCCTCTTGGGAGGATCCAAAGGCTGAACTGGAGTGACAGGACAGGAAACAGATATAAGATTGTGGTTGGAGGAGACCAATGGAGAAAAATGTTTGAGAGTAAGAAGGATGAGTGGTGATTGAAGGATAGAATCAGCCTATGAAGTTGTGGTTTAGTTCCTGCTGCTGCTGTAGTTGTTATAGTTTGGGCATGGGTGACTCAGAGTTCATGCCCATCCCTCTTTGTGAGAAAATAGGCTTTCTTGATGTTACACCCGCCGCAAAATGACTTCGGACCATCTACCATTTTGGAGGAAAAGCACAAACATCATTATAAAAAACCAAATAGGCCTATATTTAAAAACTTAGTTACATCAATATGAAGTCATGGCTCCCTTGTTCTTGAGGACCCCCTGGAGCCGTTTGGGCATGGAATCACTGAGCTTCCTGAAGTAGTCCAATGTCATCTCCTTGCACCACACCTTTATCAGCTCTGTCTTGAGGTTCGCGAGGTTTGGAGTCTTCTTCTCTGCCATGATCTTCTTCATGTAATGCCAACAGTTCTTGATGGGGTTGAGATCGGGGCTATTGCCAGGCCACTCTAACACCTTAATCTTCTGCTCATTAAGCCACTTTGTCACCTTCTTGGCCTTGTGACAGGGGGCACTGTCGTGCATAAAAATCTCACTGCCGTAATGGCAAAGTGGTTCAACAAATGTCATTAAGACGTCCAGTATATACGGTCCATTCATCATCACATTCTTGGGAAGGAAGTACAGACCCCCATTATTCTTCTCACCAGAAAAACCCCCACACCATCACTGACTCAGTCGGTACTGTGTAGGCCGGGTGGTACCGACTAGCAGATGACGGGCATCGCACCTTGGCAGATCGAATCTGGAACACCTGGAACATGCTTTCATCTGAAAACATCACCTTCCTCCACTGTGCTGATGTCCAATGAACGTATTTCTTTGCAAAGGCAACACGCTGCTGCTTCTTGCAGTCGGTGATAAGTGGCTTCTTGGCGGCGGTATGGCATGGTAACCCCAAGTCCTTCTGCAGCCGGTGCTGGATCGTTCGAACAGACATGGCTTCCAGCAGCTTGGGATGGTTCTTTTTCAATTGAGACGCTGTAAGTCGAGGGTTCTTCAACACCTCTCTTTATGAGGTTATCCGTGGCCTTAGACATCTTCCTTCGCCTTCACCACCGAAATTGTGCTTCGGTACGACGTTGGGTGGTAGGCCTCTAGCCGCCGCCAGCAGCTTCATGATGGTCAACTTTGCCTGACCAGTACGCTCGCATATCGTCTTTATCGGGATGTTTTCTTGCCTCCACGCAAGAATACGGGCCTTCTCCTCAACAGAACAATACTTCCCAGGCATGTCCACTGCACTTTAAGAAAAATAAAGAACACAAACTACTGCACACAAAAATCCAAGAATTCTGGACGCGGTACGGCAGAAACACAACACCCCCACTAGGGTGGCCCAAAAATATTTTTTTTCTTTTCTCCAGATTAGAACCCAGCATTTTGATATGCCTATGGATGTAATTTTTACATAAAAATTTCAACTAAATCAAACAATATTAGAGGTTGCACAAAGCATGCAAAGATCATTTGTTTCATCATTTACTTAACGGCCATGTGCTGCAGTGTGCAACCTGTGCAATGTGCATGTTTAATGTCAAATTACAACATACTGAACTTATTTATTTAAGCACAATATACAGCTTCAAATTGTGTGTGCTCATTTAACATTTTTGAACTTACAGTAAATAATATCAGTCGCCCCCACCACCAGTAAATGCGCTATATCAACTATAATAATGTTCAAAACCATCAATTCATGTCTGTGAGTCAATGGAGTCATGCAGTAAGTTAGAAATACTTACTATCAGTGAAAACTTTTATGTTGCATAAGAACAGCTGTCAAATTGTCAATACTGCATAAAATCTAGAATGACATGCTAACTTTGTTGGAAATATTTAGTTAACAGGAGAACTGTCTTTCTGAATTCCAGCTATGAGACCGAGTCCACCCACAACAGTGCTTTTTTTCGAGTCAGGATACAGTTTTTGATGTTCTTGTACAACTTGGAGTAGAAATTGCTTCTGGTCTTCATTTTTCATCAGAAATGCATTGAAGTCCTGGATCAGTTTCACTCCTCTTTCTGCTGTGTCGTTTACAACTTTTAGTGACCGAATTACCCTCTCTGCTTTCTTGAAATCTTCATTATCATTCCACGTTTCATGCGGCATCGACAGAAAAGATTGTGGCAGACCAAGAATGTTGAAAAATGTCTTCGTATTCATTGTAACGAAAGAGCTGAGCTGCATGTCTGCATATTCACCAGTGCCATCCAGTCGGTGTGGTGGTTCTTCTGATCCTTCTTTCTCTCGCATGTTTACCAGCATCTGCATTTTCTGCTGGGGATCAACTGTCATGTCGAAGAAAGCAAGGCCCACCATAACCTCACTCAGGTACCACAAATGTCTGCTGAAAGCAGTCACTGCTGCCTGCTTGACAACTGGATTGACATTGTATTGTGTCAATCTCTTTAGAAACTGCAGATCATTTGCAGGGGCTTGGGCAGCCAGTGGGGCTTGAAACCACACTGTGATGTAAATGTCTGACATGAACAACAAGAATTGGAATATTCCATGTTCTTGTGATGGCTTCATCTTGAACTCTCTCCTAAACATCCACATTTTGTAACAGTAAAGTACTCATGCCATCCAATGGGCACTGTGCAGTGCACCAGGTGCCTGGAAGTGAATCCCCCGTGCTGGAGTTCCACCAAGGAATATGATGACAAGTTCCAAAAACTCCCTGTAATCATCCCGTGGTTGGCACATTTTCAGATTCTGTATTGCAAACTGTAATGTGCGCTCTCTAAACGAGTCAATCTCCATCATCCCAGCAGCTGTAAGATATGAACTTTGATCAATCCAAGACCACTGCTCTTTAAAGCGTTTGAAGATGGCCATGTCAGGTCCAGATGAGGCAGATGTTATTTTCAGTGCAGTGAAAACCTTCTGTAGAACAATCTCCATCACATGATGACGGCATGCGAAATGAAGTAGACTTTGCCCAAGGGCTCTCTCTCTATGAGAACACGTGCACCACTGAGACGTCCTGTATTGCTTGCTGTCGTGTCAAAACACAGACCCTTGACCTTTTGGGAAAGATTCCAGTCATTCAGACAGGATACAACAGCATCAGCTTGGGCTTGGCCTGTTCCAGATGCAAGTTTTGGTACACCAAGCAAACAATCAACATCAATTCCTGTCACAATCACAGGTAATCGGTCGATTTTCTCGTGCCCAGTAAGGTCAGGAAGCAATTTTCCATCCCAGTGAACAGTCAATGGTGCTTGGGGATTGCATGAAGTTTTTGCATCAGCTGCTGTTTTTGCTCTGTTTGTGGATCGTGCACGTTGAATCAAGCTACGGCTTAGTGTTATCTCATCAACATTATGGCCAAGCAAAGAGCTGTAGCGGCTAACAAGTGCACCGCTTGGCGATCTGTAACTTTTGACCTATCTAATGCTGCTGTGACATCTTTTGAGAGCAATGTCTTTCTTTCGGTGCTGCTTGCAAATCTTTTCCTTTTTCGTGACTTATCCATTTCCATTTCTGAGTCTGCACATTGTTCAACTACATCTTCACTTGAGCTATCAGAAGAAAAAATCAACTCACTACTGCAACTTGAAATTACTGCCTGTTGTTCCTGCTTTGATTTCTGCCAAAACCTTTCAAATGATTCTTTCCTTTTGGCTTTCTGCTCTTGTCTCTCTGTCCATGCTTTATCTTCACTTGCCATATATCCTTTCCAACCTTCTCTCTGACTGGCTAGAAACTCCAGGTCTTCTGTCAGTTCTGTTCGTTTCTCAGCATCTTGATGAGCTATGTCAAACAGCTTACCAAGCTTTGAATTGAACTGTGCTTCATTAGAAATTTGTTTCTGGGTACGACGGTTTATGGCCTTCTTCAAACACTGCCATTCTGCATGTACTTTCAGAAGCTGCTTTTCTATATCATAACTGAGAGCAGTTGGTATTCCAGCCTTCAGCCAAAAACTAAGGACTTCTGATACAGTTATGCGTGCACTTTCTTTGAGTGTCTTTTCTGTTCTGTATGATGATAGAAAAACACTGACAATGTTTCACGAAGTGACGGAAGTTTGCTGTGTTGGATGATTCTCTCATTCACAGGACCAACCAACCAAATATGAGATTTGATCTTGTCTTTGGCTTATTGTCATCTGCAGTTTGAATGCTGCATTTGCTGCTACATGCCATGCTTGAACTCAGTGAAGTTTCCTGAAAAAAATAAATAAATAACAATCAAAGGCTGTTTTTCAAGAAAAAAGTGTCTCCCTTTATGTGACCTTGAAAATTAGGTCAATTAGTAAGGGGAGACATAAATATGCAAAGATAAGCTTATAGTGCTCTATCCAAGTTGACACCTGTCGTGGCTGTACTTAACCAAAATTTAATTTATGTTTGTTAATAATTTTACTGTGTTCAACACAAACCTTAACCCAACAATGCACAACAAACAAATTCAAGAAGATATCTGAACACACCTGTACCCATACCATACCGGACTTTGAATACTAAGTTTATTTTATTATTTTACAATTATTAACAGAAAATAACAAACCAGCTTCACAGAATTCATAAAACTGTCAGAAAAGAATATTTACAAGCCACTGGCAAATAATGGCAAAATATAGACTGCTTACCGTGACAAGACTGCGATTTTTGAAACTTCAAGCACCTTGTGCAACCTCTAAATCATCTCAGAATTGCATCAAATTTCACTCATATTGCTATTACATATGTCGTTTTTGATTGCAGGGTTCTAATCAGTGAAAATTCAACTTTTAATTTTTTGCATGTTCTGTTGGGCCACCCTAACCCCCACGTCACCTCTATCTAAACACTGACAAGTTTTGCCTCTGCGGTAGCATAAAGGGATCGACTAACAACATGCCAGATACTTCCAGACAAAATATTTTACTCGGTAGCGTGAGAAATGCAAATCGATTTCAGACCGCTTTCTCAGCAGAATATCACACAAAGGTCCGAAGTCATTTTGCGGCGGGTGTACCTGTAACTTGTAGGCTAGCTGCAGGGCTTATGAAATTCATTTACACTTGCTTACTTTGTAGCCCCTGGATTCTCTTCATGAGAAACCAGCGGCACTCAGGTATCCCACAGCCTCCATGGGTGGGTCCATAGGTCTCTAAGTGAGGATATATTAAAATTTTGTCCGAGTTGTGTGAGAGAGTGGCAGTTCAAAAGCAAGTGTTCTGTGTCTTCTGGGTGGAGGAGGCATCTTTGGCAGGTTGGGGTTGGGGAACTTTGAATCCGGTGTTTATAAGTTTGTAGGGTTGGGTGGTGACTGGAATGGAGTGTGGCGAGAGAGACTCTTGATTCCCTCAGGAAGGTTGTTTCACTGTGATGGATGTCAGGGGGAGTGGCTTGGAGTAGAGTGTTGGGTACTTGGTTTGCCAGGGCTTGGAGTGTTATTTGGGAGTGTGTGTGTGTTTAATGGGATTAGAGTTTTGAGGCAGTGGGGGAATATCATTCATTAAGTTGCTGTGAGTAGTGTACCAAGGGTGTGCATTTTTTGTTTCTAGGTGGGGGGTTTTGTGTGGTGATATGGTGGCAAGGGTGGTCTGGTGACATGGCTCTGCTATAGAATTGAGTACCTATCATATTTAGGTGGTATTTGATGGGGAGAATTTTAGTTTGAGTGTAGATGGGGGTGATGGGTGTTGTCTGGAGGCAGCCTGTAGTGTTATGACTCGAAGGGCCTTATTTTGGGTGGTTTGTAAATTGTTTAAATTAGTGGCTGAAATGGGTGGGAACCATGCTGGGGAAGCATAATTTAGAGTTGAATGTATAAATTGTTTATAGAGTATGCAGTGTGTTTCTTTTTGTTGTCCAAATGTGGAGGTGGTAAGGGATCTAAGGGCATTGAGCTTCTTGGTGGCTTTGTTGCAGATGTTTGAGATGGGGGGGGGGTGGAGAATGTCATGCGAGTGTCCAGGGTGATGCCAAGGATGGATGGAGTTTTGTTAAGTGGGAGGGGTTGTCTCTGGAGGGTAACTCTGGGATGTATCTGGGATTTGTGGTGGTCTGGAGTGAAAAGTGTGATGGTTGATTTTTGTGGGGAAGCTGTCATCCTGTGTTTGGTGAGCCAGTGTTCCAGTTTGGTAAAGTACTGTTGCAGGAGAGAGGTGGCTGTGTTTCGGTTTGGGTGCTGTGATGTAATGGAGAGGTTGTCTGCATAGGAAGTTACTTTGACATGAAGGGAATCTGGCTGTAGTAGGTCATGCATGAGGAAGTTGAAGAAGGTAGGGGATAAGATGGCTCCTTGGGGGACTCCATTGTATAGTCTAGGTTTTAAATTTTGTATCATTGTGTATAACTTGGGCGTGTCTAGCTGCTATGAAGTTAGTGAGCCACTTTGTCATTATTTGTGATGAGAGTTTCTAGTATTTTTTGTGCTAGTATGTGGTGAGGGACTGTGTCAAATGCCTTGTTGATAGTTATGGTGGCAAGGAGAGTGCGAGATGGGGGTGTTTTTTGGTTAAAGCCATCAAGGATGTGTTGAGTGAGGTTTGTAAGTAGAGTTGTTGTTGAGTGGTTTGATCTAAAGCCATGTTGGGAATGTGAGAGTGGGATGTGAGGTTGGATTCTGTTGAGGATTAGCTTTTCTAAGACTGAATATTGTGGATAGTAAGGAAATGGGTCAATATGAGGCTGGTTGGGTGGGAGGTTTGTTGGGTTTTAGAATAGGTATAATATAGGCATGTTTCCAGATATGGGGGATGGCATTGTGAAGCCAGGAAAAGTTAAATAAGTTGGTGAGTGCTGCAATGGCATTGGGTCCTAAGTGCTTTAAATGTTTGTTGGATATATGGTCTGGGGCCTTCCGCATGAGAATTTTTAAGTGAGTTTGACAGCCTTTGTGTCATTGGTAGTGAATGGAGGAGCTAAGTCTGGGTTGATTGGAGTATTATGAATTTGTCTTAAAGTTTTCCTACTGTTGGGGGAGGTTGGTTTGAAGCTGGTTTTTGAATAATGTTTCATGAGTATATTGTAGTGTTGCTTTAGGGAGGAAATTTTGTTTTGGTTTGTGAGTAAGGTTTCATGTACAAGACATTTTGTTTTGGTTTGAGTAAGGTTTCATGTACAAGACATTCTAAGTGAACTTGCTAATTTATGGCAGTTTGGATTGGTAAACATAGTATCCAATGCCAAAAGAATGTTGTTGTTATAATTATTAGGTAATTAATAATTCACTGGTTGATAAAATCAAACTTTTTATTTGTCACATGAACAAAAATGGGTGGATTTTATAGGTTTTTTACCACTGAGTTCAAAAATGGCCTCAAAATTTTTCTATCACCCACCAATATTGAGTGAATCGAGAATGAAATTTGGACTAATTTATAGGCATAATAGCAATATCAAAGTAGAAAATGCATATTGAATTCACCTAAAATGTGGCTACTGATGATTTACGCTTGTATTTCGCCTCTGGGCCATCCCTTGACAATGTCCAGCAGTAGTCATCCAACATGCTGGGGCTCCATTTGCCCTGGTATCGCTTCTCCATCATGGATATTTGTTGATGAAAGTGTTCCCCATGCTCATCACTAACATCGCCTAAGTTTGTTGGGAAGAAGTCAAGATGTGAGTCAAGAAAATGAATTTTCAACGACATGTTGCACCCCACGTCTTTGTAGGCCTTGAGAAGTTCTTCAACAAGTGACTCTTACTTTTCGGCCTTGAAGTTTCCGAGGAAATTTGTGTTCACTACTTTAAATGCTCTCCAAGGTGCTCCTTCAACTTCACTTAGAGTTTCATCAAACACGCTCTCTCTCATGATTTCTCTAATTTGCGGGACCACAAATATCCCTTCTTTGATTTTGACCTCACTGATCCTTGGAAATTTCTGTTTCAAGTAGAAACCCCCCTCCCCTCTGCCATTTTGATCCATAGCCTTAACAAAATTTTCCATTAAACCAAGTTTAATATGTAGTGGTGGCAAATAACTTTTTTGGATTAAGAAGAGGTGAACTGGTGAGATTTTTATGCCCTGGAATCAACGCTTGTTGAAGTGGCCATTGTTTCTTTGAGTAATGGCTTTCCTGTGCTCTGCTGTCCCATTCACAGAGGAAACCAGGGCCGCCGCTTCCATTAGGCGAGGTTAGTAAATGCTAAGGGCGCCAAAGATCTGGGGGGCGCCAGCGCCTCCCGCCCTGTGCACGTCTGATAGTATTATGTAAGAACAACATGAAAAAACTAATGAAGGAATGAGAAGCATAGACAAATGATGAAAGGTTGTACGACGTATGTACACCAGTTTAGCTTGACTGATATTTACATAATTAACTTATTCATCTTATTGGGTCATTATAGAACTTTCACTATCACGACCTTTAACCCTTTAGGGACGGGAGTCGTAAATAAGCGATTTAAAAATGTTGCGCACACAGACGGGAGTCGTCAATAAGCGACTCGGCTTATTTACGGCTTAATATGAGTTCCGGGAGTCGTCAATAAGCGAATAACTGTTTTTAGGTGACATATGCCCTTCTTGCTTGGAAAAAACAGTAGATATGTCCTTTTTGCACGCATATTTTAGCACTTTTGAGCGTTCTGATTTGTTACTACATATGCCTCACTTTACTCGCTGTTTTGATTGGTCATGACACTTTCTTGAACTGTGAAATGATTTTAGAATTTTATAATAAATGTATGTATTAGCAAATTAAAATAGATCAGTGTAAGGCAAATAGTTTCTTCAATATGGTACCTTGATTACTTTGTGGGCAAACCCAATCGTGAAGTGGGAGGTGGGTGGGGGCGCCAGCTGCAGTCCTGCTAAGGGTGCCAAATAGGCTGGCGCCAGACCTGGAGGAAACAACAGAATTCGTATAACCTAATTGTAAACCAAGAAGAAGTGCAATCACTTTCAAGTCTCCACAGATATGCCAAGAGTATTTATCATATTAGATATGTTTCACAAGCAGATGCATATTGTCGTATGATTCCTTCATATGTACGGCATGTGCTAATGGAACTGAAGGATATTTTTTTCCATTATGGAGTAATACAGTTTTTAAACTCAGCTTCGAGGAATCAATAAATAGGTGCCATTTGTTTGGATCATGTTGTTGGCCAAGGGTTTTCATGAGAGTGCAGAAAGTTTCTTTGATGCTTGCGGTAAAAAGATATCTTGGTGCCTTTTTCTTGAAGATTCCAACCTTTCAACCTGGAAGCCGAAAGTTCGGATTGATCTTTTGACAATTTCAGATCACAGACAAGCTTGCTCAGGTCTGCTTGGGATATTAAGTGAGGCTCTGTCAATGAACAAGATGGTTCAAACATTGGATCAACATCGTCCATCAGTAAACCATGTTGAGATTCGTCATTACCATTGTACCTCAATTTCATTTTCATCATCTAAACTCCATGTTTCCAGTGGCCTTCATACTCGCAAATGTTTATTATGTAAAACAGGCCTTATGGCTGATGGTAAATTTGGGTATTGTACCATATGTTTAGATTTTGCAGTAATGCCTAGTATATTTGTTAAGCAGAAATAACAATCCATTAAATGGTCTTTTGGCTCTCTCCATATCATCTGAACAGCAAATGGCATTTGACGAAACCCATTTAGCCAGCCTGTCAGAAGTCTTAAACACATAATACAGCATATATGAGGTGCCCACGTCTTGTTCTGATCCCCTACCTTGCAACCAAAATAAAGTTTGTATGCTTTTTTGACGAGAGGGGTGAAATTTCACCTTTGAAATTTAAGTGTTAACTCTCTGCACACACACAACAGAAACAGTTTGGATGGTTGACACACTTGCATGGCATTCTGTCATGAAACAATACGAATGCACTGACACAAAAAATTATTAAGGAAAATCATGAATAAAATGCACAATGTTCACTGAGTGAAATCAGATGAGTAACTGACAAATGAAAGTCAACAGTGACGTGTAGCAACTTAAAAGAAGAGGAAGGGGCAGACCCCACCCGGGCCATCCCCTTCCTATTCTCACTCAAATCCTAAGTAATGTAAATTCATATGTCACTCTAAAACTGCGGGTGATAGAAAAATTCTGTTTTCATTTTCGTAATCAATGTAAAAAATTACACACAGTTCAAGTAAAAATATCTCTGTGACAAAAACTTTGTTGACCAGTGATATATATAATTAATAAAGTATGGCTTGGCTTTAAGATAACTTCAATAAAATACTTTCTTTGAGAACTCAGAGAAAGACTGTAGCTAGCAATGATGTTTACTAAGTAGATTAGGGGAATTCCATGACATCAACCAACAAAAATGAAAATTATCACCTCTTTGATTTTGCTGTAATTTGGTCCAGTGGTTGGTTTTGGGTAAAGAGCAAGAATTTTCGAATATTAGCTCAATCCGACCAATAGGTTATGAGTTATGGCCAGTGTTATTTTGAGGTCATTGGTTGACCTTGCTATATTCAAATCACCATAGCTGGCCTCCTATTGGTCCTGGACCTATATAAGTATATACATTTGGAATCAGCATGATCTGTAGATTCCAAAAATACCATCTATTTTGATGTAGGTTGAAAAAAACAAAAATTACATTGAAATGATTTATAAAAGTCATATTTTAACCTCATGGATACTGAATTTCAGAAAAAGTTGTAACTGTCAAAAACGTTGCCCCATTATTGCTCTATTATAATAAGCTTAGAAAAGTTTGTGTATGCACCATTTTAAATGATAAAACTCAATTTGAGTAATGTCAACTTGATATTATTCAATGTTTCAAAACTGAGAATTTCTTCCCTCATTTCATCTCAGCCATGAGACTCATCAGACAACTTTCATTGAACAGGCAGTTATGGGGGAAGCTCCCTTTTAATGAAAACAAAGTTCAAATAGAAAATACACATGTATTATTAAGTGAAAATGTATTTAATGAAGCAAAAAAATAGTTTTTTCTTTATATACAGTATATATATATATATATATATATATATTCGGGTGGTCCAAAAAGTTAAAGCATCGACTAAGTTCTCTCCACAAGGTTGGTTTTATGCCTCTTGGTGTGGACAGTATTTGTGCAAAGTTTCATGTTATTCGGTTAATATTTAGGGGTCGCCCCACTTGCCCCCTTTTTGAAAATTTGGGAAAATATATAGACAACTGAATAACTAAATTTTTTTTGATTCTCAAAGAATATGAAAGAAAACAGTAAGACAATAGGACATGATAATGGGTGTATCTTCATTATTTCTTCTGCATCAGAGTCGCCTTGGATGGTATTGGTATCTGTTTTCGGTGGGCGGCTACGAGTTGTAGGAGGTACTGCTTCTGGTCCTCATTTTGTGTCAAAGTGTCATTGTAGCGTTGTGCGAGAGCAATACCTCGCTCGGCAGCATCATTGATGACTTTCATCTTTAAGGCGCGATCTCTAAGTTCCCTGTAGTTCTTGTCATTTGGCCATTCCTGTGGATCTTTTTGAAGTAACTGGCGCGCTTCCTCCTTACCTCCAACTTTCAAGGCATCAAAGAGGGTCAATGTCCTTTTCGTGACGAAGGATGCCACATCATTTTCAACACCAGCTTCCGCCATGTCGATTCGTCGGGGGCAGCCATTCTTTTGGGGATGTTGGAGGTGTTGAACCATTCTCCTTTTGGTATCAGGATCGATCCTATTATCGAAGAAGGCCAGTCCAATCAGATGCTCCGACAAGTACCACAGGTGGCGTCTTAGAGCTGTCTTCGCCGCTTGTGCAGCTCCTCCGTGTGGATATTTTTCCAGAAGATGCAGCATTTTGAGATCATTGAGAGGAGCTTGTGTCCCCATTGGCGCTTCATGCCAGTACTTGACGTAAATCAGACTGACAAATAAAGCCAGCTGAGTCACGTTTCGTTCTTCGCGTGCTGTGAGCTTGAATTGATAGTGAAAGAGGTAGATTTTGAGCGCATAAATCGCCTTTGCCATCCATCTCGCGTGGTGCATGGGACCCGGAGCTCGGATAAAGAGTTGACCACCAGTCTTTCCCCCCAGGAAGAGCAAAGATAGTTCAAGGAACTCCTTGTAGTTGTCACGAGGTTGGCTTGCCTGAAGAGCGTTAGGTAAGTAAGTGAGCATCTCTTTTCTCATCTCTTGGAGTTGAGGGTTCTCGAACAAGCTGTCCGATGCTGAGACAAATGCTTCGTAGGAGAGAGATGGCCATTCCTTTTGAAATCACTTAAAAAGGCCTGTTTCAGGACTTCCTGTTGAGCCAAATATTGAGGCAAAGACATCAGCAAGTACGACTTCAAGTATATGATGTCGACAACCGATCCAAACTAGCTCGTGACCCAATGCTTCTTCAATCCTGACACAGGCTCCGCGATGTAAACCCGTGTTTGACGCAGTGGTATCGAAGACGAGACCTCTCACATGCTGTTCCACGTTCCATAATTTCATAGTTTGAAGGCATGCCTGGGCCTGTGCTTCTCCAGTTCCTTGTTTCATCTTTGGGACACCAAGCAGCTTCTCCTGTCCATTGAATGTTATAAGGATTGCTATCCGATGCACATTCGTCTTCTTCCCTTCAATGCCGGGGAGAAGCTTTCCGTCCCAATGGAGAAGGACAGGGTCTTCTAGAGAGAATGATTCTAGGTCTTCTCGAGCTGCCTGTTCTCGCCCACTTTCTCTGTAGCGATGAATAGAGCTCCGAGAGCACGTCATCCCAGACAGATCATGCCCCGCGGCCTGTAATACAGCTCCAGTTACGAAAACAGCATTCTGGTCAGAAAGATTGGTGCGATCCATTGCTCCAATGACTTCTGGAGATTGGAAAATGTTCGTAACCTTGTTCTTGGGACACTTTGGTGCCGGAGCTTCAGACGAAGAAGGAATCGGAGCCGATGGTCTATAGTCGTCGTCGTCTTGCGAAAAAAGGGAAGAAGAAGAGGAAAGATCAATTGATGACACTCCTGCTTCTTCCAAATGTTTCTGTGTTGCTTCATGCCTTGCCTTCCTCTTGGCTTCCTTCTCCATTCTGGATCGCTTTCTGTCCTCTTGTGTAGTCGTTTCCTTATCAATGCCAGCCATGCTGCAAGAATTGACGTCCTTGCGCTGCATGGACAGGAAATTTCGGTCCTCAACGTTGACGATTGTGCTCATGGCATCACTGGTTGCGATGTCAAACAGTTCCTGGATGTCCGCTTTGAAGATGTCTTCATTCATTCTATCGCTGGCACGTTGCCTGGTCCTGTGCTTCTTGAGTGTTTTGTAGCGGTCTAAAAGCTTTGAAAGCTTACGGACACAGGAGTCGATCCGTTGAGTTGGGATCCGCGCTCGGGTCCAGACTTCAATCACCCTCTGGCATGCCTGGTTCAGACTGTTGGAGGTGGTTTGCTTTTGATTGATGTGGTGGTATTGCCCCAAGAGGAGGGCGTCAAGGCATGTAGGGAGCCTTGACATGGATAAAGTTCCAGTTGCCATCCCTAGAAGCCAAACTTTTGGAATTGATCGAGTTTGAGCCATCGGACCTACGGAAGAAAAAGTACATTATATAATATATATATTCAGAGTGGGGCGACCTCTAAATATTCACCAATCATGCTGCAATTTTGCACAGACCATGTGGACACTAAATGGACAAAAACCACACTTGTGGAGACTATCTAAGACAATTTTGAAATTTCTCCCTATGGAATTGGACTAACCTAATATATATATCAGCAAACAACCACAGGGAAAAGGAAACACAAAGTCCGAGCACTTTCGTGATATATTCACATTATCAAGGAGGAACAGAAAATAGATTGAGATTACAAAGTAAATGAGTTAAATAGACAAGCAAAAAATTCACAATCGGCACCTCAAATTAAAGGCCTTAAAGCCCTCTAAAGATTTTTTCAATTGATAACATAATCTGTAGGCTGCTAAATTACAAATTTAAAAGAAGTATACTGTATAGATGAAATTAGACAAAAAAACAATACAGAGAACAAAAATTATTATAATGGTTATTAACACTAATATTTAATTAAAGCACGCAATTAATTGGCAAGAATTTAATGAAAAACGAATAGATAGTGTAGATAACAAATAGATAACATAATCTGTAGGCTGCTAAATTACTATATAGATGAAATTAGACAAAACACCAGTACAGAAAACAAAAATTATTATAATGGTTATTAACACTAATATTTAATTGAAGTAGGAAATTAAGTGGCCCGAAATTAATGAAAACAAAGGGAATGTTGCCATCGTCTTCCAGATTATTACAAAATTTCTACAAACAGTCTGGAAAAAATTGTTTTCCCAAAAGCAACCCAGTTCAAAAGTCCAATAAACCCCCAGCAACCAAAGATTATACACGAAAGAAATATTACAATTAAAATAGACACACAAGAATGTTAACAGTTCTTACAATAAAATTTATTTATTTAACCAGGGCAACCCAGGACTAATATTAAGGACCAAATCCGCATTATTCTTGATCACACCTGATCAGTATATTTCTGCTAACAATAGATTTACTAAACCTTAATTTGGAAGCATTTTTCCAATCAATGGGATGATTAGTATCTCTTACGTGAATGAAAATGGCATTAGATTCCTGGCCACTTCTTATACTGTATTGATGCTGTTTAATACGTACCTCAAGGGTCTTACCAGTTTGGCAGAAATTTGGTATGGCGATGGGAAACCCTCTCTCCCCCATTTTGAGTAACTTATATATGGAGTTTTTTGAAAGTAAGTTATTAAGGAAGATTCTGCCAAATTATGTTCCATGGTTTAGATATGTAGATGATGATCTTTGTCTTTGGCCAGTGACTTTAAATCTCAATGAATTCTTACCCAAACTTAATAATTTAATTCCCTCTATCAATTTTACAGTTGAAATAGAAAAAGATTCTTCGATCCCTTTTTTAGATGTTTTAATACAGGGTGTCCCAAAAGTCCCTATCTATTTTGTTGAAATAGGCTTAATTTCAAATAAATGTCACACTCACCTGAATACAGATGTATTTCTATACAAATTACAAGTATTACACCATTAAAATCTTTAATTAGTAGTTTCCACATGTGCTCCATCTGTATCTCTGCAAATCTCAAAGCGGTCAGCTGCATTGCGAACACATTTCGAGCATTTCGGGGGTTATTTTCTCAACTGCTTGCCTAATGCGATCCCGCAGATCTGGTAAATCTCAAATATTTCTGCGATAGACCTCTGATTTAATGAAACCCCAAGCAAAGAAATCCAATGGGGTCAAATCCGGAGATCGTGCTGCCCAGGGCCTATTTCCCCCACGTCCAATCCAACAAATTGGAAAACGCTCGTTTAGGTATGTCTGAATAATTCTGGCATAATGACATGGTGCCCCATCCTGCTGAAAGACTACATTGTCGAGAATGCCATCTTCAAGAAGTTGAGGTTCTAGAAAATTTTGAAGCATATCAAAGTAAACAGGCCCTGTCACTGTAGCCTCTGCAAAGAAAAAGGGCCCGTAAATCTTAGACTTCGTCATTCCAAGCCACACGTTGACTTTAGGTGAGTTTCTTTCCCATTCAGTGAACTCAGTTGGGTTTTCATTAGCCCAGATGCGACAATTATGTCGATTGATTTTACCACAGGTGTGAAAAGTCGCCTCATCACTAAACAAAATGTGGTCCATTAAATTGTTATTTTGGATTTGTTCGACCAGTTCCGCACACATTGCTGCTCTTTTTGGAAAATCTTCCTCGTGTAAGCTGTGAACAGTTGTTTTGGGTATGGTCAATCTGTGGGATACTTGGCGAACTGACATTCTTTGATCGTCTTCGAACATTATGCGAACAGATTCAATGTTTTGTTGTACTGTTCTTGGGCGTCAACTTCTTCCTTCATCATGCACAATCCAGTCCTTTTGAATTTGTTCACCAATTCACGAATTGCTTTATCTGTCAGTCCATGCTTATGAAACCTTCTTGAGAATCGGTCTCTAATTTCACATTTCATTCCTCTGATGCGACATGTTACTATCATAACGCGTTCATTCATGCACATCCATCACCAATGATATGATCTGAAAAAATTAATTAAAAATTTAAAAATAATTAAAACAGAAATCTAATGCATGTACTTGTCTAGAAAGGTGCATGCAATCATGTCATTAAAGCATTCATTTGAAATTCAGCCTATTTCAACAAAATAGATAGGGACTTTTGGGACACCCTGTATATAGGTCTGGAAAAAAGTTTAAGTACAATATTTACAGAAAACCCACTAATAATTGTTCCTATATACATTATTATTCTGATCACCACATTAATGTAAAACGATCCGTTCTTTCTACTTTGTTTCTAAGAGGCCTACGAATTTGTAGCCCTTAGTTCATTGACGACAAAATTAGTAAAATATACAAAATTGCTTTTGATTTAAAATACCCAAAGAACTGCATAGATAAGTCCTTAAAAATGGCAAAGAAAACCTTCTACGAAGTAAAGGATAAGATTCCTTATAACATAACACAAAAAATGTTTTAGTGTTACCATTCAGAGAAAATTTCCTTGATCTGCCGAATCTTCTGAGGACTTTTAACGTAAATATTGCGTTAAAAAATTTAGATGTAATTAAGAATTCATTGATTAAGAACTCCCCTTTAAGTGAACATGGTTGTGTATATAAAATCCCTTGCACAATATGTAATAAATTTTACATTGGCCAAACTGGTAAGACCCTTGAGGTACGTATTAAACAGCATCAATACAGTATAAGAAGTGGCGAGGAATCTAATGCCATTTTCATTCACATAAGAGATACTAATCAGTCCATTGATTGGAAAAATGCTTCCAAATTAAGGTTTAGTAAATCTATTGTTAGCAGAAATATACTGGAATCAAGTGTGATCAAGAATAATGCGGATTTGGTCCTTAATATTAGCCCTGGGTTGTACAAATTAGATTCGTGCATTGTCAGAAAGCTGGCGAAGGGCCTACTGTTTTCTTAACTGCATTCTTGCCCCTTAATAGTTTGCCCTGGTTAAATAAATAAATTTTATTGTAAGAACTGTTAACATTCTTATGTGTCTATTTTAATTATAATATTTCTTTCGTGTATAATCTTTGGTTGCTGGGGGTTTATTGGACTTTTGAACTGGGTTGCTTTTGGGAAAACAATTTTTTCCAGACTGTTTGTAGAAATTTTGTAATAATCTGGAAGATGATGGCAACATTCCCTTTGTTTTCATTAATTTTGGGCCACTTAATTTCCTACTTCAATTAAATATTAGTGTTAATAAGCATTATAATAATTTTTGTTTTCTGTACTGGTGCTTTGTCTAATTTCATCTATATAGTAATTTAGCAGCCTACAGATTATGTTATCTATTTGTTATCTACGTTATCTATTCATTTTTCATTACATTCTTGCCAATTAATTGCGTGCTTTAATTAAATATTAGTGTTAATAACCATTATAATAATTTTTGTTCTCTGTATTGGTTTTTTTGTCTAATTTCGTCTATACAGTATACTTCTTTTAAATTTGTAATTTAGCAGCCTACAGATTATGTTATCAATTGAAAAAATCTTTAGAGGGCTTTAAGGCCTTTAATTTGAGGTGTCGATTGTGAATTTTTTGCTTGTCTATTTAACTCATTTACTTTGTAATCTCCGTCTATTTTCTGTTCCTCCTTGATAATGTGAATATATCACGAAAGCGCTCAGACTTTGTGTTTCCTTTTCCCTGTGGTTGTTTGCTGATTAATAAGGTCACGTGTTATTTTGTGATTTTAGTGCATATATATATATATATATATATATATATATATATATATAATATTATATATATATAATATACATACAGGGTGGGCCGAAAGTCTGGATCCATAGGAAAATATTTATTTTAATACATAAATTACAACAAATGGTAAATACTTAAAATGAATATCAACTTTAACTTATAAATGCGTATCCATGATACTGTACAGTGGTTCGTACTCCAGTATAAACAACAAATTATAACAAATGCTCAAATTGGTGGCCTCTGACATCGAGACACTTAGGGATGGAATTTATGATTTTTAATAATTCTTCGAATTGACATTCTCGAGATGCATGTTTCGTTTGATAATCTTCTTGTTGACTTTACTGGACTATTCGTTAAAGTTTCACATACCATTGCAGAGGTATTTTCATCAGTTGCAGTTTATGGATGACCAGAATGCCGTCGATCATGTACACTTCCTGTTTCTTTGAAACGTTTAAACAACTTGCCAACAGTCGCATGTGTTACTGGATGCTTATCAGGATGATTTCTATTGAATTCGGTAGCAACTTCTCTGTGTGTAGTGCCCTGTCTTGCGTACATGAGCACAAGTTCTACCGGTCTTCTGTTGTTAGATTCGAAGCCATTTCTGGGCTGAAATAAAAAAAAGTGAGTATTTATACTGGAGTACGAACTACTGTACAGTATCACGGATGCACATTTACGAGTTAAAGTTGATATTCATTTTAAGTATTTACCATTTGTTGTAATTTATGTATTAAAATAAATATTTTCCTATGGATCCAGACTTTCGGCCCACCCTGTATGTATATATATATATATATATATATATATATATATATATATATATATATATATATACACAAACTCAGAATGGTTCCCTGAGAACATTATATGTTAAACACAGACCGTGCATGGAACAAGGAACTCTTCTGGGAAAAAATTAAATCCACTATAGTCCGAATAAGTAATGGTAAATGACAAATACCATAGTTTTTTTCCTTTTTCATGATTTTAGCCCGACGTGGGCAACGGGTCTCTCGCAAAGAGATCCCATAAATATAGCTTCCCTCACCAGCTATCTGCAAAGCAGACAGGATCCAGCTTTGGGACATGGATCTAGGGTTTAAAGCAAACCTAGATCCCTACACTCAGAACCTCTATATAAGTAAAAGACTCGTTGCATTCACGTCGTGTTGAATAAATCAAAGAAAAAGGGGGTAACTATTGTATTTTTAGCCAAAAAAACCAAAACTTAAACCTCAACCGGGACATTGAGCGTCCACTTTTCAAGGCACGAAACACGTCCGTTTAGTATACACAAACTCAGAATGGTTCCCTGAGAACATTATATGTTAAACACAGACCGTGCATGGAACAAGGAACTCTTCTGGGAAAAATTAAATCCACTATAGTCCGAATAAGTAATGGTAAATGACAAATACCATAGTTTTTTTCCTTTTTCATGATTTTAGCCCGACGTGGGCAACGGGTCTCTCGCAAAGAGATCCCATAAATATAGCTTCCCTCACCAGCTTTGGGACATGGATCTAGGGTTTAAAGCAAACCTAGATCCCTACACTCAGAACCTCTATATAAGTAAAAGACTCATTGCATTCACGTCGTGTTGAATAAATCAAAGAAAAAGGGGGTAACTATTGTATTTTTAGCCAAAAAAAACAAAACTTAAACCTCAACCGGGACATTGAGCGTCCACTTTTCAAGGCACGAAACACGTCCGTTTAGTATACACAAACTCAGAATGGTTCCCTGAGAACATTATATGTTAAACACAGACCGTGCATGGAACAAGGAACTCTTCTGGGAAAAATTAAATCCACTATAGTCCGAATAAGTAATGGTAAATGACAAATACCATAGTTTTTTTCGTTTTTCATGATTTTAGCCCGACGTGGGCAACGGGTCTCTCGCACGGTCTGTGTTTAACATATAATGTTCTCAGGGAACCATTCTGAGTTTGTGTATACTAAACGGACGTGTTTCGTGCCTTGAAAAGTGGACGCTCAATGTCCCGGTTGAGGTTTAAGTTTTGGTTTTTTTGGCTAAAAATACAATAGTTACCCCCTTTTTCTTTGATTTATTCAACATGACGTGAATGCAATGAGTCTTTTACTTATATGGAGGTTCTGAGTGTAGGGATCTAGGTTTGCTTTAAACCCTAGATCCATGTCCCAAAGCTGGATCCTGTCTGCTTTGCAGATAGCTGGTGAGGGAAGCTATATTTATGGGATCTCTTTGCGAGAGACCCGTTGCCCACGTCGGGCTAAAATCATGAAAAAGGAAAAAAACTATGGTATTTGTCATTTACCATTACTTATTCGGACTATAGTGGATTTAATTTTTCCCAGAAGAGTTCCTTGTTCCATGCACGGTCTGTGTTTAACATATAATGTTCTCAGGGAACCATTCTGAGTTTGTGTATACTAAATGGACGTGTTTCGTGCCTTGAAAAGTGGACGCTCAATGTCCCGGTTGAGGTTTAAGTTTTGGTTTTTTTGGCTAAAAATACAATAGTTACCCCCTTTTTCTTTGATTTATTCAACACGACGTGAATGCAACGAGTCTTTTACTTATATAGAGGTTCTGAGTGTAGGGATCTAGGTTTGCTTTAAACCCTAGATCCATGTCCCAAAGCTGGATCCTGTCTGCTTTGCAGATAGCTGGTGAGGGAAGCTATATTTATGGGATCTCTTTGCGAGAGACCCGTTGCCCACGTCGGGCTAAAATCATGAAAAGGAAAAAAACTATGGTATTTGTCATTTACCATTACTTATTCGGACTATAGTGGATTTAATTTTTCCCAGAAGAGTTCCTTGTTCCATGCACGGTCTGTGTTTAACATATAATGTCTCAGGGAACCATTCTGAGTTTGTGTATACTAAACGGACGTGTTTCGTGCCTTGAAAAGTGGACGCTCAATGTCCCGGTTGAGGTTTAAGTTTTGGTTTTTTTGGCTAAAAATACAATAGTTACCCCCTTTTTCTTTGATTTATTCAACACGACGTGAATGCAACGAGTCTTTTACTTATATAGAGGTTCTGAGTGTAGGGATCTAGGTTTGCTTTAAACCCTAGATCCATGTCCCAAAGCTGGATCCTGTCTGCTTTGCAGATAGCTGGTGAGGGAAGCTATATTTATGGGATCTCTTTGCGAGAGACCCGTTGCCCACGTCGGGCTAAAATCATGAAAAAGGAAAAAAACTATGGTATTTGTCATTTACCATTACTTATTCGGACTATAGTGGATTTAATTTTTCCCAGAAGAGTTCCTTGTTCCATGCACGGTCTGTGTTTAACATATATATATATATATATGATGAATAAAACCACAAAGGAAAGGAAACCCAGAATGGTGCTCAAGCGCTTTTGTCTAATGACATCCTCAGGAACACTGAAGTACATAAAGAATTACAGCCTATATATAGGTTACAGAAAAAAAATATATATATATATATTTTTTTTTTTTAAGTTCGGGAAGAACCGATTCGCCTCTATTTAAAAGGGCATATCTCAGCGGAAAAACAAAGAAAAAGTGAGAGGAAAGACAGAGGAAAAAGAAAGGGTGGAGGGGACAGTCGAAGTGGAAAAAGACCAAGGATGACAAGGACTGCAGGGTCGAGCCCCATCATCCTTGGGTGCTAGGGCTGGGAGGGCGCACGTGAAACCTCCAGGAACAAGCACGTACAAACGAGCACAAAGAGCACTCAAGAGCACGAGCTTAGAACCCCCTCGCGGGGATATATATATATATATATATATATATATATATATATATATATATATATATATATATATATACAATAAACGGAGAAACAACTTAAAGGATTGTGGGAGGGGCACACAGATTTATAAGGAAAAACTATCGATTTTTAGCACAAGATTAAATGAATTGTTTCCAACCAATGTGCTAATTCCATGTACTGCATTCACGGTAAGATCTGACATACACGGTTGTCCTGATCTTGCTTCATCATTTACAGATCCTGTTCATTTAAATTTGTTCACCAATTTTCGTATTGTCTTGTCTATTGGCCCAGGCTTATGAAATCTCCTTCTAAACTTCTCTCTGATGTCTTTGTATTTCTTTCCCTCGATTCACCAAATTACTATTGCCACACGCTCTTCTGTATTCATTCTAAGGGCTTCTGAAAAGAAAAATAGAAAAAAAAAATTATTTCACAAAAATAGATCCTGACTTTATGTACACCCTGTATATTAGACAGTAAATACTCGATGAGTCAGACTCTGTCCTCTGTCAAGTGCTATTATTCTTTTGTTTATTTTACTAAGTGAAGTGTTTTTTTAGTACTGTATTGTATGAAAAGGTAAACACTAAATAAAATTTTTTGTTTCACGCTCAAAATAATTCCAACAACGGTAAGTGAAACAGTTTTATTGTTTTTTAATGTTTATTTTGTTTATTTTGAACATTGTATTAGACTCTCACTTATCAGACTTAAAAGGTTAGAGAGTATTTATGCCTCTTTAGGGGTAAATGGGGGGGTAATTAAGATAATTCACGATGAGTTGGACTTTTCAATGAGTTGGACTGGCTGGAGTCCTATATAGTCTGACTTATCAAGTATTTACTGTATATATATTTTTTTTTTTTAGTTCGGGAAGAACCGATTCGCCTCTATTTAAAGGGCATATCTCAGCGGAAAAACAAAGAAAAAGTGAGAGGAAAGACAGAGGAAAAAGAAAGGGTGGAGGGGACAGTCGAAGTGGAAAAAGACCAAGGACTGCAGGGTCGAGCCCCATCATCCTTGGGTGCTAGGGCGGGGAGGGCGCACGTGAAACCTCCAGGAACAAGCACGTACAAACGAGCACAAAGAGCACTCAAGAGCACGAGCTTAGAACCCCCTTGCGGGGAATATATATATATATATATATGTTAAACACAGACCGTGCATGGAACAAGGAACTCTTCTGAGAAAATTAAATCCACTATAGTCCGAATAAGTAATGGTAAATGACAAATACCATAGTTTTTTTTTTTCCTTTTTCATGATTTTAGCCCGACGTGGGCAACGGGTCTCTCGCAAAGAGATCCCATAAATATAGCTTCCCTCACCAGCTATCTGCAAAGCAGACAGGATCCAGCTTTGGGACGTGGATCTAGGGTTTAAAGCAAACCTAGATCCCTACACTCAGAACCTCTATATAAGTAAAAGACTCGTTGCATTCACGTCGTGTTGATAAATCAAAGAAAAAGGGGGGTAACTATTGTATTTTTAGCCAAAAAAACCAAAACTTAAACCTCAACCGGGACATTGAGCATCCACTTTTCAAGGCACGAAACACGTCCGTTTAGTATACACAAACTCAGAATGGTTCCCTGAGAACATTATATGTTAAACACAGACCGTGCATGGAACAAGGAACTCTTCTGGGAAAATTAAATCCACTATAGTCCGAATAAGTAATGGTAAATGACAAATACCATAGTTTTTTTTTCCTTTTTCATGATTTTAGCCCGACGTGGGCAACGGGTCTCTCGCAAAGAGATCCCATAAATATAGCTTCCCTCACCAGCTATCTGCAAAGCAGACAGGATCCAGCTTTGGGACGTGGATCTAGGGTTTAAAGCAAACCTAGATCCCTACACTCAGAACCTCTATATAAGTAAAAGACTCGTTGCATTCACGTCGTGTTGAATAAATCAAAGAAAAAGGGGGGTAACTATTGTATTTTTAGCCAAAAAAACCAAAACTTAAACCTCAACCGGGACATTGAGCGTCCACTTTTCAAGGCACGAAACACGTCCGTTTAGTATACACAACTCAGAATGGTTCCCTGAGAACATTATATGTTGAACACAGACCGTGCATGGAACAAGGAACTCTTCTGGGAAAATTAAATCCACTATAGTCCGAATAAGTAATGGTAAATGACAAATACCATAGTTTTTTTTTCCTTTTTCATGATTTTAGCCCGACGTGGGCAACGGGTCTCTCGCAAAGAGATCCCATAAATATAGCTTCCCTCACCAGCTATCTGCAAAGCAGACAGGATCCAGCTTTGGGACGTGGATCTAGGGTTTAAAGCAAACCTAGATCCCTACACTCAGAACCTCTATATAAGTAAAAGACTCGTTGCATTCACGTCGTGTTGAATAAATCAAAGAAAAAGGGGGGTAACTATTGTATTTTTAGCCAAAAAAACCAAAACTTAAACCTCAACCGGGACATTGAGCGTCCACTTTTCAAGGCACGAAACACGTCCGTTTAGTATACACAAACTCAGAATGGTTCCCTGAGAACATTATATGTTAAACACAGACCGTGCATGGAACAAGGAACTCTTCTGGGAAAATTAAATCCACTATAGTCCGAATAAGTAATGGTAAATGACAAATACCATAGTTTTTTTTTTTTTTTTTCCTTTTTCATGATTTTAGCCCGACGTGGGCAACGGGTCTCTCGCAAAGAGATCCCATAAATCTAGCTTCCCTCACCAGCTATCTGCAAAGCAGACAGGATCCAGCTTTGGGACGTGGATCTAGGGTTTAAAGCAAACCTAGATCCCTACACTCAGAACCTCTATATAAGTAAAAGACTCGTTGCATTCACGTCGTGTTGAATAAATCAAAGAAAAAGGGGGGTAACTATTGTATTTTTAGCCAAAAAAACCAAAACTTAAACCTCAACCGGGACATTGAGCGTCCACTTTTCAAGGCACGAAACACGTCCGTTTAGTATACACAAACTCAGAATGGTTCCCTGAGAACATTATATGTTAAACACAGACCGTGCATGGAACAAGGAACTCTTCTGGGAAAATTAAATCCACTATAGTCCGAATAAGTAATGGTAAATGACAAATACCATAGTTTTTTTTTTACCATTACTTATTCGGACTATAGTGGATTTAATTTTCCCAGAAGAGTTCCTTGTTCCATGCACGGTCTGTGTTTAACATATAATGTTCTCAGGGAACCATTCTGAGTTTGTGTGTATATATATATATATATATATATATATTATATATATATATATATATATATGAATAGAAACGACGTAAATAAGGAGCGTCTCTGCCCACAGGGAAGAGAAATAACGAATAAATGAAAAATGAGGCGAACCGCCCGGGAATTGAACCCAGGGCCTTCCAATTGCCGGTTGGATGTGCTACCATTACACCACGGACCTCGATCAATCATAAATCGAAATTCTCCTACATAGGGCAGAAACCAATGCCCTGAGAGGGCACCCTCGCAAATCATGAATATGTGCATTTAACTGCAATGACCACGCAGTATATAAATGAATAGAAACGACGTAAATAAGGAGCGTCTCTGCACACGGGGAAGAGAAATAACGAATAAATGAAAAATGAGGCGAACCGCCCCGGAATCGAATCCAGGGCCTTCCAATTGCCCTTCCAATTGCCCTTCCAATTGATCGAGGTCCGTGGTGTAATGGTAGCACATCCAACCGGCAATTGGAAGGCCCTGGGTTCGATTCCCAGGTGGTTCGCCTCATTTTTCATTTATTCGTTATTCTCTTCCCCGTGCAGAGACGCTCCTTATTTACGTCGTTTCTATTCATTTATTACTGTGTGGTCATTGCAGTTAAATGCATATATATATATATATATATATATATATATATATATATATATATATATATATATATATGTAAAAAGTGAACAATGAACAATTCCTACACCATCATTATATGGATTCATTGTCTTCATGCAGAACTTATGTTCGTATAGTTTTATGTTGAATGTTCATTTTTACATAAGAAACCAAAATTGCCTAAGCGAGTTTTTGGATAGAATTTCGATTTATACTTCTTTATTCATTACTGTATTTCCCTAATTCATCTTAATTCGTGTTCTTTCTTGACTGCTATCCTTTATTAATTTTATTACTTATTCATTCATCTACCTATTGTCTACTTATGCCCTATCAACTTATCAGTCTATTTTTACTCGTGTCAATCTATGAAACGCAAAACTTTTGCCTTCGTTCGAAAACGTTCTCGTATTATATTTTTTTCATTTTTATTTTTAAGTGCGTTCACCCCTAAAGATATTCATAAATGCTTGGTAAGTTATTCTCGAATTCAGCTGACAGACAGAATTGAGCGCTTCAAAGATAAAATACCTCCGATAGCATATTATTTCGTAAATAAATTATCTCGTAAGTGCCATGTACTTTGTATTATATTTCTAAACATCTTAATTGTCTATTAATATGAAACACTGTAAAAACAAAAAGTTATAGTAACTGTTTAATTATAATTAACTGTAATACTTTTAATTTAATATAATGTAATGTACTTTAATGAAACTGTACTTAATGATGTAATGTACTAAATGACGTAGTCAATGTACTTTAATGGAATTGTAGTTAACGATAATAAATGAATTGGTAATTATAATCATAGTTACAGTAGACCAAAATTACAATGTACTCAATGTCCGACCCGACATTATGTCGCCATAAGGAATGTAGAATCGGCAATACTGTTGTTATTTTTTTATTATTATTTTTCATTTGGAATTAATTTTGATGTGCTTTCTACTTTGCCAAATAATTGATGACCTGTTCTTTTTTTAAAATCTCATAATCATTTTTTTAGATTTAGCTGAATAATGAATCCTGAGTAACTTTTGCCATGTCATGTTTTGTATACATTCTTTCTTCGTTATAAAAGATGAAGTCATGTCTTGCCTAAGCATTTAATTGTAAATCTTAAACCTTTAATTTTTACTCATATGCATATTTTAGTGTAAAGATGCATAGTTCAATTTCCACTTTTAGTTAACTTGGCAGATCATGATAACATCAGATCTGAAAATACGCAATTTAAGATAAAAATATGGCTTCATCTTCAAATATCTTGTTTATTCATTTAAACCTTAACACAGCTAAAAGATTTACTTTATTTTCAAATATTGTGCAAAAATAATGCAGCCTCTTCAACATTTAATAATGATGATGATAGTAGAATCGGGGTATATAAACCCCACCAATTTCTTCCATGTTTGTTCTGATTCCAACTACGAGGCTGAGCATTACCTGTAACAGTTTAGGAGTAAAACACAGTAAGAAAACGTCTTTATCTTCTCCTTCGAGCCGTGCTCTCTTCAGAAAACTTAGTCATTAGAATCTCCCGATAAGTTACAAGAAGAATCGGGGAGAAACCCCAAAGAATTTAATAAGCCTCTCAGAATCCTCCGAGCCACTAAAGAAGAACTCGGAGAGTAGTATAGAAGAAAACCACTTCAAGTCACACATCCGTTGCTTGCCTCCTAACCAGAACCCCCGTACATGAGAAGACCAGGAGCAGGTAAAAATGCTACAAGCTTTAGCTGATGAATTTATGTTAACACAAGAAATAACAGAAAACAAGAAAAAACAACTGCCTAGATTTGGTATTCACAAACAATAGTAATCTAATTGATAATGTAGAAATATCCCCAACTATGATGTCAGACCACATCATCATTGAAATAATAACTAATATAAAGGCAACAGGAAAAGAAAGAACATACACAACAGGAAGAAGCAAATTCAAAATTTTTAATTTTCACTCCAAAGCTATAAACTGGGAAGATGTGACATCCAGCATGGAAGTAATAGATTGGAAAACCATTTTCGAGGCCAAGACAATGGAAGAGATGCTAATGACATTAGAGGAGAAGATGTTAGAAATTGTGGAAAAACATGTCCCAAAGATACAACAAAGAAGAAAGAGAAGCAGGTTCGAAAGACAAAAGAGGGCATTGTTCCGAAAGAGGAAAAGAGTGACTGCAAAATTAAGTAATTGTAAAGATAACAACATCAGAAAAATATTAAATGATAAACTACAAAGTATCGATGTCGTCATACAGGAACTAATCGAGAAGCATACAGAAAAAGATGATGGTGCTGTAGAAGCGATAAAGGCTAACTCAAAGTACTTCTATAATTTTGCAAAAAGAAAGTCAAAAAACCATGTGACTATCGGACCTTTAAAAAATGAGAACAGTGATTTATTTGATGATCCAACAGAAGTATCTGAAATATTAAAAGCTCAGTATGAATCATCTTTCAGTATTCCAAAAACTGACAAATTGATATGCGATAGAAACACGTTCTTTGAAGAAGAACCACAAGGGGAATGTATAACAGATTTCTACTTTACGATGGATGATATTACACAAGCCATAGGGAAACTAAAAACACACTCAGTGGCAGGACTGGATAAATGGAATGCCACACTGATCAAAAACTGCAAGAATGCAATCGCTGAGCCCCTATACTGGATATGGAGACGATCATTAGACACGGGAGAAATACCGGGCATCCTGAAGAGTGCGAACATAGTCCCAATATATAAAGGAGGAGATTGATCCGAGGCCAAAAACTATAGGCCAGTGTCACTTACATCTCATCTCACTAAAATATTTGAAAGAATAGTTAGACAGAAAATCTATGACTTTTTGGAAACTCAGAAAAAATTCAATGATAACCAACACAGGTTTCGGTCAGGCAGATCATGCCTATCACAACTAATGGAACACTACAACAACATTATTGATTCACTTGAAAGTAATGAAAACTATGATGTACCATACACAGACTTTGCTAAAGCATTTGACAAGTGTGACCACGGAATCATAATACATAAACTGAAATATATGGGAATAACAGGAAAAGTAGGGAAATGGATATATAATTTCCTTAGTGAGCGGAGGCAAGTTGTTACAGTACAAGGGGTATCTTCATCAGAATCAGAGGTCCACTACTCTTCATAATCATGCTAACTGACATAGCTGAGGACATTACCAGAGACAGCACAGTAACATCCTTTGCGGATGACACAAAGATCAGTAGAAAAATAAGAAACCCAGAAGACATAGGATCTCTACAAACTGACATAAACAAAATCTACAAGTGGATGGAAGACAACAATATGAAATTTAACACCGAGAAATTTCAGCTATAACGGTACGGAAAAAGAGAAGACCTAAAATCCATGGAATATTATACCCCAAATGGACAGGAAATTCAGAGAAATTCCAGAGCAAAAGATTTAGGGGTTGTGATGACAGATGATGCGAAATTTGAAACACAAAATAAGATAGCAGTAAACAGAGCAAAGAGAATAACAGGTCAGATATTGAGAACCTTTAAATGAAGGGATAGGAATGTAATGATTCCTCTACTGAAAACCCTGATAATACCCAAATTGGAATACTGCTCGGTCCTAACATCCCCATGTAAAAAAGAAGACATTAGACAGCTGGAGTGGATCCAAAGAAGCTTCACAACCAAGATCAATGGGTGCAAAGAACTAAATTACTGGGAAAGGTTACGAGAACTAGACCTATATTCACTGGAAAGGAGAAGAGAGAGATACACCATTATTTACACTTGGAAAATAATGGAGAAACTAGTCCCTAATCTTACTCTGAATCCCATAACTCTCCAAATAATGGTGGAAAGTAGAAGCGGTAGACTGTGTCATATTCCCAAATTGAAGGCGAGACAGGGAACATCCTTAACCCTGAAAGAAAATAGTTTTGTAGTGAGAGGACCAAAACTGTTTAATCAGTTGCCCAAAGACCTAAGAAACACGAAGGGAGTTGCAGTGGAAATCTTCAAAAGAAGACTAGATGCCTGGCTCAGAACAATCCCCGATGAGCCAGGCGTACCTGGCTATGTGAGGTGGAGAGCGCAAGAATCCAACTCACTACTTCACCAGGCCAACTCGAGAGGAGGGGCGACAAGCTTGACCTTCGCGAAATGAGAAATCATCGCGTGGAACCTCGGTAAGGTAAGGTGTATATACACACACACACACACACACACACACACACACACACACACAGTATATACACTGAGTGGCAGAAAAATTGGCCCACTTGGAATATCACAAAAAGTAAAGTGGACAAGCTTGTTTATAAAAGTTTTAAAATTTGAAAATATAGTCCATGAGGCAACCAAATAACGAGACAAAACAATGTCAGCTGCGAACACACTAGCTGTAACAAATTTTTGACCCCTCTCAAGAATTTCACAGTCTGACATTCAGTTGCTCTTAGACTGCTAGTGCCACTTTTTTCTTCCACTAGTGGGAGTAGGCATTTGCGTTTAGTAACAGATAGATTTCTAATTCTTTTGGGTTTCAGAATTGGACATTTATAATGGATTTGAGTGTCATGAACATCACAAGAGTCATTGCCCTAATTGAAGATGGTCAGAGCCAGCATTACATCGCTGATGCACTAGGAATTCCAAGAACAACAGTTTGACTTGTCTACCAATGTTATGTGGAGACAGGAGAGTACACCCAAAGACCAGGATCTGGTAGATCACGCTGCACATCTCTGCCCATGATGATCGTTTCATCATCATGAGTGTTTTGCGAGATTGTCACTTGACTGCCACAAATGTCCGCAATGAGCTGGAAAAGTCTCAAGATGTCACTGTATCAGAGCAGACTGTTAGAAGGAGACTTATGGAAAGTGGCTTACATGCTAGGCATCCAGCAATACACCTGGAATTGCTCCCACACCACCGCAATGCTTGTCTAGCTTTCGCTCATGAGCATGTCAATTGCACTACATGGTCCAATGGGGATGAGTATTGTTCAAGGATGAATCAAAATTTAATCTTTGAACATCCGATGGATGGGAAAAGTGTGAACAACAGGAGAAAGATTTGCCTGTGCACTTTTATGGAGAGGGTTGCTTTTGGAGGAGGCTCAGTCATGGTCTGGGGTGGTATCACTTCAAACTTGCACACAGAGCTCGTCGTTGTTGGTGGTGGGTCATTGATGTCCGCAAGATACATGGAAGAGATCTTGCTGGAGCATGTGGTCCCTTTTGCTCCTTTTGTTGGTGAAGACTTCCTTCTACAGCATGATAATGTTAGACCCCATACAGCATGAGCCATTAGCCATTTCCTTGATGAAGCTGGAATTTGTTGAATCGAGTGGCCTTCTTGAAGTCCAGACCTGAACTCCATAGAACATCTTTAGGACATGATTGGACTGCATCTTAGGGCTTGTCTAGTAGCCCCTAACACTCTACAGGAGCTACAACAAGCTTTAACTGAAGAGTGGGAGGGAATCCCACAGGATGTGATTGCTGATCTCATTCATGGGATGAATCGATGAATGGCTGCAGTCATTCAAGCTAAAGAGGCAACACCGCTCAACCCTGGATTACAAGTTTTTTTTTTTTTTTTTGTACAGTATTTTTTGATAATAAATTGCATTAAGCAGGTGTTTGATTTTACAATGACATAAATAATTGTGGTTTGATTATTTATTTTATTTAATTTTGCCCTTAAGCTTTAAGCTTTACATAGCCAGAAAGATAAAAATGGGCCTCAGCCATGAACTGAATTCACTGCATGATTCCTGAATTTTGCTGCTCCAATTCTGACATTTCTTCTGCAAAGTGCAGTTGAACTACCTAGTTTTGATCAGTTTGTGATTGAAGAATCTAAATCTTGTAGGGGTATAGCTTAAGATCATTATGTAACATCTGCAACACAGACCCTCTAGTGATGCAAAGTTCAGCAGAGTCAGTGTGATGATTTTTGTGGACTTTGCTGAAGGGGCCTCCTAATTCATTCAATATTTTTGTTTGTTGCAGCAAATTTTGGGTGTCCACTTCTGCCTTTGTTCCTGTTTTTGACATTAGGGCTTACCAGTTTCCTGAAAGTTACATATGGTTCGCAATATTGTGCGCTTTGTGTACACATTTGTATGCATGTTGTACCCTTGTCAGAGACTTGACATGCTCATAGTACAGCTTCACCAGTTATGCTCTGCTTAGGAGTGAGCTGTGACATTATTTAACCTAAAAAGCAAAAGTATTATACTATATCAATGAAAAAAGTGAAGATATCTTTTTCCAAATAAGTAATAATTCACGTGTATAACTTACATATTGTCCAAGTGACAACATTTTAAACATGTGAAGGTCTTTTCTGACCACTCTGTATTTCCCTCCTGTGCTAAATAAACATTCATTCTCAACTGTGGAGAGAGCAGAAAGGTATCACACTGCTAGTTTTCTCAAAATAATAAAATTGTTGTCTTTTCTGTTTCTCCACCATGCAAGAGGGTCTTCAAGTCTTCCTAGTAGCAGGCTGTCAAATTCCTACTTTTTCCCTACTTTTTCCTATTTTTCAAGAAATTCCTATTTACTCCTTATTTCTTTGCAAAATTTTCCTACTTTTCCTAAATATTTTTATGAGCAGTTATCAATTGACATTCATTATTGTATAATTTTATTGTATTTTACTTTACAGTATATGTTTAATTGTATTTTATTGTATGGTACAGTGGGCACTTGTTCATGAGGCTCACTGTTTGCGATTTCGCAAATTTGTGATGACCCATTTTACTACCCTGTTTTGGTAAATTCATGACTGACTGCAAATTTGTGATTGTCACGTGGCATCTGCAATGTTGCCCACACAGGTCGACGCAGGTTCAGTCACACTGTCTCTTTCACTGAGTGAGGTTGTGTCATTTCATTCTCTTCAACACCAGTGTACTATATTTAGTTGTTTATAAAATATTATTGCTTTACATAATTGTTTATTAGGGTGGATCGATTTTACATTTTTTTCGATTTCCATATTCTAATAGAGACAAAAACTTGCGCATGCATGAGAAAATAGCCTCTGCAAAATCTTAGCTTAATAGGTAATCATCTTCTGCCCCTGGCAGAGCGATGAAAATCATATTTTAGTAGTCAAAAATGTATTTTTCTTATAATTTTTAAAATATTTCAATATGCATCAAAATTATTCCTAATAACTATAAAGTCGATGAAAAAGACCTCATATGATCGTTTTTCCAAGCGCGTTGTCCTACGTTAATATCTTTTGCCCCTGGCAACAACGTCAAATGTTGAAAAAATAGGTAATTTATATACATATGTTCAGATTGGCTCTTTGTCTTAAATAATGCATTTATATATTTCCCATAGCATTTATATCGTTGCTTAGGCATGAAATAACACACACACAAAACTTTATGACTAGAGTAATATCTTCTGTCCCCGAGAAAAGTCTAAATGTGGATTATAATTACGTAATGCGATGTTATAAGTACGATAAGTACTAAGTACAGCTCCTCGCTTGCTAATTTTATAAAATTAGCAACCCAGAACTCACCACGAGGAGGTGGCTGTACGTTGAGTTCCACCCTATCCAGCCCCAACCACCCTTCCTTTGGCTGCATGTCGATTTACATACGGTAATCTTTCTTAGAATCAAATCGTGGAATTTTTGTTCATGAGTGAAGATGGGAGCAGATGAATCCGTCCCTCTCTTCTATTCCACTTACACTGGCAGAGGCTTCGGTTACTAATTTGATGAGTCTCTCGACCGCTTGAGTATGACAAGGGAATAGTGGGATCAGTCCATCAGGCTGGTCTCCCGTCTCAACAAACTCTTTTATTCAGGTATCAGGTATTGTTTTTGTAACGGGTCACCTCAGCTGTTTGCCAGTTGATCATTTTGTAATAGTTTTGACTATTGTAGAGCAGCTCAGGCATGGCGAAGGCTTGAATTTCCCCCGCTGGTGATTGTTTTGATCGTGCTTTTAATATTCTTCTCCATCCCAATTCTCTTATGTGTTGCTCATCGGCATGTAGCATGGAGATCAAAATATTTTCTGGGTGAGCAAAGAAAGAATTTCTATGGAGGACTTTGTTGGCAATTGTCTTAGATCTTTGAGGCATGGTCTGAGAGAGACGCATCATTTCGAAAAAGTGTTTTGCGCCCTCAGTGAAACTGGAGTTTTTCTTTATCTTAACACTTACGCTGCTCCCATCCTCATATGATGCTCAGGAAGTTTGTCGGAAGAATGCTCCCAGCATCATATGATGATCGCGTTATTTTTTTTAGGTTTTCGCACAAAATCCCAATAAAAATAAATGATTTTGCATTTTAATGCTATTGATGACTCAGATATATTCATAAACCATCCGCAACAAACATACACACATACACACATGCATGCATGTACACATATGCACACATGTACACATATGCACACATGTACACATAAACAAGCAAGTATTATGCTTACATTTGAGTTTTGAAGAATCTATGACTCATATATATTCATAAACCATCCGCAACACACACACACACGCACACACATACACACACACATGCATGTATGCATATGCGCACATGTACACAAACGAGCAAGTATTATACTTACATTTGAGTTTTGAAGAATATACATTTTATTTGTCCTCTTGAAAAATAATTTTTTATTCCTTTTCAAAAATAACTCCTTATAAAATAATTGTCCTTTTGGAAAATAATTGTTCATGAAATAAATATTATTTTGATAAATCTACACTTTCCATTATACTTATTTACAACATTGTTTTACACTTTTACTGAATTTAGTATTTAGTAGTTGGCACGGGTGTGGTAGAGAACAAAGCACTCAAGGCACAATGCAACTTTGCATTCCGGACACCAAGTAGAAACTTTTCTAACATGTTTTTCTCTTTGTGTTGTATGTGAGCATACATGACATTGTCGTTGACCTACAGGTCGAGATGGTGTTGGCGGAACTTGTTCCAGGTGATGCTTTTCAATGTAATTAGCTGAGAGAAGTCTGTCAGGAGCATTTGGTCTCACACTTTGTCTTCCAGGATGTGGGGATGTTATTTGAACATACTTCGTGAGTAGTTGAGAGACTAATGTAAGATTGAATTCTCTCATTGAAATCTGCTTTTTCGTAGTTTTTTTGTAGAGTACAAAGGAATTGTAAAGAGAAATATCCAAAAGATGAAAGAATACCTTCTTATACCACTTCACAGTTTTCCTAACGCATTCTACGCTGCTAATTTGCATATCAGATTTGTCCACCAGACGCATATTTTTGTTATAGTCCACAACAGCATCTGGTTTGAATTTTATTTCGTTTGTTCGACGATCAACCTTTCCTGAGTCAATCATGCTTCCACTGTGAATTGTTGTTAGCATATGCACATCTCTTTTATCAGTCCATTTTAGTGCTAATAAAGGTTTTGATTCCATCAGATGGCACTCCTTTTTTACTTGGGTGAAACTTGGGCATGTTTTTTCTATTTACCTTTACAGTTCCACAAGATCCTGTTTTATTTACATGCAGATATTTGCATAGTAATGGGCTCGTATACCAGTTGTCAGTATACAGAATGTGGCCTTTATTCAAATATTTAGCTAAAAGTGTCTTTACAATCGCTCCAGAATGTCCTAGTGGATCATTTGCACGTTTCATTCCCCCAATTTCTCATGCAAGACTGAACATAAACGCTTGAAAACATGTAAATTTTCATAAAATTCTACTCAACCATATTCCCAAGTTACCCACTAAATTCTGTTTATTTTGTAAGAGAAAATGTTTAGTTTGTAAGAGAAAATCTTTATTTATTAAGGGAAACAAAAATAATTTAACAAAATGGTGCTTGACTTGATTTATTTTACGTTAACAAATGGGTAAATTTCCTGATTTTTTTGCGCACAGGTGGAAAGTACACGGTCAGGAATTGCGCATCCGAAGGGTTAAACCAAATTGGTGCGTAAACTGTCATAATGAATCGCACAATTTCGTTGAAGGTGCTGGAGGGTTCACTGGTTGAAACATAGAGGCGCAGAAATCTATTTGCTGTTGTCAGCCACCTGGAATGCGCCATCTTACCTGCCTTTCAAGCCGCGAGAGCTGAAGAGCAGCTACCACTCGACACTGCTCTGTAGATGCCTAACAAATATTTTTGGTCAGTGCTCAACTCGGCATCATCTATGTCAATGTCGGGAGATGGAATAGCATTGAATTCTGTAATTGGAAGTTTTTCGCAGTCGTTCAGTTGTTTTCCAACTGGTCCAGTAAAGCCCATTGGCCCAGTTGTTTTGCCATCCAAGTCTTGAATGAGGTGTCGCAGTGATAATTCATTACCGTGTAATAGGCATATGATCCACTGAACTGGCCTTTGTAGTTTCATTTCAATCATACGAATGGCTCCACCCTTTCAACCCGTGTTCACTGTGGTACCATCACAGCCGATAGCCACAATGTCGTCCGTGCTAATATTGTTAGTCTCTAGAAAGTTGATGATACCTGATGTTATTGCAGTGGCAGAACCTGATGCAGGAGTGAAATGCCCCATGTACTGGGATTCTGGTTCTTGAACTAAAACTATATGCTCTTCTACCACAGTCCTTCTATGCTTCACATTGTCTATTTCTTCTTGTGTCATTGTTTTATCTTTACGTCCGTCAAAGAAAATGCCCTGTAATGGTAGTGTGATCTTGTCATCTTGCTGATGCTCAGAACGAACTCTTTTTCTGGCTCTTCTTATCTTATTTCGATCAATCACTGAACTGACATCATCTTCTCGTATCCAGCCAACATCCTCTAACAACGAAGAAGCAATAAATGAAGCAGCTCTGTCTGAGACACCCGTACAATCACAAGCTTCAGCAAGTACCTGGAGTTTCATTCGTGTTTTTTCGTTCATGTCATGTTTATCTCTCGGTGTTAGTTCATACGATGACAATGATTCTATAGATGTATCCTCGGTTTCACTAGAGGCTGACGAAGAAGGTTGTTCTTGAGAAGTTTCTTGTCGTTTACTAGTCGACAGCTCTTGATGTTCTGCTATTCCTTCTTGTTTCAATATCACCAATCTTCTTGCAAGAGTCATCTCGTTTTTATTTGTTGTTTCAACATCCAAAGTTCCTATTGCCATTTTGCAATCACTTCTTTGGTCGAGTAAAAACTGTTGCTCTTTCAGTGGTACTCGTCATTCACGAGGGCAGCTGCATTTTGTCAAATCAGGGCATTTACAAGCCGATATGTCAAATAAGGTGGTCTTAGTTGATTTCTTGAAGGCCTCAAGATTTTTCTGTAACGATTCGTTCTTCTTTTTCGTGTTCAGTGATTTGTTGATGTTAGCCATTTTATCACGATAACTTTTCAACATTTGATTTATCCATGCTGTCGAAACTGTTGGAATGGAAGCTAATTTCCACAAGTATTCCAGTCTCTCTGTGACCACAGCGGCGGTCTTTGAATGGAGGTTCCTTCTTTGATGATCTCAACTCAGTTCTCACATGATGGTAGTATTGCATGACATCTTCACATGTGGGAAAACATCGCAAATTCAAACCTTTCCCAGCACCAAATATTGGATACGTAACTGATCTTCTAGTTGTAGTGGTAGCCATCCTGTAAAGATTAAAGAATAATGTATTGTTCTGTTATGCAATAAAATCGAAAAAAAACAGTTATGAGAAAAACAAACAAGGATATGAGCAGAGAGATTGATTGAGCACACTGAGGACTCTGAGTGAGGAGCCACACACACACTGAGGACTCGAGGAGCCAGCTGCAAAATACACACCTGCCTTCGACGCTGTCAAAAGGCAACTGAGGGAACTGCGCAGTGCGTACTGGCGCGTCAGTGGCAGCACTCACCAGAGATGACCTTTAAACCCTAGCCTAGAGTCATAAAATTTTGCTTGTGTTATTTCATGCCTAAGCAACGATATAAATGCTATGGGAAATATATAAATGCATTATTTAAGACAAAGAGCCGATCTGAAAATATGTATATAAATTACCTATTTTTTCAACATTTGACGTTGTTGCCGGGGGCAAGAGATATTAATGTAGGACAACGCGCTTGGAAAAACGATCATATGAGGTCTTTTTCATCGACTTTATTCTTATTAGGAATAATTTTGATGCATATTGAAATATTTTAAAAATTATAAGAAATATACGTTTTTGACTACTAAAATATGATTTTCATCGCTCTGCCAGGGGCAGAAGATGATTACCTATTAAGCTAAGATTTTGCAGAGGCTATTTTCTCATGCATGCGCAAGTTTTTGTCTCTATTAGAATATGGAAATCGGAAAAAATGTAAAATCGATCCACCCTATTGTTTATGTAATAATATTGCTTTATATTACATACAGTAAAGTTTTATTTACATAAAATATCATTGTTCATGTAATATTACAGTAACATTATTGGTTTTTATTAGTGTTTGATGCTAATCATTGTTTAATAACATGTATTGCTTTAGTATATTCTGTGCAGTGTTTTACAAAATTTTCAATATTACTTTTTTATTTCAGGGTAATAACAATAATCATGACTCCTAAAAGAAAATCTAGCAATGATGATAAATAAGTCTAGTTCTAAAAGATCAAGAACATTTTCTGATTTACAAACAAAAGTTAGTTATTGAATGTAGTGAGGAAGGAGCATGCACCAGTAAAATTGCCCAGGAATTTAACTTATCATGGTCAACTGTAGCCAGCATTTTGAAAAATGAAGAGCAGTATAAATCAGCAGCTAAGAATACTTCAGGTGATGTGAAAACTTTAAAAACTCATGTTAACGTTCTAGTACAAATGGAGAAACATCTTGTGACCTGGATTTGTGAGAAAGAAAAGTTGGGAGACTGTAAGTTCTGCTTTTATTAAAGAGAAGGCTAAGATGGTTTTATTAAAATAAATTTTTTTGGCTTTTTAAGGATATTTTACACTGCCATCCTTGAGCTTTTGGAACTAATTAGCTATTTTACATTGAAAATGGATCTTGTTGTTCACGATTTTGTAACTTGTAACATTTTTCTCAGTCCCAATTAATCACGAACAATGAGGGCCCACTGTATATTTATAGCTATATGTATGTATTTTTTTTTTGTATTTTTATGAGCAGTTATCAATTTGCATCAATTAATTAAGGGTTTCCACAATAGGGTGGAGTGTATTTTTATGAAAATCAATATTTAAAAAATCAGGGGTTCTAGATAGTTGTCAAATGTCTAAAAATGAACATTGGTAGTGGTTTTGGGTGGTTGCAAGTGATACTGCATCAGCAACCACACCCTATATGTACCACATCCATACGCAACTGTAAAAAACCCTGTATTTTGCCTATTTTGGGTTCTATAATAGGTAGAAACACAATCTAAAAACTGTTTATGATTTTTTTTGATGCTGAGACTGATAAAATTATTTCCAAAAGTGTAAAACAGAGTTTTAACACATTTTCAGGAAAAAGTAATGCATATTGACCATATATTACAAATTTACACTATAAAATTTCATCAAATAAATGTAGAATCTAAACAAATTCTTGCTTTGTATTAAACTTTTTTATCAGTTTACAGGATTTTATACACTGCCGGATCATGCCATCTCTTCTATTGAATCCAGTGACAGCTGCAGATGCCTCAGTCACAAGCTTGATATGGCATTCTACCACTTGATTGTGGCATGGCTGTTTGAATTTCAAAGGATTTTTTCTAATGTTCGCAAGTTCAGTTGATGCAAGATGAGTAACTATTGGAGGCTCTGCTGTCAAGTTATCAAGGTTACTCATCTTGTCGTACGATTTAGCATTTTCATTGATTATAGGCACCTTAAATTTCTGCATCATCATCATTAACAAAGATTTTTAATCAGTCACTCGAAATGGAGATTATTCCTGAAGACTTCAAATTAGCTAACATCATGCCCATTTTTAAAAAAGGCGACCGCACAGTAGCTAGCAATTATAGGCCCATTAGCTTAACGTCAATTGTCAGTAAACTTTTGGAATCCATAGTTAGGGATCGTATCATCAATCACTTAGAAAGTAGAAGTTTGATTAATAGTAGTCAGCATGGGTTTCAACGCCATAGGTCTTGTTTAACTAATTTGTTAGAATTTTATAACGAAATAGTGCACGAATACGATAGGCATAGAGCGCTGATGTTATTTATTTAGATTTTAAAAAGGCATTCGATACAGTTCCGCATGATAAAAAGTAGAATAATTTCTCACCTTCAATTTATTTAAGGTGTTCCTCGTGTTTCTTCTCTTCTCCTTTATTTAAGAAAGTACCCCCACCCCGTGAATACCCAGAACAGCCGGCTATCCCCTAAATACCACGGTCTAGGTACCCCTTAAAAATAATGCTTTAGCTCTTCTTTGCAATAGATGATCTTGCGCTTCTTTTGATTCTTCTTTGTTATTAGTTCTTATTATTCAGTTTTCCCCCTTGTTTAGAAAGGGTCTTTATTATCTCATTTATTTATTCAATTTAATCTCTATCTTATTTATATATGCGAGCCTGTCTTTGGGCATATATGCACCATCACCTGTAACAACAATAAAACAATGAAAGTAATGTATTAACAATTCAAATAAAAATGTTACTCCCCTGAGTATGTGTGTCCTTTTCTTTGAACTACTGGACACAACTCCACCTCCTCATCTGTAGAATAAGAGCGATTTAGTCACTCTTATCCTCTTCTCTTCCTCCTTCAGTTTTTTTTCAAACTCTCTCCTCCCACGTATCTTCTTATATTTTCTTCGGCAACTCCTCTCTTGGTCAACACATCCGCCACCTGCTCCAGACCTCGCACCCACTCCACCTCTGTCACTTCACCACTCTCCAAAGTTTCTTTAATTGCAGCTATATCAATTCTCAGCCGTTTACTACTGACACCAGTGTTTGATTTTATCGCCTTCATTAGTGTTTTGCTGTCAGTTTTCACTCTTATTTCAATCTTTCTGCCCCCCACTATCTCCTTCCATAGTTGATTGTAGTAAATTCCTCCCTCAATAGCCTCTCCAACACTCAGTGCCTCAGCTTCAATTGTAGCTTTTGCCACTCTTTTTGCCTTCCTCGACTTCCACCATATTGGACATTTTCTTCCCATATCATCTGCTAATGATATTATGTATCCGATTTGAGTTTGTTCGTTCTCCACATTTCCAAACGAGGCATCTGCATATATTTCCCAAAATATTTTCTCTTCATCCAATTTTTCTAGGACGATTTCTCCCCTTGATCTTTTTGCCTTCTTCACGATTTTTATTAATTTTCTCATATCCTGTGTTGTTCCCTCTTTAAACGCTCTACTTAGATCACTTACATCATAAGCTATTTCGGGTAAGATATGTTGTGATATCCAATTCAGTTGTCCCACAATTGATCGATAGAGAGTCAACTCTTTCCTTTTTAGGACTCTAAGACCTTGATAAAGCTTCCCTTCGGGTTCTTGTATACTCTCGATGTATTTCCTTTGCTCAATGAGTATTCTCTTTTCTTGTTGTCTTACGTGAACTCCTATATACTTGAAATTCTGCCTTCCTTGATCTCCCACCTTCAATTTTTCTTTCATCTTCGTAATAACTGTCTTAAGAAAATTATCATCTCCGTAACAAAAATCGTCTACATGTGCACATAGGACTCCACTTACACTTCCTTGATCATCTTTCCAATAAAACATGTTTGGTTCCAGTTTGCTTTTAACTCCTCCAAGCTCCACCACCACCTTCACCACCTTCATATACCATGCTTTTGCCGCATCTTTAAGTCCGTAAACTGCTTTCTTCAACTGCCATAGAACACCACTTTCTACTTCACTGGGTGGTTTGACATACACTACTCTCTGTATTCTTTCTCCTTGTAAATATGCAGTTGCAATATCTAAAGTATGACACTTCCATCCCTTCTGATTAATTATGCATAGACACAATTTTAAAGTTTCTGGGTTACAAGTGGGTGCATCTTTTTCCCAGTCTTCCATTTCTTCCTCGAATCCTCTCGCCACCAATCTTGCTTTACAAATTCTTTTACCTGCTTTCACTTTTTCAGTCACCACCCACCTTGTGGACACACTTTTCTGACCAACATCTTCTACTTCATACACTTCGTTATCTAGCCAGCTTTGTAATTCCTTTCGTTTGGCTTCCTCTACCTTTTCATCCTCAAAACCGAGCAGGACTTCCTCCTCGTCATCTATCTTCCTTATCTCTTCGTACTCTCTTAAATCAATCCAATCTTTCCTGCCGGTATTTATTTCTTGTATATTGTAGCTGTCTCCCCACTTTTTACTCGATCTTTTTCCAGCTAAACCCAAAATCTTCCATTCTTCTCGTTCGCCTGTTTCCTTATGCCGGGCCCTGACTCTATCTCCTTTTTTCAACTTAGGTATAATCTCTCTCTCTACCTCCTCCTCACGTTCATCTTCCTCATCTTCTGATTCCTCTTCATCTTCCATCGCCTCATCATCATCACACACTGGATCTCCTCCATCTCTTCTCACCATAACCATGTCCCTTTCTTCTCTGTCAAAGTTGTTGTTATCGATCTCCTCTTCCTTTTCATTACCTCTTTCTCTCTCTTCTTTCATGACTTCATTTGTTCCTTGAATCCGAGTGATATGCACTCGCGCCACTTGCCTTAATGAATCCCCATGCTTCACAATCACAGTTTTCCCATCTACGCCAATTACCTTTGCTGGTCCTCTCCACTCTTTTTCATTTTCTCTTTTGTAGTAGACCTCATCATTGATAATCACATCTTCTATCTTATGTACCCTTATATTTTTCCTCAGAGCAGTCCTTATTTTTAAACAAGATTCATTCTTAATGAATATTTCTCTTGCCTTATGCATCGCTTGTAGATTTTCCCTCACCATCTGTTCTTCATTTCCTTCTACAACACCACCAATGCTGAAGCCATCATTCAGAAGGTTCGGGTGTATCGGATTATGCCCAAACACTAATTGGTTTGGCGAAAAACCACCATAATTACTCAGACAATTCTTTGCCAACACCACCCATCCTAGAGCAATCTTAATGTTTACTTCTTCCGCCATCTTCCTCAAACTCTCCTTCAGTAATCCGACAGTCTTTTCACACAGTCCATTGCTCCATGGACTTTCTGCTGGTGTAGTCATCATTTTTATCTGCCATTTTTCACACATAATTCTCATTTTTTCGTTTTGAAATTCACCTCCATTGTCAGTCAGTATTTTTGCCGGTGTTCCGAAAATAGTCAACCATCCCTCCATCATTCCATTCATCACAGTCTCTGGTGTCTTGTCCTTTATCCACCTGGCTTGACAATATCTTGTCGCCATATCTACCATTACTAAGAATCTTCGTCCCTCAAGTTCTCCCAGATCAAGGGCTACCACCTCATTAAATTGTTTACTCCAACTCAAACCCACTACTGGCTTTGGTGGATTCTTCTTATATCTCTTACAAATATCGCACTCAGTTAGTTGTTCCAATAATCTGTTTTTCATCTTCTTTTTCTGCTCTTCCTCCAGTCCCTCACTCCATCCAGCATCCTCCGTCAACCTCCAAATTCTCTCTCCACTAGCGTGTCCGAATTGTAGATGTAACTTTCTTATGGCTGCACCAATCTCCTTATCTCCTTTTTCTTTCCATCCTTCTGTCCACACTTCTTCTCTTCTCCTTTGTGGTATCAAACCAATTCTCAGGTGTCCTCTTCTATCTTCTTTAAGCGTCACTTCTACGTTATTCATATCTCCTATCACCACCTTTTCCTCCTTCATGCATACCTTCATATCCATTTTACACATAGTTTCCTTCCCTATTAACCAGGGCACATCTCCTTTCAGTATTTCCGTTTTTATATACACTTTTTGTCCTCCTATATTGACAGGAATTTCCATGATGCCTCTTGATGGGAAGCTCGTCTTCCCAAAGGTAAAGACCTTTTTTGATGTTACAGTCTTTGCCCTCATTCTCTTAAGCTCCTCCTTATCCAACTCCATCACTATCTTTGATAGTCATAGTTCTCCACATACTGTTGATTTGCATCCAGTGTCTAAAATAGCTTCAATATCTCCCCATTCTTCTTCCTCAGTTATGACCTCACTCACGTAAATCTTCTCTTCTTTCTCCTCCTCCTGTTCCTCGTGTTTCTTCTCTTTATCATTATCAGATCGACTAACCATCCCTTTGTTTTTATAATGCTTTGGACAATCATAGGCCCAATGCCATTCGGATTTGCAGATTGTACATGTTGTTACCTTTCCCTGTTGGTTCATCGGGTTTCTTCTTCCGGCTCCTTTCCTGCTCCAATTTCCTCTCCATCGACCTCCACCTCTATTGTTTAATCCTCTTCCTCCACCATATCCACGATTCATCTGGTCATGTTCCAACCACTCCTCTCCTTTTGCTTCCTCCTCCAAGGTTTCAAATATCCTCCTCATTATTCGTGTCACCGTTTCATATTTCATCTCCTCCTTTCCACATGCTGATAAAACTAATTGTTTTTGTTGTTCAGACAGGCTCGCTTGTTCCAGCACATGAAATCCCTTCACTTCTCCTTCAAACATCTCTCTACCTAATGTTGTTTTACAGTCCTTCGCGTTTTTTTCATACCGGAAAATGTAATCCTTCATCGTTTCACCCACTTCCCTCTTGATCTTGAAATACTTCTTCATATTTTCATAATTCTCCATCAAAGTCTCCTTTTTATACACTTTATCCAGAACTGACAAAATAATTGCTGCACCTTCTTGTTTAAGACTTCCTCGACTAATATCTTCGGTCACCTCCCATGCCTTCCCTCCTAAATTCATCCTTATTTCCAAACCAGGGTATACCACTTCTTCGCACACGATCAACCAATCCTCTACTCTCCCTCTCCAACTTCTAAATTCTTCTTGCTTCCCGTTGAAATGTGGACATCCTCTTCTCATCCTCCAGTCTCCACTGTCTTTATTGCTCATGTTGTCGAATTCGAACCACGCTCTGCTACCAGTGATAAAAAGTAGAATAATTTCTCACCTTCAATTTATTTAAGGTGTTCCTCGTGTTTCTTCTCTTCCTATTTAAGAAAGTACCCCCACCCCGTGAATACCCAGAACAGCCGGCTATCCCCTAAATACCACGGTCTAGGTACCCCTTAGAAATAATGCTTTAGCTCTTCTTTGCAATAGATGATCTTGCGCTTCTTTTGATTCTTCTTTGTTATTAGTTCTTATTATTCAGTTTTCCCCCTTGTTTAGAAAGGGTCTTTATTATCTCGTTTATTTATTCAATTTAATCTCTATCTTATTTATATATGCGAGCCTGTCTTTGGGCATATATGCACCATCACCTGTAACAACAATAAAACAATGAAAGTAATGTATTAACAATTCAAATAAAAAGTGTTACTCCCCTGAGTATGTGTGTCCTTTTCTTTGAACTACTGGACACAACTCCACCTCCTCATCTGTAGAATAAGAGCGATTTAGTCACCGCATAGGAGACTAATTGCGAATGTCAAAGCGCATGGTATACGCGGTCAGGTAGCTAACTGGTTAGAAGAATGGCTTCGTGCTAGGAGGAAGAGGGTCATAGTTAATGGTAGTAAATCAAGGTGGTTAGATGTAGGTAGTGGTGTCCCACAGGGTTCATTGTTAGGCCCATTGTTATTTGTAATTTACATGAATGACATAGATGTAGGATTGACTAGTAATGTGTCAAAATTCGCGGATGATACTAAAATAAGCAGTAAGGTTGTTAATGAGGATGATAGAAATAGGCTCCAAGACGATGTAAATAGGATTATGGAGTGGACAGATAAGTGGCAGATGCAATTTAACGTAGACAAATGTAAAGTTTTGCATATAGGTTCTCGCAACAATAATTACACGTACACGATGGATGATAGGGAGTTAGCGAGCGTTGACGAGGAAGTAGATTTAGGCGTACGCGTATCTAAGGATTTAAAGGTTAGGAACCAGTGCCTGGAGTCTTGTGCAAAAGCTAATAGGATGTTAGGCTTCATAGCGCGTAATTTCGAATTTAAATAGAAGGATATTATATTGCCCCTTTACAAGTCCCTAGTCAGGCCTCATTTAGAATATGCCGTTCAGTTTTGGTGCCTGTACTTGCGTGAGGATATTGATAGGTTAGAAAGGGTTCAGCATCATGCCACGAAACTAATTCCATCATTGCGCTACAAGCCTTATGAAGATAGGATTAAAGAGTTAGACCTGTATTCACTCGAAACTAGGAAATTAAGGGGGGAGCTTATTGAAGTTTTCAAAATCATTAATAACATCGATAACGTAAATTTTGACATTGTTCACTTTCAATAATAGTAATACTCGTAATAACGGATTTAAGTTGCGTGGCAGACGTTTCATTACTAATATCACTAAAAACATCTTTACGTTTAAAGTAATTGATAAATGGAATAATCTTCCCGTGCCCGTCATGAACTCTACCAGCGTTAATGTGTTTAAGAACTGTCTTGACAGACATTTTTAAAAATATTAATGTTTAAAATAAAAAAAAATTAGCAACAGGAGCTCTGGGGGTGGTGGTCGAGGATGAGTCTGTTGACGATTAATGCCAGCTTAGCTTGTGACATGCCAATGTGTGATGCCAGCAATAAAATTAAATAAAAAAATATTAGACTAACATGAACGTAGATGTAGCTCATACCGTAAACTAACCCACTTTTTGTTTAACTTTACCTACTTTTTTTTTTTCTTATCCTCTCCTTACTTTGCATGTCTGTAACTCTCTTTTCTTGCATGTTTGTAGTTTGTATGGTATGACAGAGTTAAGACTGTGTTTGCATGGTTTGTAAGTGTTCTTATTTTACTTCTTTTCATCTTTCACCCCTCTCCAATTCTCTCCAACTATTTTTCTGACTTGTCGGCAGTGGCCGGCAGATGATGATGGCGAGTCTTTTTTCTCTTTTTCTGAATGAATGTTAACCCACGAGTGATAGGTGTTCCTCCTTACTTAACTCCTTATTCTCTTCTCTTCTCTTAACCCCCTACTCTTTCCTTTCTCTCGGGCTAACTTTAGAGTGGATCTTAGGGTCTTTGTTAGCCTTAGCTTCTGTAGATCCTCAACTTCCAAATCTCCGCCGGTGAAATCCATTTTGACTCTGATGTCCTGGGTTGTTTTCTCTACTTCACCCCTCAGTGCCAGGATCTTATTTACTGCAGTGTTTCTTCTCTCCCTGTCCTCATCACCAAGCATTGATATTATAATTTTTTCAGGGTGAGCAAAAAAAGCATTCCTTAGGGTTTTTAGGGCAATGTCTTTTACTTTCTTATTAGGAAACTTGGAGATTCTGCTCAGCATTGAAAAGAAGTTCCTTGAACCATCGGTCACTGAGTGATTCTTCTTGATTTCAAACCAGCTGGGGAAATACACTTTTAAACAGAACTCAGCAACAGTTATCAATATTGAACTTGGCTTTTTCTATGAAACATAGAATCTGAGTATTCTACAACCTAATGTCAGTCATCTTGAGTGATTTAATGGCCAAACTTCTAAAAGCTTAAGGTCCTTTTCAAATAGTCCCTAGCATGACTGCCATGCATATTCTATAAGCATAGTATTGGTCACGACTGAGATCACCAATTACATCATTGGGCAATATAGCGAAATTCTGATTTCTGATTAGCTTAAATTTGACAACATCCTATTCAGAAACCATACCACCTAGCTGTTTTCCTATTGGCCCTGAAAAGCTATCAGGGCTCTTCATAGTCCCATCGAGCTCCATGAAAACATGATGAAGAGGTAGCTCGTTACAATGTAAGAGGCATATGATCCTTTGCAGTGGTCTTCCAGTAAGCTCTTCAAAGACTCTGATCGCCCCTGAATTATGTCCAGTCATCACTGCAGTTCCATCTGACCCCATGACTTGCAGGTTGTTTTCCAGATCAGTGTCCTTCACTGCTTCATAGAGACTTAGTGCAATTGATACACCATTCCCATTCTCTGGGGTAACATGTGTCAGATAATGTCCTCCTGAAACATTTTAAACAAAATTTAATGAAATAATAAATGTATTTGAGATCAGTAGATTACCAGGTATGACCATTGAACATATTAACTATCACATAGTTCTTACTCCTTAATGTTACTAAGAAAAATTTATGCTATCCACTAAAAATTTAAAACACCATACAGAAAACAGTGGCTTACCCGGTTCTCCGACTATAACATAGTGCTCTTCTACTTTGGTTTGTTGATAATGTCGCCCCTCTAACTCTGTAATTGTCACAGTACCATCCTGTCGGCCATCAACATAAATGCTGTCCACTAAACCAAAGAATACTTCTTCCTCAGCTCTGATCTGTTCACAGTACTTACACCATTGCCTTCGTAGTTTACTCCTTTATTAATGAAAATTGTCTACAAATTTATAAGGCTGGAGGTAGCACTGATAAACAGGAATATGTACAACAGGAAACAATGAACAGTGATGGGCTAAATACACTGACTTTTATGCCTGAGCCCAATATATTTGAAATTTATTTTTCCATGTTACAATGTATGATATGTATAATTAAATAAAATTACTCTACTTCTTATTAGTAGTAGTAATTGTAATTTTGTTAAAAAAGTTTAGTAAATATGGATGAAAATGTAATCATGATAATTTTGAAATCTTACCTGTCAATGACATTAATATTGTCATCATCAGTGATAATGCCAAAATCTTTTAAAACTGCTGACGCTACCACTACACCTGCTCTGTCGGAAATTGAATACCTGCAAGATTGTATTTTGAAGTTGAGAAAAATGATATCCATTTTAAGTCTACCGAAATGACATGGCACATACAACTAAGTACAGTTATTAAAGAACAATCACAATTCACAAGTGCTAATTTACCTATCAACAGCTCTGCACAGGTTCTCCAGGTCTTGGTAATTACAATGAGAGGAACCAGCAGGCTGTGGATCATCTCGAGAGTCTTCTGATAGAGTTTCGCTAGAGCTACCAGTAGTGTCTGGACTGTCTGGTTGAGGTTGTGATGCACTTGCCTCTTCTCTCCGGCTTCATTCACTGAACAATTAGTATGACTAGATGACTAGATTTACTATGCCAATATATATATATAATAAAAAACATCAAAGGTTTAATTAAAATGGTTCAAGTCATGATGTACTCTCTGACTAACCATAATTCCACTCGTTCATCAATTATTCTTCTCCTGTATCTAACATCTGCCTCTGTGAGCTTTTCCTCAAATCTTGAACAGTATCCTAGCCTCACAGATTTTTGATCCTCATAGAAGGAGAAATCATCCTGAGTCATCCTCAGTTTAAACTCCTCCTCCAATTTTCGTCATTGAGAAAGATCCTCAGAAAAAATATCAAATAAGCAATCAAGCTCTTTGACAAACAAGTCTAGTTTTGTCAAATAGGTTGAACCTCTTTTTGTTTGTGACAGAGTATTGATGAAACCTGTTGATGCATTTTCGAAGTTGAAATATTAAAAAAATCAATATTATTTTCTTAATTAAAAATTGTGGTCACAAATTGCTCAAATATTTTTTAGTTTAGAAATTTTGGCTGAAATACATAGATAAATTAATTCACAGGTTTACAGAGCACATCACAACAAAATTATATTTAAAATAAAAAATTTACTAATGGCGAAGAAGACATTCTTGTAATTAATTTAGTACTACCCAGGATAGAAAGTTATGATGACTTACCATGAAAAGTCTGCTGCTAGTTTGTCCACCTTCATCTCAATGGTGCGCAAGGATAGTGGATAAACATTACACCAAATCCATTGTTTCCTCAACTCATCTGCAACTTTTATGATGTTTTCCTTGGTTTTCCAGTTTGGCTCCTTAAGTAGACGCTGAACAACTTGTCCAGCGGTAGGTAATTTTCCATTAGGAAAACTGTCAATGGATGGAAAACTATGGCCACCATGTAAGACTTTTGTTGTCTGGCTTCTACGTTTCATAAGTAACTAAAAATCTTGAAGACGTTAAACTAGTGTTAATTGAATAGGTTATAAAAATTCTGAAAAATAGAAGTAAATATAAAGTAGGTTGGACAAAAACAGCTACTGATTTTAATTTAACTCAAAAAATATGTTTATATATCAATGTACACTTTTGAAAATAATTTTGTTGTTCTCAGCATCAAAAAATCATAAGATGCACTTTTTAGATTGTGCTTCTAGCTATTATAGAGCCCCAAATAGGCAAAATAGAGGTTTATTTGAGTTGCATGTGGAGTGGCACATATAGTGTGTGGTTGCTGATGCGATATCACCAGCAACCACCAAAACCACCACCAATGCTCATTTTTAGACATTTGACAACTATTTAACACCCCTGATTTTTTAACTAAACAATCACTCCACCCTATTCTCACAAACCTGGAAAGTCAAGGGATGTTGGGCAATGTCAGGGAATTGGAAATTTGACAAGAATAGTCAGGGAATTTGGCTATTTATCATGGAATGTCAGGGAGATAGGTCAATTGCTGAAGTGGGACTTTTGCTCTAGACCAGGGCTTCTCAAACTTTTTTCACTTGCGACCCCTTTGGATCAGACAAATTTTTTCGGGACCCTTCACTCAATGTCATAAAAGCAGTAGGTACTAACACTGTATATTTATGAAAAAAATAATATTTTCAAATGTTTCTGCGACCACCAATAATATTTACGCGACCCCTAGTTTGAGAAGCGTGGCTCTAGACAACCTGAAATACTGCTCATAATAGCAAACATAACCACCCTGGGACCTAATCATTATATGATACTTATTTGTGCTCGCCCTAATTATGTTTTCTTTTGTTAATAACAATACTCTATTGTGCAGTGTCTCACAAAAAAAAACTCTTCATACATATTGTATGAATAGGTTTCTTTTTTTAAGATGCCTTGTAGTATGAGTAGCTTTTCACTCGCTAATTATGTTATCATTTGTCGCAGGTTTTTTGTCTATATTTTGTTATACAGGGTGTTTCTAAAGTAACCATCTATTTTGCGAAATAATATGAATTATAAAAAAAAACCTTTAAAACATGAAAATATATATATATATTTGTAAGCTCGGCACACATTGTTGCTCTTCGTGGATAATCATCATCTTGTAAGTTGTGGAACACTTGAATGTGGTATGGCTTTTTCTTTAAATCATAACGTAGAATTCTGTAAACCGTTGTTTGTGGAATTTCTAATCTGTGGGATGCCCTCCGAATTGATAATTGTGGATCCTCTTCGAATGCTTCTTGAACAGATTCGATTCTTTCGTGAGATCTTCTTGGCCATCCAGATCTACGCTCGTCATGCACAGATCCAGTCCTCATAAAGTTGTTTACTAATTCGCGAATAGCCTGGCCTCTAGGGCCTGTTTTACGAAACCTTCTCAAACTTTTCTCTAATTTCATTACACTTCATGCCTTTTATCCTGCATGTTACTACATAAACCCGTTCTTGCACATTCATCATCAATGATATGGGTCTGAAAATAAAATAAAATAATTAACAAAAAATCGTGTAAAGCAATTGAAATATTATAAATACATGAATTTTGTATAACAATGCACATACCATTATGCCAATATAACAATTGTTTAAAATCCCCCTATTTCACCAAAATAGATGGTTACTTTAGAAACACCCTGTATATTGAGCAAGACTAAATAATTATGTCTCAACATATGGTATGTACCATTTTCAATAAAATGTGGCTAGATCCAGACTTGATGATTTTTATACCCAAATGCTGAAAGATGATCCTTCTTTCCTTGAATTGTGGAGAGTCATTCAAAAGTGCTTCATTCTCTCTCATGGTAACACCTCTGCAGAAAGTGGCTTTTCCATTAATATAAGTCTTTGTTAACAAAATCAATTTGAGGATTATCTTGTTGCCCAAAGGCATGTGCAGAATTGTGGAAAGTCATTCAAAAGTGCCTCGTTCTCTCTCACGGTAACACCTCTGCAGAAAGTGGCTTTTCCATTAATATAAGTCTTGTTAACTGAAAATCAATTTGAGGATTATCTTGTTGCCCAAAGGCATGTGCAGAATGCAATATCCTACTATGGCAATATTCAGAATGTACCAATCACAAAATCAATGATCTCATCAGTAAGATCCATCTGTGGTTGATATGAGCAATATTTGAGCCACAAGAGAATGTCAAAATCTGAAGAAGAAACTACCCTGGCTAAGAAGAGGAAGAGTGATGAAGAACTGAAAATGCTACATGTAGAAAAAAAGGAAATTAAATTCAAAAGTCAGTTGCGAGAGGAAGAAATCGAGTCCAAAATAAAATTACTGAAAAAAAATAAAGCAATGATGTAATATAGTAGAGGGTCCAAAAGCTCACCAATACTTCAAGCACTTGTCTTTACAGCCCAGTCTACATTTTTTTTTTTACTATTTTTGTATTTGTATCTTGTAATTATTAGTTAAATCTTTTGTAACTTTGATTTTAATAAATAAATAGATGAAAAAAAGAATGGTAAAGGAAAATAGCAGAGGCTTGGTAACATTTTTCTGTTCTTTGTTTGTTTAAGTAAATAAAACAATAATTTGTGGTGATTGGTGAAGTATCATAGTATAAGTGCTGAAAAATGTTTCAAGTTAGTAAAAGGGTGGGCTCTGGTGGACTTTCTTTTTTTCCATTCATTTATAAATGTAAAATTTTTTTTGGTTTTAACTGAAGTCAGTACTGTTATTCAAACTTTGGACAAAGACTCAAGTGATTTCAGTTGGATTTTTGTCAGAAGAATTTTTCATTTATATTCTGGAATGGCAGGGAATTTGAGGGGAAGAAATTTGTTGGAACCCTGTAATTGTGTTATTTCATTTCAGATGAGTTGTGTTCAATAGTTGTTCAGATGTTCTAATATTGTTTAGTGCTTTGCTAAAAATGCCTGGAGGAAAAACAAAATTTTCGTCTACTTGGTTGGAAGTGATAGACATTAATCACCAAAGACTAGTTCAATGGTGTCGTAAAGGAAAAGATGAATACCATGGTTATTGTCATTTTTGTGATGTAGATGTAAGATGTGATAATGCTGGAAAAACTCAGTTGTTGCAACATGCAAGAAGAGAAAAGCATAAAGAAGCTATTAAGTTTGTCCAGGATAAAAATCGGAGCAAGTTTACTTTCAGTAGTACTGTACTTCAACTGGTACACATGGCCCAGCAAAGCTTGTCACAGTTAATTATGAAGGTGCAAGTGTAACTGCGCAAATATACAAGTTGAAAAAATTCAAATATGTGAACTGTGTTTAATCAGAACAAATGACTACACATTCTCCAAGTAATATTATTTTATAAGTATGTAATCTCTGTATTTGCTAATATTTTATATCTGTATTTGCCTAGGTTGATTGTTTCTAATGAAAATAAAAAATATATAAAAATGAAAGCATAATAAAAAAACTGGTGGAATGGGATGGCTATAAGGGGTGATGGGAGGCTATCTTTCAGACTTTGATACTGATAGAAATATTTCTAATTCTCTCCTATTTTTTAATATTATTTCTATTATTTTCCTACTTTTCCAGATGCAAATTTCCTGTTTTTCCCATCTTTTGAAATGTATTGAGTGCTTGACAGCCTGCAGTAGTGACAAGTTTAAATAGTTATTCATTTCCTGGATATTGGAAGGTTTCAGTGTCCTTTTTAGCTTTAGGGTTCTTCTTTGTAGAAGCTGTTAATAAATTTTCCCTTTCAATATCAACTAGTTTTTCTCATCTACTGAGTTCATTTGTGCTAAAACTGCTAATTTATCATAGCAGTCTGTAATACTATAAAATGGACTCTTGTTACATGCTTCATGATCGATTGATGCATCTGTGTTGGAATCTGAATTTAACTTTTCATGACTCTCTTCTCCATTAACTCTACTATTCACTGCCTTAACACTTTCACATTGCGCGCAAGTGCCTATTTCTTAGCCCCTAACCATTCTGGGCTTGCAAGCAGTTTGCTTCACACATTGGTTTCTGCTCTGATCATCTTGACAGTCTTTGAATAATTTTATATTTAATTTTACTGTATTGTTTTATAACTACAACTCTACATTTCTTTAATGAAAACTGCATGATATAGATAATGAATCATAAAAACTTATGAGAGGCAAATAAACAAACCAATAAATTTTATGAAATTTATTATAACTTTGTAAACAAACATTCTAACAATATTCTAATAACATTCTTGTTACGAAAAGTTGAATAAAACCTAAAGGAGATGATGAAATTGCTTCTTCTATTCCTGGATTTGCTAAAAATGGCCCAGTTTCTGGCATTGCATTATTCTCACACAAAGCATTAGTTATTAGTTCTGGCATAGATGATATAGGTTGATGTACATTCTCCACATGGTATTAGGCCTAACTTCACTGTCAACCATAGAAATACCTAACAACATATGCTGGATATCAAATTCATCAGTTTTTTTTGTCCTCTCTATCTAATTCCAAATCTGATGCATCTGATAATTGTTCTAACATTTTTTGATGTTAGTGTGGAGGAATTTTGCAATTTTCTTATGCACCATTTTTTATATACTAAAAATATGAGAAAAACTATAATAAAAAAAATTTAATCATAACACAATAAGTGAATAAAATATGCAAAAGAATCTTAATAAAATTATTTAATGCTAACACTCTAAAAGAATATGACATGCAAAATACAGTTGCTAAACCTAAAAGTCATATGAGCAATGCATCTTCCCCCAACAATGTCTAAATAAACACTGAGTCTCTGCCCCTTTGTTGTCATAAGTAAATACACATCCTAAAATTTCACTCGATCTTGAAATGACAGAAATTGCATCAAAACATGATGACTTTAGAAGATTTCTTTTTTACCAAATGATGCAATATGCGTCATTGGAACATTTCCGGAAAAAATATTTTTGTCGAATTTGCGTCATTGGAATGTGAAAGTGTTAAGATGCATACATCAACTTTATGAAACTATCTTCAACCGAAGTTCTGAGAATGTTGAAACAGACATTTTATTAAAAAAGATGTCTAGCCTTTTTTTCACCAATTTATTTAACTCTCCAATCATGGTAATACTGTAATACCAGCATAATTAACTGTTCCATTAGTTGAGCTACAAGCTAAGCTTTTTTTAGGAATAACTTCAAATCAAGTATTGCTGGGGTTTATTCCCTTTTGCTACAATTTTTGTAATATTCTGAAATCGTTTATTAGTTTTTCACTGGTGTTCCACTGATAAGGGCTCAAACTTTGGAAAGTTGTGCTATCAACTATGTATGCAGCAATAGCCTTTTTGTGCCCCTGAACAAATAAATTTGGAGGGGTCATACTGGATTGCATTTCTCCATTTGTCCATCTGCTTGTTACACTTTTGTGTCCAGCCTTAACTTTTGAATCACTCAGCAATGATGAAACTTCACACACGCGCAATGACAAGATGTTTCATGAGCAAAAATTGGGTTCTGTCATCAAAAGTCAGTCACAAATAGAGGCCAAAGGTCAAATGGAGCTTTTTTGTGTCCAGGCTGTAACTTTTGAACCACTTGGCCTAAATTAATGAAACTTCACATCAGGGCTGGGATACTCGTACTCAGTACTTGTACTCATAAATTTTAAAATTCAAGTACTCACACAAGTACTTGTACTTGGGATGTATTCATACTTGAGAGTAGTTTACGAGTACCTGGTACTTCACAAATTTTTGTGCTTTCAGAAATGTAATTAAATATGGCAAAAATATTAAATTATTTTGAAATTCCCCCAAGTCATCAGGGGATGTAAGAGCAAGATGCAAATACTGTGACACTTTCATATCAGGGAATATGAAAACAACAATCAATTTCATCAAACACATGAAGGTAAGTGTTGTCATTTACTTCAGCATTTAAAATAAGGATCAAATGAAGTTCTATATATATTGTTATTGATTATTATTATATGATTTTCAGAAAAAGCATCCTTCAGTTGATATCACAGCAGCAAAAGGGAAAACAATGGATAAATCTTCAAATGAATGCCTGAGCCTAGATTTTTTCATTTCATCATCCACAAAGTATGGTGCAAATCATCCAAAGCAAAAAAGTATGACTAATGCGATAGCTGAAATGATTGCTGGAGACCTTCTACCTTTCACACTAGTAGAAAGTCCAAGATTCCAAAAACTCGTGAACATAGCTGACCCTAAGTTTGCAATACCAAACCACAAATTTCTTGCATCAACATTATTAGTGGACAAAAAAGTGTGACAGGACACAGCATAATAAACTGGACAATGAAGCCATTCATGCTGGCTTGCAGAAGCTTCAAAGGTCAGCACACAGCAGAGCACATCAACAATATTTAGAGATAGTGGACCAGTTTAATATAGGTACTAAAGTAACCAATATTGTTACTGACAATGCTGCGAACATCACCAAAGCTTTGAAAGTATGCTTACCAAACTTTCAAAATGAAGGTCAAGATCAGTCAGGTGAAGACTTAGACTCTGACTGTAAAATTAGTGATAGTGAAATGGATATACTTCCAGAAGATTTTGAAGGATTTGAAATCTTCCACCACCTTCCACAGCATCAACTGTGTTTTGCTCACACAATTCAGCTTGCAGTTAAAGATAGCTTAGCTCATGCATTTCCTGCTCTTACAAGAATTATTGACAGAATTTCTAAGCTTGTTGCTTTTGTTCGAAAATCTACATTAGCAACAGACCTGTTAAAACAAGAAAACATGCTGCAGCCAGCAAACTTGACAAGATGGAATTCGCAACTCACAATGATTAAATAAATTTTGAATATTTCAGAAGATAAATTAAACAAACTGGAGACAGTGAAAATCACAAGCTATGAAAGGGCAGTATTACAAGAAATGTGTGAGATTCTCCAACCTTTTGAGGAAGTAACACTATGTGCAAAAAGAAAAATCTGTGAGCGCAAGTCTAGTGATACCATCAGTCAAAGGGTTGAAACCAGGGCTGTGGAGTTGGTGATAAAATTTGCCGACCAACTCCGACTCCAAAAATTTTAATATTCCGACTCCGACTCCAGAAATCTGACTTGTATAATTACGACTCTGACTCTGATGGAATGTTAAGGCCAAATTGATTACGATTAGCTTTATTAGGCCAATGGAGATTCATAAACAAGGCATTTCATCACCACCACATGACTCATCAGGTTACTTAGTGGCTGTAACTATGCCTTAATGGCTTTTTTTCTCTTTATTCAAAAATTACAATAAATCCCAAAATACAAACTGATTGAAACTTAAACAAAATAAGATTATTATTGGTTTAGCAAATTAATAAGATGTTTTTGTATTATTATAAACATCTGTAACAAAATGTACTAACCTAAACTGAATTTGTTCTTGAAAAAAGGATCGCTTCCATTAAATCTTCTTTCAGTGATGCTTATCAAAATTATCAAATTGAAATCTAAAAATCTGAAAAAGATTTAGGGTTGCTAGTACAAAATTTTTAAATTTCCTTATTATTAATTATGTTAATTAATTAATTATAATCCTTATTAATTATAAGCAACTATATTTATATATTATTTATATTTATATATGTTATATATTATATATTATTTATATATTATATATTATTTATATATTATACAGGGTGTCCCAGAATTAACTATCTATTTCAATGAAATCGGACAAATTTAATAAAAACTGACATAATTTTGTGTTTATTGCTAAATTATGATACAAAAACAAATAGATTTATAAATCATAAGTCAAAACTTTATTGAGAAGTTTCAACATGTGCACCGTCTGTATCTCTGCAAATTTCAAATCTATCCTCAGCGCTGCAAAACACATTTTGAAGCATTTCAGGTGTTATCTCCCGCACTGCCAACTGGATGCGTTCTTTAAGTTCAGCTAAACTATTGATCTTTTGGTGATAAACCTTTGTTTTTATGAAATCCAGGGGTGTCAAATCCGGAGAAAGCGGAGGCCAAGGTCGAGGTCCTCCACGTCCAATCCACCGATTTGGAAGGCGTCTGTTGAAGTATTCTCGAACAATTAGAGCATAATGACATGGTGCTCCATCTTGTTGAAACACAACATTGTGAAGAATGCCATCATCAAGAAGCTGTGGTTCGAGAAACTGCTGAAGCATATCAAGGTAGACGGTACCTGTTACAGTTGCTCCCGCAAAGAAGAATGGGCCATAAATTTTGGATTTGGTCATTCCAAGCCACACGTTAACTTTTGGAGAGTGTCTCTGCCATTCTATGACTTCAGACGGTCTTTCATTGGACCAGATACGACAGTTGTGTCGATTGACTTTACCACACGTGTGGAAAGTCACCTCATCACTGAATAAGATGTTATCCAATAAACTTTCATTTTCGATTTGATCCACAATTTCTGCACACCTTGCTGCTCGATTTGGATAATCCTCTTCATTTAGGGCATGCAGTACTTGAATGTGATAAGCCTTTTTCATCAGTGTCAAACGCAAGATTCTATGAACTGTTGTCTTGGATATGTTGAGTCTTCGACCGGCCTCCCTAACCGAAGTTGTTGGTTCATCCTCAAACAATTGTCATACCTGTTCGGTACTGTTACGTGCTGTCCTTGGGCATCCTCTTCCCACCTCATCGTGTACGGATCCAGTTCTTTTAAATTTGTTCACAAGTTCACGAATCGCTTTGTCTGTAGGACCAGTTCTGTGGAATCTTCTTGTAAATTTTTCTCTGATTTCATTACATTGCATTCCTTTGATACAGGATGTTACAACAAAGATGCGTTCTTGTGTATTCATTATTAATAGGGTTCTGAAAGAGAATGAAAATAAAACTATGAAAAACTGAAAAAATTATGAAAATAAAATTATGAAAAAAATTTAGAAATTTATACATTTTTAACACATATTAAACATGATAAACATAAATAAAAGTGTTTTTAAAAAATTTGTCCGATTTCATTGAAATAGATAGTTAATTCTGGGACACCCTGTATTATATATTAAAACATATATTAAAACATTAAGTTAAATCTATTTTATTCATAAAATTGAGCTAGGCCTAGGCCTAGGCTGCTATGGTTATAATTGAAGGATTTGCACCGACTCCGACTCCATCCAACTATGCACTTCTGACTCCACTCAAAATTGACCGACTCCACGACTCTGACTCCACAGCCATGGTTGAAACACAAATTAAGCACTCTGAATGCAGCATACAATTGCAACATGATGACTGCTCTTCACACAGCTGTTGACAAAAGGCTGACTCAGTATGAATTTAATGACTTCATGGATAATAATGAAGAAACTGCTCAAAGCGAATCCTCAGTCCCCATATGCAATGAAGTAACAAAATACTTAGAGACGCCATGCATAGATCATGAAAGTGACCCATTGCTCTACTGGAAAGAAGAGCAAGTAGTGTTTCCAAGGCTTGGTCTCCTGGCAAATAAATATCTTAGTGTCTCAGCTTCTTCTGTCCCTGTGGAGAGACTTTTCAGTACTGCAGGGAACATCTTCCATCCAAATAGATGTTCTTTGAAGAATACAACTTTCCAAGATATTATGTTTGTTAAATGTAACATGTAACATTAACTACTAAAGCTGGTAGGAGTAAATTACTCATTTAAAATCAACTAGGCCTATGTTATTTAATGTATCAGGTCATCCCATAAGTAATGTCATTTTTTACGATAGATTAAGTTTAAACTAGTCCTACTCGGTTTAAGCATAAATTTTCCGAAGGTTATATCTAAGAGGAGATCTATTGTGTTTTGCTACATACTTTACAGACCTTGACCAGTGAAGACGTGTGTTTTGCTTTATGTGAACCCCTCATAAACATGGTGGTATCAGAAGAGCATATCAGGCATATAATGCTTTACGAGTTCAAAAAAGGGAATAGTGCTACTGAAGCAATGCGAAACATTCAGGAAGTTTATGGCAATGATATTCTGCATGTGAGGAAATGTCAAAGATGGTTTCAAAAGTTTAGAAATGGTGACTGCTGTTTGACAGATGCAGCACGCTTTGGACGCCCTGCTGAGTTTGATGATGACCTGCTGTTAGCCGCACTTGAAGAAGACTGTTCAACAACTGTTGAAGAATTGGCCCAGAAACTCAATTCATCCCCGTCCACCATCCATCGACATTTGCAACAACTCGGGAAAGTGCTTAAGTTAGGAAAATGGGTGCCACATGAATTGTCGGTCAACAATCTGAGGGTGCGGGTAAACATTAGCACAGCTCTTCATTCCCGTGAACTCCAAGATCCATTTTTGCACCATTTAGTGACTGGTGATGAAAAGTGGATACTGTACCAGAATGTTAAGCACCGTCGACAGTGGGTTTGTGCCGGAGAACCAGCGACACCACAGCCAAAACCAAATCTTCACCCTCGGAAGGTGTTGCTTAGTGTTTGGTGGGATAAAGGTGGTGTAATAGACTTTGAAACCTTACCACACAACCAAGCAATCACCGCTCAAGTCTACTGTCAACAACTGGATCGATTGAACACTGTACTAAAAGAAAAGAGACCACCTTTGGTTAATCGGAAAGGAATCGTGTTCCACCATGACAATGCACGTCTCATACAGCTCAGATCACTTCTGCAAAAATTGAGGAGCTTGGGTGGGAAAAACTTCCACATCCTCCATATTCTCTAGACCTTGCGCCTTCAGATTATCATCTCTTCAGGAGTCTGCAAAACTATCTTGACGAGAAACAGTATACTTCTTTAGATGACCTGCACACCAGTCTTTGTATGTTTTTGGCCTCAAAACTGCCTGAATTTTATAAACATGGCATTGAAAAGTTTGTAGGACGTTGGCAGAGTGTCACTGATTCCAATGGAAAATATATACTAGATTAAAAAGTTTCAGGTGAGTTTTTTTTTGTCCTTCAAATTCTGATCTAAAAAACGACATTACTTATGGGATGACTTGATAATTGTGGAGATTTATTTTAAATAATTCTGAATTTAAATTTTTAATTTAAATTTGGAATTAAATTATTAATTTTGAATTTAAATTTGTAATGGTAGATATTTATTCGAAATAATTTAGAATTTGAGTGGTGAGCAGTGAATGGTGTGTGAGTGATTGTAGTGGTGAGTGTTGCTTTGCGTTTATCTCATGTCTCTTGGACTGTAATTAATAAATGTTACGTAAACTGTGTCATTGACTATCTACATAAATTACACTGCGTACTGTACCACAGCCACCTACATAATCACTTTTGCAGAGTGTACCTTTTGTAAATTTTACCTTAAATAGATGTTGAATAAATTTGTAATCATCTTCTAATAAATTTGGGAAAAAAGGTTAGCAATCAAATGGAGAGTGAAAGCGTGGCTATTAGGGGATGGAGGAGGTCACATTTAGCATTTCAGGTCACATTTAGCATTTCAGGTCATATTTTAGACTGGAAATGAATGTACTCATATGTACTCATGAGTACTTTTCTATGAGTACCAGTACTTGTACTCATACTCAGACAAAACACCTAGTACTCATACTTCACTTGTATAAATCTGAAGTACTTGTATTTGTACTCGTGCATTCTGTACTCATCACAGCCCTGCTTCACATACACATGTATCATGAGTAGCTGATATCTCACGAGCAAGAATCAGGTCCCTGCATCAAAAGTCACAAATAGAGTCAAAGGTCAAATGGAGGTTCATACCATAGACTTGCATCTCTACAGTAAAGGTGAAAGTCACAAATATAGGTCAATGGTCAAATGGAGATCCATGCCATAATTTTTTAACTACTCAACATAAACAGATGAAACTTTACACACATATGGATGATCATGAGACATTGTGTCTTGAGTAAGAATCAGGTTTCTTGCACCAAAGGTCAAGGTCACAATTATAGGAAGGGACACTGATGTAATTCCAATATAGTTCTTGTTAACAATTAGTTCGGTAAACTTTTTGGCTCACAAGTTTTTAAGGATTGGTGAAATAAAGGTAAATAAATTGCATTAGGCCAACTCCTAAGATTGTTTTTGGAACTTGTCTTAAGAATGAGGGGAGCAGCATTTTAATAGTACCCTACTATAATGTCATTATTTTTAGCATTTTTTACATTTTCTTTTGATGTACAGAGTGTTTGAAAACTCCCATCACCCCCTACAAAATGTACATATTGTAATAGCAATTTCATTTTTGTATGATTAATTGTATTTATTTGTGGTAAGTGTAATTTAAGAAACAAGTTACTAGCAACAATTACTTTAATTACAGTAAATACAGTTACTAATCAAGAATATCTGTGTGTGCACCATCATTTTTGTGACAAAGGATTATGCACCTCCATGTGAAGTGTAAGAATCAACACAGCATTGCTGGAGTGATTGCACCAAATGCATCTCAAACAGCATGTTTCAGTTCCTCTGTTGTGTGGTAATGCACCCAGGATACATTCCGCTTGACAAAACCCCATAATGCATTGTCACATGAAGACAGATCTGGACTTTGGGGTGGCCACTCAAGAGGGGCAGGTAAATGTTGCAAGCCACAGCTGATCCAGTTGTCTCTGAACACTTCGTTAAGGAATTTCCTCACATTAATGGCAAAATGAGCTGGAGCCCTGTCTTATTGAAACCACACCTGACCAAGCAGCCCTAAACATTCGAGCTCAGGCACAAACCAGTCCCATAACATGTTGAGGTTGACAGGACCCTCAAAAAAATATGGACTGAACAAGTTCCTGGCAGACACTGCAGTCCATATCATCACATGCGGTAGATAGTGTTCTAATTCCTGAAAGAAGTGGATTTTCCTTGCTCCAGAAGTAAACATTTCTCATTTTAATGCTATGGTAAATTGCACACGTGTCAGAAAAAATCACTGTTCCACATGCAGGATTTGTTGAAAAAAATGGTCAAAAACCATTCACAGGCTTCATATCATTTCTGCATGTCTGTATTGCTTAATTCATTAACAAATGATGGGTGGTATGGTTTCATGCCAAGATCTTTTGTCGTGTGATCTCTCATTGTAGACATGGGGACTGCAAGTTCTTGTGATTGTTTCCAAAGTGATGTTTTTAGTGAATGAGCCACTTGCAATCACACTTTCACATTGTTGGTCTTCCTGACCATGGTCTGTCCTTGGAGCCAGAACTTTTCGAACAGTTTTTCTCCCAGTGTAATATTGTCTTGTTTGGTGGTGCAGCCTTATTGAATCTTGTGTTGAAATCATTCTGGATATCATGCATTGTTTTGCCAGTATGTGATCTTTCATGAGCCCATGTGCTCATCACTATCCTTCCCTCCAGAGTGTAAGTGGACTGGTGTGCCATTGTTCACACAAATCTAATACCTGGAAAAGAAAAAAAAATATCAATGAATCGCGCACAAATTCAATTAAGCACACAAAAATAAAATTGGTATTACAATATGTACATTTTGTAGGGGGTGATGGGACTTTTCAAACACCCTGTACTGAAGCTTATTTTCTTGTCAGCACGAAAGAAAAGCCGAAGAAGATTACAAAATAAATTTGTGTCAGATAATCCACGAAGCTTATTTTTGAAGCAAGTTAAAGAGGAAAGTGAATTTTTAGCTGGCACCACTGTAGAGCAACTAAACGAATTCGCTGAAAAAAGGAGATCGTAAGTTCATTTTAATTTTATGTATGGCTTAAAATAGTAATTAAAACTAAACTTTTTTCATTAGTCAGTGCAATGTTCCTCAGCCACAAATATGAATCATCATTGTATAGACTCAAGCTTAGGAGTTTGAACCTTTCTTGCATCATTGCATCTCTATAATCCTTGTAGTTAAAGCAACATTTATTTGATGTTGCTTGTTTAAGAATTTGCAGAATTTTTTGTTAGCTGAACTCTATCATACTGCTAGATCTATAGACAAATATAGGTGACCCCCATTTAATGCACCCCCAGTCAATGTGGATTCATTAGTATGTGGTATAAAAAAATCTTTTTTTTTATCAAATTATCAAAAACTAAAAAAAGTAAAAAATTTTATCTAAAAATTTCTTACACACAGTGTAAACACAGTGCATAAACACAACATAAACTGGTGAAGCAATCTATCCATAATGCATTGCTGTCTTGAGTGGGGATGAGGAGCTAACCAACCAATCAGTACATGTGCTGAATTGGTGGTCAATCCTGGCCAATAGTAAGTGTGCAACATGGAGCATCTCCTCAGTCACCATCTTTGTTTGCATCTTCTCTCTGTGCTTTGAGATGATTCTATCCTTAAAATCTTTATTAACTTTAATTTTGCAACCATGTCCAAAAGGCCAAGTAAAAGTGGTGGTGATGATGGAAGTCATGAAAAGAAATCAGGCAATGTAGTGAGCTTGGAAATGAAATTAAAAATTATTGAAAGAGTAGAGGCAGGTGGTGGTGGTGTTACAGTAGTAGGTAGAAATTACAGGTTGGCAGAGTCTACAGTAAGAACAATTATGAAAAGCAAAGCCAAATTAAAAAAGGCAGGTGGAAGTGTTATGCCATTAATGGCTACTAAAGTTTCTTGCAGTGAGTTCCTTAATGACTGAAATGGAAAATTTATTAGCTAAATGGATAGATGATTTTAATCAGCACTCTATGCCTGTGAGTATGCAAATCATTATGAATAAAGTGCTTAGTTTTTAGGATGACTTAAAAGCACAGCATGGTGGTGGATCATCTGAGGAGACTTTTACAGCAAGTAAAGGGTGGTTTCACTGCTTCAGAAGGTGATTTGCACAACCTAAGAATAAGTGGTGAATCAGTCAGTGCAGACACGGAGGTGGTGGAAAATTATCTCAGGGAGTTCTGTGAAATTGTGGAAAGGCGAGATTTTCCAGCAAATTTAATTTTTAATGTGGATGAAACAGGGCTCTTCTGGAAGTGGATGCCATCCTGTACATTTATTTTCAGGGAGGAGAAAAGTGCCTCAGGATTCAAAGCTGCTAAGGATTGGCTAACTCTCCTCCTGGGGCAGCAATGCTCCCAGGGACTTTAAATTAAAACCCCTTTTAGTTTATCATTTAGCAATGCCTCATGCTACAAGTGGGTATAGCAAGGCTGATTTACCCATTGTGTGGTGTAGCAGCTGTAGGGCCTGGGTGATGCAAGATTTATTCATGGACTGGTTTAGCTCCTATTTTTACCCAGAATGAAAAAAATATTGTGAGGACATTGGTGTTGAACCCCGGGTTCTGCTGGTGATTGACAACATGCCAGGCCACCCTCTCAGTCTGGAGACTTGGTGCACAGACTTCCCCGTTGAAGTGGTGTTTCTTCTGCCAAACACCACATCTGTCCTGCAGTCTGTGGATCAGGGCATAATAGCAACCTTCAAGGCCTATTACCTAAGGAAGACCTTTAGACAACTTTTTCAGGTGACTGATGGGCAGGACAGAGTATGCAGGACTGGTGGAAAAATTTCCACATAATGAAGGCCATCCGTAGCATCATGGAGGCCTGGGATGAAGTCTCCCAGTCTTACATGAATGGTGTTTGGTGGTGACTACCAAGACATCATACAGGATTTCCCTGGCTTCAAGGAGGAGCTACCTAATGCCATTGGAGAAATCAGGCATGTTGCCACAAGCAGGAATTGAGGGAGTCAGCGCAGGTAATGTGGAGGAGTTACTGGCCTCCTATGGCAAGCCCCTTACAAATGAGGAGCTGGACTGCCATGTGGTTTTCAAGGAAGTAGAAGAGCCTGAGTCTGCTCCCATGAAAGTGTTGACTACCAAAGTCATTGAAGAGGCACTTTCTTTGCACAATCAGTGCATGGCCTTGTTGGAGGAGAATGATGAGGACTTCACATGAGGGAGTGCCATGAAGTGTGGTTGTGATGCACTGCTTGAGTGTTACAAACAAATTTTGTGTACCAAGCGAAAAAAAAAACAAGCAGTTGAACCTGGACTCCTTTTTCAGGTGAGAACCATGTCCTGGGCCATCCTCTGAGCCACAGGTGCCTCTCAGATGACAGTGACCCTGATGACCCTGCTCCTGGGGGAGACAACAAGCAGTGAACTGCTCCTCTCCACCAACCCACCAGTGCTCATTCACAAGTTGGAACACGAGTGTGGAGCTATGGCACAGGTGGTTAAGCAGTAGGGTGGAGTCGAAAAATCAAAAGTGCCAGGATTAAAATTGAGGGTCTAGATAGTTGTCTTTTGTCCAGGATTAAACTTTAATACTGATTTTTGGTGGTTGCATGCAAAACTGTGACTGCTACCGGCCAATTTATACAAATCATGTGTGCACGACCAAAATTTGAACCCAGTGACCTATCTCGGGTTCTGGACAAGATAGAAAGACAATTTAAAAACTGTTTAAGATGTATTTTTTACCTCTGAAGCAGATAGGGCTGCAGGCTCAATAATGCATTAAAAAAATCAGTTTTTAGTATTTTTAGCCAAAAATTGCATTTTTTTTTTTTTTTTAAAGACAATTTGTGGTAAATATTAGAAATCAACCTTAGATTAATTTAAAGTATCACTCATTAAACAAAGTAATAAAAAATAATCATCTAAACAGCTTCAGAATATTGCATTTTTGTATTGAACACTTTCATCAGTTTTCTTGATTTTTTCTTTTGTTGAATAATGCCATCATGATGTTCAAATCCTACCACAGTTGAGGAAGCCTCTGTTACGAGTTTAATGTGCCTCTCTACAGTCTGATTATGACAAGGCTGGTTGAGTTTCAGTGCTTCCTTTCGTATGTTTGAGTTCATCATTGGTTGGAGATGCTATGATAAAGGGGGCTCATGAATGTCAGGTGAATTTAAGTTTATCATTTTGAGATACTGAGCTTCGTTATTGATTTTAGGCACCATGAATCTCCTGACACTACCATCTCTCACAACACTAAGTCAGGCTGTAACTCTGGGACTTCAATATCCTCATCTGAATCAATTATCAGGTCATCACCTTCAAAGTCATTGTCAATCACTGTTTCAATTGATTCATTCCCTCTGACCAAAAGTACCTTGTTAACTGCGATGTTGGGGATTTGTGGGTCTGAATCAGCAAGTATGGCAATTAATACATTCTCAGGGTGAGCATAGTATGCATTTTGGTAGAGGGTTTATAGGGCTATCTCCCTGGCTTCCTTGTGAGGAAATTTCAGGATCCTTCGGAACATATCTTAAAAGTTCTTAGCACCATCTGTGCATCGATATTCCTTCTTGATCTGGAACCAACTTGGAAAGTAGACCAATATACAAAACTCTGCAAGTGTGACCAGAACTTTGGAAGGCTTCTTTTGAGATGTATAAAATCTGATTCTACATGCCAGAGTCAACCACCTTGAATGATAGATCAGTCCAACTTCAAGGAGTTCAAGATCAGGATCAACACAGCCAAGCATAACAGCCATACAGATTCTGTAAGCATAATACTGATCAGTGTTGAAGTCCTCCAGTACTTCATGAGGAATAACTGGAAATTTTTAATTCCTAATTGCCTTGAATGAAATCACATCCCACTGAGATACGCTTCCACCAAATTTAACCCCTATCTTTCCTGAAAACGAGTCTGGGCTCTCTGTCATTCCATGCAGAGTAACAAAGACGTGACAGATGGGGGAGCTCATTACAGTGTAGTAGGCAAATGCTCCATGGTAAAGGTCTACCAAACAGTTCTTCCAGACATCTGATAGCTCCACCATTTGAACTGATCATTGTATTAGTCCCATCAGATCCTATCATGGCAAGTTTGGTTTGTAATCAGGGTTTCGGAGCCGGAGTCGGAGCTGGAGTCGGTGGAGCCAGTGAATTTTGCTTACCTGGAGCCGGAGCCGGAGCCAGAAACCTTGAAAATACGGCTCCATGGTCTGGCTCTGGGCGATATATTGCTACCTAAATTGTTATTTGTTAAATATAGGTTTAGTTGCAAATTATAATTCTTGTAATATATTATGAAAAATGGTACCATAGGATTCTTGGATTTTATGGAGGTGTGGGAGTTGCAGGAATAATCTGCAAATTTCCATTTTTTAACCATTAAATATTTGGGAAGATTTGTCTTAACAACACTTAATTATATAGGTAAAAAAATTTTATGGCGGTGGAGACCTTAGGTAGGTAGGTACTAACTATTTATCTAAGTAGGTAACTACCTAGATACATACCTAGTAAGGTTGGTCCTTCTGACTTGGATTGAACTATTTTTATTTTTAGGTCAATTATCTTGTATTGCTAAATTTCTTTTTTTTCAGATTCTTTGTAATTTGTACTTGATTCTTTAATTATAATTATCAGTCTATGACCCTTCATAATGGATAGAGATTCAATAAAGAAGTCTGATATATTCAAGTATTTTACTGAAAGTTCAGATAAGAAACACTATGTTTGTATTTGTGAAGTTTCTGATGCTTCGGGAAGTATTTCAATGTGTGGAACTAAAATTACCAAGCCTCAAAGCAAAAAGCCTGATGTCTCCTCAAGAGCATATAATTTGAAAAGACACTTGAGTCAATTACATCCTGAAATATCAAAAATGATGGAAGAAAAAGCAAATGCTTGAGCTTTCAAGACCCAGTACTTCTGCCAGTTCAAAAACTAAAGCAAACCAGCAAAACATTATTAAATTTTTGATGTCTCAAAAAGTCACTATCTCAATGACTACAGATAATTTTAAAAATAGCATAATTGAGTTAGTTGTTAAAGATTCTATGCCTCTATCTATGTTTGAAAAGCCAGCTATGCGCAGTCTACTAGAAGAAATGGCTCAGAAATTCAAGATTAGTTTAGATAAAGACAATATCCGTCATTTAGTGATAGAAAAATCAAAAGAAGAAAAATTTGCTCTCAAAGAGCAATTAAAAGGGCGCTTCATATATTTAAAAGTTGATGGTTGCACGCGAATACGGACACATTATTTTGCCATCAATGTCCGATTTATTGATGATGATAATAAATCCTCACCCGCACTATAGCAGTAAAAGATACACATGCTCAGCAAACTAGTGACTACCTGCATGATCTAATTATGAGAACTCTGGAAGAGTACGGCATACCGAAAGAATTTGTGCTCTGCATTGTCAGTGATAATGCATCAAATATGATTAAAACTGTTGAGAAGTTGAATGATAATCAAGAGGCAACTTCAGAAGATGATATACAAACATTTGGTGAACATGATGATGATTCAACAGACACTCAGGAAGTGGCATCTTGTGTAGAAGAAATTGACAGTATTGTATCTGAAATTTCACACTTCTCCAGAATCAACCACATGCGTTGTGGTGCACATACCTTGCAACTTGCTATTTGCGATGGATTGAGAGATAAACATGCTACCTCTCTCATAGGTAAGTTGAGACAGGTTGTAGTAGCAGCAAGAAACCCAAAAGTGGAAGAAATAATTAAAAGACGTGCAGGCAAGGTTGCTATTTTAGATCAACCTACTCGATGGGGCAGCACTTATTTAATGATAGAGCGCTTATTAGAATTAAAACCTGTACTCTTGGACATGGCAAATTCAAATGTGAATCTTTCAGAAATAATGTGGGAACAAGCAAGAAGATTGGAAAGAGTACTGTACCAGCCATATATAGTAACAAAAAAATTCAAAGTGAAGATTTGACTCCCGGTCAATTTTTGAAAGAGTGGAAATCTTTGATGTATTTTCTTTCCAAGATAGAAGGCACCATAGCTGATGACATTAAAAGTTCCATGGAAAGGAGAGAAAATATTTTACTTGATAATGAAGTATTGCTTGCTGCTGTTTATATAGATCCTAGATATAGATGCTTATTAACATCTGAACAGGTAGTTAAAGCCAAGGATGCCCTATGCAATATAGCAATCAGAATGAAAAGTAACCTAGACCTTTCAAATAAAGTCTCTCTATTAAGAGAGGAATGTGGAACCGAGATTATTGCATCATCATCAAATTCATCATCTCCTTCCACCACTTCTGATGTCAGCGAGTTTGATTTTGAAAAAATTATTGATATTCAACATGGTAAGAAATCAAAACGTCCTCGTTTAGAAAGTGAACTAATACCACCTCTCAGTCCAATGTGTACCCTCAAATTGCAAGTTGAGGAATCTTTTCCTGAGATTGAAAAATTTGACCGTTCGTCAAAACTCTTTTGAACAAGTAATAGAAAGGTATCCTAAAGTTATAAGAGATGTTGCAAATCTTCTAGTAGCTATGCCTTCAACACAAGTCAGTGTTGAACGGCTATTTTCAGCACTGAAAATTTTAAAATCTGATTTAAGGGCACGTATGAAAGAAGATATTGTTGAGGCTATGTTATTTTTAAGAACAAATGTTTATAAGTAAACTTAGATAAATAATTTTAATTCATAATTTTTTTTATGAAAACAGATTTACAAGGAGAATATCTTGATTTTATGTTTAAAAATTAGTTTCCTACCTTAGCTACATTAGTAAAAATTTCTGCAAAAGTTATTATTTTGCTTTCATTTTTTAATACAAGGAGTATTATGATTTATGATTGTAAATGTATCATTGAATTTGCAAACTTTTTAATTTTTTAATATGTAGTTTGAACTTTAAAGATAAAGTCTGATTTAAGGTTACACTTAAAAAAAATATAATTGAGGCCATCTTGTTTTAAAAAAAAAAAGTATAAATAAACTTAGTAATTTTCATTTTCAATTATTTTAAGGAAACAGATTTACAAGAATATCTTTGATTTTATGTTTAAAATTAGTTTGATTATACCTTAGCTAGAATAAAAAAAATTTTGCATTAGTTTTCATTTGTTAATCCAAGGAGTAGTATTGATTTTATAAGCGTAGGGTAAATGATTTTGTAAATTTTCTTTTATAATATGTATTAGTAGTTTGAACTTTTGACTTTTAGTTGAATTGCTTTTGTTAATTAAATTACAAAACTTTTTGACTAAAAGAAAATCTCTTTTTAAGTAAATAATATAACCTATTAAAAATTTAAAAACTGAATTTTTTGAAATATTCAGCTCTTTTTCAAGCCAAGTTGGCTTTCATGAAGCTTTCAAGTTTCAACACTTAAAAAAAGATGCATATATTATCTCAGAAAGTTTGATTGTTACTATTTTCCATACGAGAATTCTTAAGTTTGAACTTTGAACTAATTAGGAGGCAAGTTTCTCTAATTTATATAAGCTACCATTGTTAATAAATATTTAATATCATTTAGTTTTCATCATTTTCCTTTAGTTATTTAAATAACTTCATTCTATCATTATATTTGCCTAATTTAAAATCATAAGAAATTTAAATTTTGAGTATTAAAGTGATTTAATAATAAAATATTTTTGTGCAATATTTTAAATTGGACAATTAGTTATATAAATCTAGATATTTATTTTATAATTAACAGAATTTACTATAAAAGAGCCGGAGCCAGAGCTGGAGCCAGACTGTAAAAAATTTCTGCTCCGGAGCCGGAGTCGGAGCTAGAAGTTTTTTTACCAGCTCCGAATCCCTGTTTGTAATTCAGTGTCTTTGAGGGCTTTGTATATCTCTGTTGCAATAGTTGACCCCTTGCCATTACTTGGAGTCACATGTGAGAGGTAGAAATCACCTAAAATAGTATTCAGAAATTAGAGACAATTTTTTAGATATTTCAGGGTTTATATCTATTTTCCAATTTCTGTATGCAAAATTCATCTTAATAAATATTTTGAGTAATATCCATTACAAAATGCAAACTAAAGATCAAAATTTTAAATCTTAGCAGGTTCTCCTGCAATTGCATAGTGCTCTTCTAGCTCAGTTCTTCTGTAATATTTGCCATTCACTTCAACTGTCCCATTGTTGCATCTTTGCGACCATCCACATAAATAGCATCCACCAATTCAAACAATTTACCCTCCTCTTTTCTTATGGCTTTATGATATTTTTCACGTTCTCTTCTCAGCTTGTTCCTGCAAAGTTCATAGTGCAAATTTACTCAATTTTAAAGACAGTTATTTAAGCAAGCTCCATAGGTTTTGACTAAAAATATTTAAATTTCAACACTTGTTTGAAATGTACGGTATGCCTTTTTGTGAAATACTTGATTTGAATCAGATACTAATGTACAAGATAATTGGACTGTTACCTGTCAATTACATTCTTATTAGTAGTAGTGATAATTCCATAATCCTCTAAAACTGCTGATGCAACTGCTGCTCTGGCTCTGTCACTTACTTAATACCTGGTAAAAGACATTGGACACTAACTATTAGCAACATTACATGGATTATAAATAATTTTTTCGAAGGTATTGTCAACAGAGCAACAAGAGTGTTCAAAGCATACTCATATTTTGTTAAAAAATTTTGTTAAGGGGACTAAGATAATGTCTTTCAAATGTCTAGGATAAAGTGTGTCAGTGCCTGGAGCCTTGCTAACTTTTAGTTTATCAATATAATGCGCAATCTCACCCTCGTAAACAGTTATTTCATTCAAAATAGTTTCACTACTAAATGGAATGATATTGTTCATGTCAGGGACATTATTTCCGTCTTCTACAGTAAAAAAGTTGCAAAAAAGTTGTTCAAAATACCCGCCATTGCCTGGGTGTTGGAAGCCAAAGCGCTGTTAGCATTCACTAGAGGGCCTATGTTATCTTTTATTGGCTTACAAATTATTGATGTAGTCAAAAGACTCTTTTGGATCATGTTTACAATCCACAGCTACAAGTACAATGAGACAGAAAAATGTCATGAAATACGAAATTGCGAATAACAAGATCCATTTTCAATGTAAAATGGCTAGTTGGTTCTGAAAGCTCAAGGATGGCAGTGTAAAATATCCTTAAATTGCCAAAAAAAAATTATTTTAATAAAATAAACATAAAAATATTAATTTACCTGCAGTATTTAAGTATTATTTACTTAATTGTTTTTAAATAATAAAAAAAACAAAAAACATAACTTACCCACAGTGTGCTGCCAATTATGCATAAGGAGATGGTTGTTGGTGATGGAAGAGATGGTTACTGCTTAGAAGGTGAGTCTCCTTTCATAAAAATGGATGGTTCTTCTGTTGAAGTAGAAGGGACTTGGAGATGGAAATATGTTTGGTTTGAAGAAATGGTCAATTTTTGTCTGTTTTAATTTAGTTTCTATCTCTCTCAATTTAATCTTGTATGGGAGACAGGCTGATTGAATTGCAGTAAAACACTTGAAGGCCCTGTCTTGTAGAGGATCCTTGTCTGTAATTTTCTTTATGGCATCAATGTAAGAAAATAGCTTTTTTAAATCTTTTCCTGTTAGGTCTTTTGGTGGCTCTGGTTCAGAGTCTTCAGAAACTTGTGCCTCATCTATTTCAAGGATGTCATCTTTGGTTAAACTTTCATTGTGGAACTTTAATAGGTTTTCAATTTCATCTTCATTAATCTGGAGGCCCAAGTTATTGCCAATTTCTGCTCTCTCTCTCTTTATTTCTTTAGGTGTAGGCTCAAAACCTTCAAAAGCAGGAAGCTCATGATCTGGCCATAAATTCTTCCAGGCACAAACTAAACATTTTTCACTAACTTGCTCTCAAGCTGTTGCAATATTTGTGATTGGCATCTTTCACATTGTAACTTTTCCAAAATTGAGTGAGAGTCAGAGCATCTTCACCATCAGTGGCACAAAAGCATTGTTCAAATGTAGCTTTGTGGTAGTAATGTTTAAAATTAGCAATGACATTCTGGTCCATGGGTTGAATGATCGATGTGGTCCTTGGGGGGGCAGGAACATAACATTGATAAAGCCACTGGATGAGTCTAACAAAGGAGAGTGGGCTGGTGTGTTGTGTAGCAATAACAAAGCTTTCTTGTCAAGATTCTTCTTTAAATAATGTTCCACGGCTGGCTGGAAGAAATTTGTAAATCAATCATCAAAGATATCTCTGGTGACCCATGCTTTGTGGCTGCTTTTCCATATGACTGGTAAATGAGTTTTCATGACATTCTTGAAAGCTCTGGGGTTTTCTGAGTGAAGAGGTCACATTTTAAAATCACCAGTTGCATTCGAACCAACCATTAAAGTTAGCCTGTCTTTTGAAGTCTTGTGGCCTGGCATTTTTTCTTCTGCTTGAGTTATGTCGGTCATTTGTGGCATATGCTTCCAAAATAGTCAAGTTTCATCAAAATTAAAAACTTGTTTGGACTTATATTCACTAAATTCATGCTTGTACTTTTCTGCACCTACATCAGCTGAAGCTGCTTCACTGTGCCTCACTACACATTTCACACTATTTCTGTCTAGGAAACGACTAAACCACCTTTTGCTAGCTTTGAAATCAACTTTACATTCAGGGTCTTTTTCTTTTAATTTCTCAAACAGTTTCTTAGCCTTCTCTTTAATAAAAGCAGAACTTATAGTCTCTCCCAACTTTTCTTTCTCACGAATCGAGGTCACAAGATGTTTTTCCATTTGTACTAGAACGTTATCACAAGTTCTTAAAGTTTTCACATCACCTGAAGTATTCTTAGCTGCTGATTTATACTGCTCTTCATTTTTCAAAATGCTGGCTACAGTTGACCATGATAAGTTAAACTGGGCAATTTCACTGGTGCATGCTCCAGACATTATTATTGCTCCTTCCTCACTACGTTCAATAACTAACCTTTGTTTGTAAATCAGAAAGTGTTCTTGATCTTTTAGAACTAGACTTATCATCATTGTTAGATTTTCTTTTAGGTGTCATGATTATTATTATTATTATTACCCTGAAATAAAAAATGTAATATTGAACAATTTTGTAAAACACTGCACAGCATATACTGAAGCAATACATATTATTAAACAATGATTTGCATTAAACACTAATAAAAACAAATAACGTTACTGTAATACATAAACACTGATATTTTATGTAAGTAAAACTTTTTACTGTATGTAATATAAAGCAATATTATTACATAAACAATTATGTAAAGCAATAATATTTTATAAACAACTAAATATAGTACAGTACACTGGTGTTGAAGAGAATGAAATGACACAACCTCACTTAGTGAAAGACAGCATGACTGTGCCTGCATCGACCTGTGTGGGCAGTGTTGCAGATGCCATGTGACAAAATTGAGTTTACCAAAACATGGTAGTAAAATGGGTCATCACGAATTTGCGAAATTGCAAACAGAGAGCCTCATGAACAATGAGGGCCCACTGTATCTCAAAATTATGCTTAGCATTCTTAACAGATCTTTTAACCTGATGTCTAAGCTCAATATATCTATTAAAGTTAGCTACAGTGCCAGTGTGCTTATTAAGTACGGTATAGACTTAATAAGCACAATGGCATGATAGGCATAGAAGGGAATTACAAACATACAACAAAATGCTGCTGGCAATCCTATGTAACCTATCATTAGTAAAAAGTTTAAAACCTGCTATAGAGTCATTCCAGCTCAACTGGTACAGATTTCAGAAAGTTGGTCAGGTGACCATCTCCGATTTTCTTCAAATTTTCAAGGTTGATTCATACACCATTCAATAGCTTAAATCTAAAATTTTAGCTTCCTCAGTCAAAAATGTTTAATTTTATGGTCACTTAAATGGCCCCCACCTTCGACAAAAAATGCCCTTGTTGGGCTTGATTGGCCAATGCCTTCATTTTGAGAGGCCTTGAAAAGTGTCTTCTAATCAGAGTAGAAGCTTCAAATTTGTCATGCCAATACAACTTCTGGTGGGCTTTTCAATTTTGTAAGCTAAAAGGCTGTGGAACAAATAGTTTCTGAGTTACAAGGGCTTAAACATGGCTCCATTTTGAAGCTTGCATCAATTCCTCCCACTTTTACGACTCTACCATTTTCAAAAGTTGTAGTTCTACATCAATCACAGCTGTTTTCATACTCCTAATAGTCTCTATGGGTTGTAAATTTATGAGTGAAATAAAAAAATAACCCAAAAAGGATTTATTTTTATTTTTAAAAATTTCCAAAAGTTGATATTTTCACAAAATTTGCAAAATTAACATCAACTTTGGGGCTTAATATAAAGGTGTCCGAAATTAGTCAGGGAGTTGATACTTCTAGTAAAGAAAGATACATATGTGTACAAAAACATATATTAAGGAATAGATCTCAACTCAACTCCTTCATATAGTTTTGGCTATTCAAAGAAAAGTACTTTTTGTGAAAATTCTGAATTTTTTCAAAATTTTGAAATGTTTAAATTTCTTTTTACAACATTGAATTGTAATTTTACTTCCATTTTATTACTTGGTAAGTTAATTCACAAATGTTAAATTATCTAAATAAGTTTTACTCATAAAAAAGACATAATATATACCTAGATTATTACTACATTTGCAGTTAACACAACAGATGGACCAGCTTGTAGGCTCAATACTTGGATCTACCTAAGTAAATCATGTAGAACCGTGTTCTACTGCTCTTTAAGCACTTCCTAGTAATTTAAATTATGCAGTTAGTACAGATAAACTGGCAGTAACCACCATTTTCAGTACAAAACCTTAAATTTAAGTGGCTTTGTTGTATTACTTCCCTTAATACAAGTGTACAGTACTTAGCTATATACAATAATGAATTCCTGAGTTTTTAAGCATGTGAATTATTGGCTATAAGTTCATATTCTTTTTTTAATATGTGTTGTTTTATGTAAATTCGTATGTAAACTTATATACTGTATAGCTAATAACTCTTATGTTTAGACACTGACTCAGGAATTTATTATTGTACTCAGGCTTTAAGTCTGATTGTCTTCAACACTCCATGGCCTCAGCCATAAATTGGCAATTTATTATTCAGCTTGATACAGGTCTGTAGTTACTTAGGCTTTTTGTAAAATACTCCTCAATTTTAGATAAACAATCATTTGATAACTTGTACTGTCTCCCCATTTTCCCAGCAACTGTAGGTGGTTCAATTGAACACAAAACATGTTGGAATGGAATCCAGCAAACGTCCTCTCGTTCAGGCCATTTAAAAGGATTCTTTTTCGTGAAATTTACTAATAGATCCTTCTCAGTATCACACACTTCAACTATATTTCCAACAAACCAGTCACCTTCATAGAAACAGGCCACATATGTACCAGGTTTACATTGGTAAGCCACATTTTCTTGTGTAGCATTGAGGAAGGAAAGTTGTACGTTAAAGAAATTTTCATCACTACAAATTTTGTACAGTTTAATGTCTGTTGATTGATGAAGGTCTAAAGCAGTGATATGAACAGGTTCCTGGGATTGTCTTAATTAAGGAATACCTTTTTTCTAACTCAAATAAATTAGCATTTTCCTCAATTTTAGCTGAATCAATGTACAGAAATTGTATACCATTAATATTAGATTTGCACCAATCGAACATCTCTTTTGGATTGGTGATGTGACCTTTACTTGTTGCTTGTTGACTTGCCCAGGCAACTAACCTTTTGACAGTGCCACCAACACCATCATAGGGGCTCTTTCCGTGAGAGGTGGCAAAAAAGTTCCATTCACATGTTAGTTGGAAATCTTTTTCATGTAACACTGAGTTAATGATGTTTTTATAGTTTTTATATTGACTTGCTGTGCCATCGCTAAAGTAACAAATATGTTTTAGTTTAGGATTCTGACTTTTAAGTAATTTCAAGGCTTCACATAAAAAAGAATGAACTGCAGTTGTGTTGTGTGTAAGTGAATCTGATATTTCACAAAAATTTGTAACTTTTAGTTCACCATCAACTTTTTGATAGCAGACTACCGGATGCAAGGTAGCCTGGGTATTGTCCCAGTGATGCCTTTGTACGGCATCTTGAATTATAAAGCTATAGTTTTCAGAGAAGTCAACAAGCACTAATGCTGTAGAATCATTGAGGTTTTCTTTACAGTCGGACAAATATTTTGATTGGGCTTTTGCTAGGAAATGGTGTACTTTCAACTTTTTTGCACTTTCACATATGTCTTCTACTACATTCGAAACACTTTTTGTCATTGTGACCAGTTGGGTATGGTCTGTATGAAGCCACTGCTTAAAGGAAACCTCATCATCCATGTCATAATCATTGTTTTCAAAAATGGTAAGAAGCCACTCCCGTAATTCATTTAAACCAGGACATGTTTTGCAGTTATTAATCATGCAGTTTCTGGTTTCAGTGTTGCAGACTATTTTCCCTAGTAACACTTTTAATTCTACTTTGACGGGGAGTGATTCGCATAAAAGTTTAAAGTTCTGGTGTATTTCACAAATGCATACATTGTGTGATCCTTTACTCCCCATACCCATACACCATTTTGGTCTCAGTTCAAAAAACTTTGATTTGGAGATTTATTTTTGTAAAGCGTATATAATTGTCTGATATTTGTCAACAACAGTATTTTCTGCTTGTGAACCTTCACTTGTGGTGTTTTTATTGATATGTAGTCTTTTTTACCAGGGCATTCTCTAGTATATTCATTGTTTTGGAAAAATTCTATCACTCTTTCCTTTATTTCATCGCTTATACCCTTGCTACTCTCTTTATTTCTCTTTAAGGCCCTCACAGCATTAACCATTCTGGCTGACACTTCAAATTCTTTCATAATTCTTTCTCTGGACCAGGTTTTACCAATTGGAAGGAGTGTTAGAATTTGTATCTTTTCTTGTCTGGTACTAGTTTTACACTTTTCTTTCAGTTCCTCTATCATATGCTGATAACACTTTTCTTCCTCACTCTCTATAGGTTTCTCCGCTTCCTCATCCATAATGCTAGGCTTCATATGAAGTACTTTTGACAGCTTTGATTTTGTTGATGTTTCAATTTGCTTTACCGGTAGTTTCCTTTTCGCGTAAAACTTTCAATCTCTTGCTCTTACATACTTAATGGGTGAGCAATTTAGGGTGCATCAAAAATGGCAACTTTCAAAAATTGATTTGGCCCTACATTATTATGGTTACATTCCCTAAAAAAAATTCACATGCAAAATTTCAGGTCAATTGATTAATATCTACTGGGTCCACCTAGCTCCTAAACTTTTACAAAAATGACAATTTTTGGAATAAATTGCCTTAAATTATTTTTTTCACATATACCTTTATTTTATTGAATTGAATGATCCTTAAGGTACTATAGGCCTAGTATGTTTAGTTTGCTTGTGTTTAAGCCATAGCTACTATTAATAAACATCATTTGCCATCATGAAATACTTATAGCTATTTTTTCTTATTTTCAGGCATGTAGACTACTTTAATATTAATCTATGTTTCTATTACAGGTCAATTTTTTATATATGTTGGTGATAATAGTTGATATATGATATAATGGATAATAGTGGTAAAGCCAGTGAAGCCACTTCTAGTGGTAAAACTTGTTCAAGTGGTGCAGATAAAGTTGATGTAAAAACACGAAAAAAATCCTGTATATTTGGATTAGGTCCTGGCATCACAAATAATGATGCAAAGATTGTAGGATGTTGCTTGCCAACAAGTGAACAAGTTCTTAGATGTTTCCTATTTCACCAGCAACAGGGTCTGAAAGAGAGAAGAACTAAGCGAGATATAGCTAAAATTGTTTTAACAGAAATTCAACCATTCTACAATAAAGCCAACATACCAATGATTACTGAGAAAAAAGCATGTGAGAAAATAATTTTGTTGTCAGAAAAGAATGCGAAACTGAGAGAAATTCCATTGAAAAGAAGAGAGCTACAAAGTACAAAGACAAGACTAGAAGATATGGAAATGCAACTTAAAATGACTTTTCCACTGTGGATTAAAAATGCCAAAAAAATTATGAGTAATCCAGAAGATATACAATTTCTTCAATCTATGCAAGGGGATAGAATTGCTTCTTTTGGAGCTAATGATCAAACTTTAGCATCCAAAATGAAGCGCATTAATTTTAAAAAATGTGAAGAAAATGCGAGAAAAGAAAAGGAATTAAGAGACACTGAAGCTTCTTGCAGTTATGTTGAATTAGAAAGCAGTAGCACAAGCGATACAACTACCATTGAGAGTGAGTCAGAAGCTAATGATGGAGCTGAAAAAGATGGAAAATCCACACAGTCAACAGTCTGTTTAGGTACTCAAGCTATCATTCCTCATGACATTCTGAAAAGACCGAAACTTGTTTCTTTGGCATCAAGAATGAAAATGACTCCGGCACAACAGGCTGCATTCACAAAAGTTTTTGTTGAAGAATGTGGTGGTAACACTAAGGCAGTGGCAACTTCATATGCTACAGCTGATAGAGCAAGACGCGAAGTAGCCCAAAAAATTTCAAGTTCCATTCAAAAATCCTGGAATCCTCCTAAATTGGCCTCTCTTCATTGGGATTTGAAAATAATTTCTACTCTGCAGGATAAATATGTTACAGAAGAATGATTAGCCATATCAGTTGGAAATTCAATGGATCTCAAACTACTTGGTATTCCATCATATCATCCTAGTGCTGGTGGCAGTGGCCAATCTGGGAAAAACTTGACTGAAGAAGTTATGAAGCTACTGAAATTGTGGAACTGCTCCGATTCAATAGTGAACTTGGTTTTTGACACTACAGCAACCAACACGGGACATGTGAGCGCTGTATGCATAACTATCCAACAAGAGATTGGACAGCCTTTATTATGGTCTGCATGCAGGCATCATGTTGGTGAAGTTATTATGAGTCATGTGTTTCAGGACATGAAAGTAGAAACTTCGAGTGGACCAGAAATTAATGTCTTTAACAGATTTCGAGAAAAGTTTCAGTGGATTTCCAAGGATGAAAAATTGAAAAAATTGACTTCAATCAGTACTCCAAAGCTGTCCAGGAGATTCTTCAGGAATGGACTGATTATGCAATTCAAATAAGTAATATAGAAAAGCAACATACACGATATGACTACAAACAATTTTCTGACTTAGTTGTGTTATACTTAAATGCAGGACCTAGTGATAAGAATATAACCCTTCAGTGACCTGGTGCTATACATAGAGCCAGATGGATGAGTAAAGCAATATATGCTCTAAAAATTGCATTACTAGAAGATAATATCTCGAAACTACCTTCAGTAACAATCACAAACAAGCAACAAATTCTGAAACTAAGAGACTTTGCAACCTTCATTTCACTGATTTACTACCCATGGTGGATGACCTGCTCTTCAGTTTTTGATGCACCATGGCACGATTTGCAGCTTTACAAAAAGCTTCTTAGATACGAGGAAGTAAACAAGCAAATAGCAAAAAGTGCTCTAACATCTTTGAAACGTCATCTCTGGTACCTTTCATCAGAGATGATTCCTCTTGTATTATTCAGCGATTTGGTTCCAAAAAATGAACTTCGTGCTATAACAAACCATCTACTTTCCTATAAACCACACAAGATTGAGACAGTGGTTCCAGAAGGTAGACATGGATCTAGTTTTGGAAAGCCTAATTTCCCTACCAATCTACGATCGGAAACCACACTAGCTGACTTGGTTGACAAAAACTCATGGTTCATATTCTCTTCACTACAGTTAGACTATGATTTTTTAATGGTTGAGATTGTTGAATGGAAAACATCATCATTATTTATATCTTCCAAAGAAAAACTTTTGGCTATAAATGTCATAAATGATGGCTCTGAGAGGGCAGTAAAACTATGCAGTGACCTTTATGAGGCTGCAAGGACTGAAGAACATCTTCAAAATGTTCTCCAAGTTGTAGAAGCTGACAGAAAAGCCACTCCTAATCTGAGAAAGAGACAAGCTTCTTTATCATCTGTTTTAGAAGAAAAAAGGACAAAGAAGAAGAATTAAGATATCAATAAGCAATAAATCATTTTTTACAAGTATTTTATCATGAAATACCATTTTTAATAGGTGGAGGTGGTTGGTGGGATGCTTGGCAAGTTGGGTCCTCGTCCCGCATCCTGGTAACTCACTTCATGATTCTCAGAATAATACAAAAAAAAGTCTAAAAAGACATAATTTCATGAATTGAGGCTAAAACTTGCCTAAAACTAACTATATTTACAATTTTTTTTTCAAACAAAATCTACAATGCTTACACACAAGATTTTCTAGTCAAACCATAAAATTCCACAATTGTCAAATTTTCATCTTCGAGGTGGACCCACTAAATATTGTCAGAACAGCTTGAAACGTGGACACTGAAGGTTTGTTGGGGATTGTAACCATAATATCATAGGGCCGAATCAATATCCGAAGTTCAAAATTTCACCCCTTATAGGCTGATGCACCCTAGACTGAGCATTCTAGTGAACCTAACGTTTCGTCAAATATCTCCTTAACTATTTCTTCTGGAACATATTCATCACTACCTGAGTCTTTTTCATCTTCAATCATCTTGGCTCTAGAGAAGCATGTTGAGCAAAGTTTCTGTCCTGGTATCAGATTCAGTCTAGTTGCTATGTCTTTGTCAATAATTTGTAGTGATTCTGCAAATAAAGTAGGGTAATGTAAACTCTAAACACATTGGAAAATAATTTTAAAACCTCAACATTTGGTTATAGGCTATTCGTATAAAATATTCAAAACATATGCATTCAGTAGCACAGTATATAGCCTACCCTATTAAAATTAAATAGCTAATTTAGGTTACAATTTACAATATAAACTTCCTTATGAAATATAAATATATTAGTACCTATAATTACTTACTTGTTATCTTCTTTCGATGATTTCTCCATGGATCTTGGCAGCTACGTTGCATTTGTTGGTAATGCATTCCAAACATTTTTTCATGGTGGTAGCATACAGTAGCACTATTTGGGTTGATTACAGTTGCTTTTGTTCTCCACAATAGCAGTTTCCTTGTTTCATCTGTCAGCTCATGTAAGGTATACATACCCACCTTCCTGGTGAGTCTGTGTTCATGACATGGATCATCCAAGTACATACCAAAGCTGCACTTTGATTCTTGATTAGAATAAGCCATTATTACAGGCAGTAAAATTAAGTTAATTGCTCTAGTTAAATTTTCTGAAAATAAAAGATCATGATCTATAAAATAGGCCTGGACATTAAGGTGGAGTGAAAATATCATTTTTGGATTTTAATTTACTTGAGTGTGGAAAAGTTGCCAATGGGCTTTAGAAACAAGCATGTGAAATTATAATACAATTGAAGCATTGCTTGATTGACCACCAGCGATTTTAATATATGGCATATTTCATGTTTTAACGATCGCTTTGCCCATCAGGAGTCATCCAAGATGCTGGTCTTTCATCCATGTTTATGCAAATAATTAACAGCTTAGTTTGCTGTAGACTGTGTTATTGCATACTTGAGGTTGACATTTAAGATTACAACATGTGTGGAATGTAAATTAATGGCAATTACAGAGGGTGGCCAAATTATTAGAGCTGATGTGAGTAAGTGAGATAAGAAAGTTTAGTTAACCATACATTGATTTAATGCTAGTTTCAGTGATGGTAGTGATTTGGTGCGATAACATATGCAGTCCGTGAGTCAGAGGGGATGGGAGATTGGGAGTGGGGGGAGAGTGAGTAATATGCAAAGCGCGGCTGCTCCGCCAAGCTCAGTGCACATGTGGCAGTGAGAATTGAAGGTTATTTGTGCTGTTATCATCATTTTTTCGTGAAACTTGGTATTAAAAGTAAGTTAATTACATATTGATATCTGTTTATAGGTGTTTGACAAGTGAGTGTGACAGTATTAATTTGATATTTCTTTTTCTTGCAGAAATTCTTTAATAGTCTTACATTGCTTAAAATTTATAATATTGTTTTTTTTTTTCAGAATGGAAATTATTACGAGGGAGAAGGCGGCATGTGTGATTTTTGGCACGCCACGCGAGATACCCACAAATGTTCTTCCCACCTACGCTGATGTTATGAAGGCTTACATCCATACAAGACAACAGCTGACAACGAAGAATAACAAATATCCACCGTTCGCCGAAGTATCAAAAAAAGTTTGCGTTGATGTTGAACTTGTTTGGGAGAAAGCGTCTCTTCCGACCGTGACGCACGGACGAGTGATTGAAACGCTCAGACCGTACAACGAGAAATACAAGAAAATCTTGAAACCATACAAGGCTCGGAAGGACAACGACAACTACAAGCAACAACTTGAACAGTTCAGAGAAGACGCAGATAAACTCTTCGACATTAGCAAATGCAAATGTGTAGATTTCGTCCTGAGCTGTAAGTGCGAAAGAGCGGACAAAGTACCACTCAAAGAAAGAAAGTTTCTAGAGGACCAGAGAGGAGCCAGAAAGATTATTATAGGAGGCATCAATTTGGTGGAAACAACAAAGCTACAGAAGAAAATATCCAGGAAAATCTGTGAATCGAGAAGACACAGCATTCACCAAGAACAATCGAAGCAGCAATGCAATTCTGGAAGCTACAACAAGGAAGACAAGGACGACGACACCGACAACAGCGACGAAGAATACACCCTATCTAAGTCACACTGTAAACCTGATCTATCGACACTGGAGAGTAAACGTCAAAGAATGACGATGACTCTACGATTACCATGTTTGGCTAAAGCGTGCGATAGAACGGGCGTCTCAGATCGAGCAGCAGCCGTTATTGCCTCATCCGTGCTACAAGACATTGGAATTGTGTCTACAAATGACACCTCCAAAGTCATTGATCGTAGTAAAATTCGCAGAGAAAGAAGTAGAACTCGTCAAGAACTGACAAAACTAGACAGCAGTGTGACAGACTTGCCTGGATTGTACTTCGACGGTCGAAAGGATAGAACGATGAAAAATGTACGAGACGCCGCAGGACATGGCCACCGGGACAGAGATACAGAAGAGTACGTCAGCATTATTTGTGAACCAGGTTCATCGTACTTTGGCCACGTGATGCCGTCAAGTGGATCAAGCAAGGCGATTTCCAAAGTAATCTTTGAATGCTTGGCTGCGCGAAGTGTGGATCTCGACAGTGTGAAAGTCGTCGGATGCGACGGAACCGCTGTCAACACTGGACATAATGGCGGAGTTATTCGGCAGCTTGAGGAATTACTACAAAAACCGCTGCAATGGCTCGTGTGCTTATTACATGCTAACGAGCTCCCCCTGCGACACCTGTTTCAGCATTTAGATGGAGCAACTACAGGACCTAAGTGCTTCTCGGGACCGATAGGGAAATCTCTCACAGCATGCACGGAACTCCATACAACATCGTATGAACCTATATCTCCATTACAGCCACTGCCGCATGTTGACGTGAAGGACCTGAGCACTGACCAGCAGTACCTGTGGCAGATGTGTCAAGCTGTCAGTGAAGGACACTGTCCCTGTGATCTAGCATTGCGAAAACCGGGACCATTGAACCACTCGCGATGGTTGACAACTGCCAACAGAATCCTCCGCCTCTATGTTGGCCTCGATGCACCATCCAACAACATCAAAACTCTTGTCACATTCATCATCCGGGTCTACGCCCCAACATGGTTCGCCATCAAGACGCAGCCATCATGCAAAGATGGAGCCAAACATCTGCACGGGATGATGGTGAGAACACGGTACCTCAGCTCCTCTCTAAAGAAAGTCGTCGACCCGGTGATTCGGCGAAACGGCTTCTGCGGACACCCCGAGAACGTGCTATTAGCCATGATCACAGATGAGCGACCACATATAAGGGAACTCGGACTCAGAAGAATCATGAAGGCAAGATCACATGTGTCTGCAAACAAAATCCGCAGGTTTCGAGTGCCACCGCTCAACCTCGACGCGACCGAATACCAGGACATGGTCGATTGGCAGACTTTGACCGTGACGGAGCCTCCTGTTACGATGGATATGACGGACAACGAATTGAACGACATGATCTCTGCTCAAATTTCACCAAGTGTCCTCTTCCCTCGCTTCCCTTGTCACACACAGGCGGTGGAAAGATGCGTGAACCTAGTTACCGAAGCTTCAGCCGCTGTGTGTGGCGAGACGTCCCGCCATGGATTTATTCGGGCTCGCGTCGCTTCTCGGCAGCTTATGCCGAAACTTGAGTCTAAACGTGACTATCAATTCTGAATTAACCATGCATGCATAACTCAGACTCTATCGTTAGCATAATAGTGTGCCAAAATAACTAAAAATATATAGTCTGATGTTTACTCGTATTTTAGGTATTTTTGTGTAAAATCGTATATTATTGTAAACTTATAACGTCTGGTGGTCGATCAAAAGATTGTCTGATTTTAATAAACTTTTTTGCATATTGTTCTATTAGTCCATTGGCAACTTTTAAAACCTCAAGTAAGTTAAAATTCACAAAAACAAATTTTGGGGCCATTTTCACTCCACCCTACTGGACATTAATGATTAACCATCATGTTTTACATTTATAAGAATATATAAAGCGAAATGAGCTACCCAGAGCCCTTCGAGTCGCTGGTTGTTTTGACAGACATATTAAATTTCTTGTATGTTTTAGACTTATTTACATATTATTACAATTGTAAATCAACTTAATAAGTAATAAAATGGAAGTAAAATTACAATTCAATGTCATAAATAGAAATTTAAAAATTTGAGATTTTTCATAAAAAGCACTTTTCTTTGAATCACCAAAACTATATGAAGGAGTTGAGTTGAGATCTATTCCTTAATATATGTTTTTTTACACATATGTATCTTTCTTTACTAGAATTATCAACTCCCTGACTAATTTTGGACACCTTTATATTAAGCCCCAAAGTTGATGTTAATTTTGCAAATTTTGTGAAAATATCAACTTTTGGAAATTTTTAAAAATAAAAATAAATCCTTTTTTTGGTTATTTTTTTATTTCACTCATAAATTTACAACCCATAGAGACTATTAGGAGTATTAAGACAGCTGTGATTGATGTAGAACTAAAACTTTTGAAAATGGTAGAGTCGTAAAAGTGGGAGGAATTGATGCAAGCTTCAAAATGGAGCCATATTTAAGTCCTTGTAACTTAGAAACTATTTGTTCCACAGCCTTTTTGCTTGCAAAATTGAAAAGCCCACCAAAGTTGTATTGGCATGACAAATTTGAAGCTTCTACTCCTATTAGAAGACACTTTTCAAGGCCTCTCAAAATGAAGGTGTTGGCCGATCAAGCCCAACATGGGCATTTTTTGTCGAAGGTGGGGGCCATTTAAGCGACCATAAAATTAAAAGTTTTTGACTGAGGAAGCTAAAATTTTAGATTTAAGCTATTGAATGGTGTATGAATCAACCCTGAAAATTTGAAGAAAATCGGAGATGGTCACCCGACCACCCCTGTACCAATTGAGCTGGAATGACCCTCTATTAAGTTCCCCCAACAAGTCCCAAGTTACGTTATTTAACCACGTTTTGGTTATAGCAACTATACCATAGTTCCAGAATAAATTATTGCCTTAAATTCATTCAATTTATTTCTAATACTACATGCATTACAATAAAACACTTTTAATTATTTTTTACCATGGATCAGCATTTTAAACTATTTTTCACAGTGGGCCAGTGTTTCCCGGACCCGCAATGTTTAAAGAAGGCTTTGACCTATACAGCTTTTGAACATTCTCATCGATTAACCTACCTAGCCTAGCATTCCCTATTTAATTGAAATGCACCCCCATCTTTTATAAAAAGGCTAGGATCACTAAATTCTGACCACAGCTTTACGAAGGGTACATTTTTCTGAGTACAAATCTCTTCTAGTTTAGTGTTCAAAAATATTGTTTTTGACGTAATCCTAAAATGTAAACTGTGTCTAGGGGTAATACCTAGAACTAAAGACCTAGCTGACCTTGCCTTCAGGGACCTAATTAACCCCCCTGTATATCTCCAAAAGGTCAGGCACTCTCGAATCGGGCCTATACGAGTCATTGCCCCCCCAGTTAACTATAACAATGTGAATATAAACGGAAGTATATAAAATTTAGAACTTTCCAACAGTAAATTTATCGGTAATATCCAAAAGTAGAAACAATATTAGAGATCTCAGGGGTGTTGAAATGGTTTGGACATATGGAAAGAATGAGTTAGTGAAGAGAGGATGGTAAAGAGGATTTATCTGTCAGGGGGAGAAAGGGGAGGGGTACACGGGCCGTACACCAACCTTGGAGGAGATGGAAAGGGTGAGGGAGGCTTTGGGTCAGTGGGGCCTGGATGTCTATGAGAGTGAAAGATGTGCACTAGATAGAAAAAAGTGGAGCAATATGGTATATCGTATTGGGGGAGACAGGCTGGCAGTGTGCTGACTCAGGGTGTATGAAGCAGTCTGGGTAAACCATGGAGTAGTCTGCAGGGCTAGGCTATGGATAATGTTGCCCTGAGGCAGGTGCATTATGATGTCAACTGATGAAGTGAATGTGAGTGATTGAGGCACTGCCTGTTCCTGATGCAACCTCACTGCAGTGGGAGACACATTTGAGTATTAAAAAAAATATATATACAGGGTGTTTCATAACATGTGGGATGCACTTTCAGAATGGATTCAGGACCTGAAAACAATGAAAAAAGTTTGTAAATATGCCCAAAATTGCTTTGTTTCCGAGTTACAGCCCATTGTGTGTTCCAGCAAGTATCCACCTTACCTTTAACCCTTCGGATGCGCAATTCCTGACCGTGTACTTTCCACCTGTGCGCAAAAAAATTGGGAAATTTACCCATTTGTTAACGTAAAATAAATCAAGTCAAGCACCATTTTGTTAAATTATTTTTGTTTCCCTTAATAAATAAAGATTTTCTCTTACAAACTAAACATTTTCTCTTACAAAATAAACAGAATTTAGTGGGTAACTTGGGAATATGGTTGAGTAGAATTTTATGAAAATTTACACGTTTTCAAGCGTTTATGTTCAGTCTTGCATGAGAAATTGGGGGAATGAAACGTGCGCTATGGCAGCTAAAAAACAAAGACTGGAAAGTTGTGAACAAATAATAGCTGCGTTAGATGCAATAAGCTCTGGAAGTAGTGAGTGTGAAAGTGATTATAGTGAAACTGATATAAGTGACAATGGAGATGATATTACAGCAAGTAGTAATAGTTCATTTTCATGGCAAAGTGTGCAACGTTGCCAGTCTAACAGATATCGCTTTGAAGAAAATGTAGGACTTCAACAAGGTTGCAATCTAAATGAAGCAAGTTCAGAAATAAATTTTTTTGAGTATTTCTTTGACAATGTTATGATGCAAAATATAGTGGGACAAACAAATGAGTTTTATCAATATGAGAAAAGAAGATTAGGCCCATCTCAATCTTCCAGGATGCAACGATGGCATGATACAAAAAATGATGAACTGTATGTCTTTTTTGCTCTAACAATTCTCATGCCACACATAAATAAACATAGACTGCAGGATTACTGGGGTTCAGACTCCTTGACTGAAACACCTTCCTTTCGCAAGTATATGTCAAGAGATCGATATTTATTACTCATGAGATTTCTGCATTTCACAGACAATTCAATTCCTCCAAATCAGCCAAATGATCGTCTTGTGAAAATCAGACACTGTATAACTCATATGAAGTCAAAGTTTTCAAATATTTACAATCCAGGACAAAAATTAGTTATTGATGAATCTCTTGTACTTTTCAGAGGGAGGGTAATTTTTCGACAATACATACCCTCCAAGCGTCATAGATTTGGAGTGAAATATTTTATCCTTTGCGATTGTGAAACTGGATTTGTCTTGGATTTCATCATTTACACTGGATCAGACATAGATTATCCTGCAAATGATCCACTAGGACATTCTGGAGCGATTGTAAAGACACTTTTAGCTAAATATTTGAATAAAGGCCACATTCTGTATACTGACAACTGGTATACGAGCCCATTACTATGCAAATATCTGCATGTAAATAAAACAGGATCTTGTGGAACTGTAAAGGTAAATAGAAAAAATATGCCCAAGTTTCACCCAAGTAGAAAAGGAGAGTGCCATCTGATGGAATCAAAACCTTTATTAGCACTAAAATGGACTGATAAAAGAGATGTGCATATGCTAACAACAATTCACAGTGGAAGCATGATTGACTCAGGAAAGGTTGATCGTCCAACAAACGAAATAAAATTCAAACCAGATGCTGTTGTGGACTATAACAAAAATATGCGTCTGGTGGACAAATCTGATATGCAAATTAGCAGCGTAGAATGCGTTAGGAAAACTGTGAAGTGGTATAAGAAGGTATTCTTTCATCTTTTGGATATTTCTCTTTACAATTCCTTTGTACTCTACAAAAAAACTAAGAAAAAGCAGATTTCAATGAGAGAATTCAATCTTACATTAGTCTCTCAACTACTCACGAAGTATGCTCAAATAACATCCCCACATCCTGGAAGACAAAGTGTGAGACCAAATGCTCCTGACAGACTTCTCTCAGCTAATTACATTGAAAAGCATCACCTGGAACAAGTTCCGCCAACACCATCTCGACCTGTAGGTCAACGACAATGTCATGTATGCTCACATACAACACAAAGAGAAAAACATGTTAGAAAAGTTTCTACTTGGTGTCCGGAATGCAAAGTTGCATTGTGCCTTGAGTGCTTTGTTCTCTACCACACCCGTGCCAACTACTAAATACTAAATTCAGTAAAAGTGTAAAACAATGTTGTAAATAAGTATAATGGAAAGTGTAGATTTATCAAAATAATATTTATTTCATGAACAATTATTTTCCAAAAGGACAATTATTTTATAAGGAGTTATTTTTGAAAAGGAATAAAAAATTATTTTTCAAGAGGACAAATAAAATGTATATTCTTCAAAACTCAAATGTAAGTATAATACTTGCTCGTTTATGTGTACATGTGCGGCTGTGCGCATATGGATACATGCATGTGTGTGTGTGTGTGTGTGTGTGTGTGTGTGTATGTATGTATGTGTGTGTGTGTATGTGTGTGCGTGTGTGTGTGTTGCGGATGGTTTATGAATATATCTGAGTCATAGATTCTTCAAAACTCAAATGTAAGCATAATACTTGCTTGTTTATGTGTACATGTGTGCATATGTGTACATGCATGCATGTGTGTATGTGTGTATGTTTGTTGCGGATGGTTTATGAATATATCTGAGTCATCAATAGCATTAAAATGCAAAATCATTTATTTTTATTGGGATTTTGTGCGAAAACATGAAAAAAATAACGCGATCATCATATGATGCTGGGAGCATTCTTCCGACAAACTTCCTGAGCATCATATGAGGATGGGAGCAGCGTAAGTGTTAAAGGAAGTGCTCAAAATGACAGTCTTGTGCTTGAATACATGCCTGAACATGCCTCGTCATAGACTGCCTGACATGTTCAAACATTCCAAGTATTGTTCAGATTTTCTGGCATCCTTGTTCTATATGTTGGCAAAGCATTTCAACTTTGTCAATGGGTGTCATGTAAACGATGGATTTCAGATGACCCCACAGGTAAAAATCGAGTGGATTCAGGTCCAGGGAGTGAGCGAGCAGACCAGGCAATGGGGGTCCTCCACGGCCTATCCATTTATCAGGGAAATGGTCATCCAAATAATCTCTGGCTACTCAACTAAAATGAGGCTGAGCGCCATCATTAGGGTGCATCAAACGCCCTTAGGTTCTTGAATTTTAATGTCTATTCTCTCAAATGTTACACTTGTTGCTAGAAGTGTGTATGCCAAAGATTAATTAAATCGGAGGTGGTCCTGGGTGGCCACCGGTCACTTTTATATTTTCGCGGCAATTTTCGGGGGCCGCGCTATGTAAAAATATCTATTTTTTTTATTTACCAACCAGTTGACTACTTACATTATTTCTTTTAATATAGAGTTGCTAAGGGGTGATTTACATAACATTTGAGAGAATAGACATTAAAATCCAAGAACCTAAGGGCGTTTGATGCACCCTAAAGGGGTGATTTACATAAAACATGTACCATAAATGAAACTTCACTTATAGTCTAATAATATCCTTTATTGTCTTTCAGAAACAATGGAAGCTGTAACAATGGAAGCTAAGAAGACCAGATTAGCAAGTGCCATTTTTGGTCTTGGCAATGCTCTTACAGAAGGAGATGGTACATTGACAGGAGTCCGCCTCCCAACTTGCCGGCAGGTTCTTCGATGCGTGATGTGGCACATCCAGAAAGAAATATGTGAAGGCAAACAAACACAGCCACTCAAATGGAAATCTGCCAGCATAGTCCTTATCCAGCTGAAAACATTCTACACTAAAGCAAATATTCCTATGCTTTCAGACCATCAATGCTGCAAACTAATACTTGACCTTCTTAATGACAATAACAAATTGCGTCAAATACCTGTTTCTCGCAGAGAATCTCCAAACACTTTGGCTAAGTTGCAATCCATGAATGAACGTCTTGATAAGACCTTTGGTGTATGGACAAAAGATGCAATGACAAACATTAAGAATGAGGAAGATAGAGCATTTTTAGAGTCAATGAAATCTGACAGAGTAGCCTCATTTGGTAGTGTTGACAAGAAGAAAGCTGATAAAGATCGTAGAAAAGAAAAACGCATCTTAGCGGAAGCTTCAAGACGAGAACGTCATGAATCATCCAGTGTACAAGAGATGAAAAGTTCTGTATGCTCTGATGATAGTGCCTCTGCAGATAGCTTGGAAGAAACTGAAGAAGAGGCGATTCCAGAGCTTCAAAGGAAGCGTAGTCACCACAGATCAACATATGCAGGTACGTCTGCCTTTATTCCTCATGATATTCTGAAAAGGCCTTCAGTCGTGTCTGTTGCTATTCGACTAAACATAACTCCTGTTCAACAGGCTGTGCTCACCAAAGCTGTAATTCAAGAGGCAGGAGGTGATCCACGTCGTGTGGCCAAGTCGTATTCAACTGCTGATAAGGCTCGACGATCAATAACAAGTGCTATCGCCAAAGATATTCGAGAAAATTGGATCGCCCCAACAGCTGCAACACTTCACTGGGATGGCAAGCAGATGCATACGCTCACAAACAAGAATGGCAAGGAAGAAAGATTGCCAGTGTTGGTTGGGAATGCCACTGATGTAAAGCTACTGGGAGTGGCTAGATATCCTCGTGGAAGTGATATGTCATCAGGTGACATCATTGCCGAGCACACTTACACGTTTCTACATTCATGGAAGTGCAAACAGTCAGTTGTCAACTTATGTTTTGACACAACAGCATCAAACACTGGACACGTTACAGCTGCCTGTGTTACCATTCAATCAAAACTGGACCGTGCTCTTCTGTGGTGTGCATGTCGCCATCATGTTGGAGAGGTAATCCTGGATCATGTGTTTGACGCTCTCAAAATTGAGACATCAAAGATTCCAGAAGAATTGGGAACGCATATCGCATGCAAAGGATGAAAGTTTAACCAAAATTGACATTTCAATGTACAATGATGATGCACAACAACTGCTTTTTTCCTGCAAAAACAAGGTTTTAAGCACAATCCGCACAAGCGCTTCATACTGTAGGGAAGACTACAAGGAAATGGCACAACTCTGCCAGGTAGTCCTCGATGATGATGTCACAAAACAAGGAACACTCCACAGACCTGGGGCCATGCATAAAGCAAGGTGGATGTCAAAGATTCTTTATTCCATCAAAATATGCCTACTTGAAGAGCAAATTTCTGTACTACCTCGAGGAACTGTAACAACACAACATCAACAGGAAAAACTGAAGGAGTTTGTTGTTTTTGTTGTTTATATTTATTGTGATTGGTGGCTCATATGTCAGTCTGCTTCAAATGCCCCATGGTTTGATTTGTGCTTATACAAGACTCTGCTCAACTATAAAGCTGTCAACTCAATCATTTCAGTCAGCACTGTGAAAGCCCTTGATAGACATTTGTGGTATTTAACCCCAGAACTGGTTGTTTTGGCACTGTTCAGCAATGCAGTACCTCAAAAGGAGCGTCGTTCCCTTGCAGATGTGTTACTGGCCATACAACCAGATGAAATGCCAAGCACTCCAAAACACCGCTACAGTTCTGGATATGGCAAACCGTCATTTCCAAAAATTACAGAAGCGACAACCCTGGCTGATCTTGTGAACGAGGACTCGTGGTTTACAGTGAACCTTCTTCACCTGGATATGACCTTCCTAACAGAGGATGTTGACAATTGGCAGAACAATGACCACTTCAAGGCAGCCAAGTCCATTGTGGATGGGTTAAATGTTGTGAATGACCCTGCGGAGAGAGCAGTAAAGCTCACAACTGATTTTGTCTCAGCTGCAAGAGGAGAAGACCACTTCCAAAATCTTCTTCAAGTGGTTGAATGTGACCGCAAAGCGAGGCCAAATTTGCGGAAACGAGCAAAGTTGGAGTAGTGATATTGGCATTGTGTTTTATACATTTTCAACTTTCAATCAATGTAAGTATAGTAATACCGAATATTTGTATATTAGTATTATAAGTAATACCGAATATTTGCCAAATATTCGGTGCATCACTACTAAATATATAAAAGTGGCCGGTGGCCACCCAGGACCACCTCCGATTTGATTTATTTTCTGCATACATACTTCTACCAACAAGTGTAACATTTGAGGGAATAGACATTAAAATCCAACAACTTTTTGAAAATCATGGGGCGTTTAATGCACCCTAGCCATCATGCATAAACCACATACGACATCAGACACCAAGAGGAACTTCATTTAGTAAATTGCTTAAATCATTCCTTAAAAAATTGGAATAGGATTCTCCTGTTAATCTTCCAGGCAAACAAAAGGACCAGGGACGTGCCCTCTGGGTAGGCAAGGTAGGCAGTGCTTACCCTGAATAAAACTAAAAATATTAAATATAAAAAGTAAATGATTTTCACTTCATTATATAAATGTTAATTTAATGTATGAAATTCAATGTATAAATTTGTAAATGGATAATATTGTGTTGGAAGCACAATTTCCCCGTGCCTTTCAACCTCTATATATATTAACGCTTGACAATGAAATTTTCCCACGTGCCGTGAGTGGAGCTCCAAGCTGTGACAAATACTGCGCTATATAAGCAGATTTAGTTCTGCTTTTCACTCAGTGTTTTGCCATTCGGGCACATGGTCGGGTGTGTGGCTGTGCGCACGTCTGTGTTGTCGTTTGCCTCTGGTGATTGAACTAAATTTTAGACATTTTATTTCAAAATTTAACCCTTTTCAAATATGGACAGTGAGTATCTTAAGAATTTTTCTAAACTGTCTTATGAAGAAAGGTTGAATGTGATTAAAAATGGTAGGCCGACACCGGAACTGAAACAGTTGCTACAGCGTAAAGGAACAAAAATAATCAGAACGTTTCAAATGACGTGGTACAGCAAGAAAGAGTGGTTGTGTGGTTGTGTTACAACAGGTAGACTCTTTTGTTTTCCATGCTTGTTATTTTCCGTATCTAGTGAAAGTGTGTGGATAAGAACAGGATATTGTGATTTAAATAATTTGACTAATGCTTTAAGTAAGCACGAGAGGTCTGCTGCGCATTATGAAAGTCAAATATCGTTGAAAACATTTGGATCTACATGAATCGACTTGAGCATAGATAAGCAAAAAAAACTTAGCATTGAAATTCACAATAAAAAGGTAAAGGAAAACAGAGACATACTGAAAACATTAATTTCTGCTACTTGCTTTTTGATTAAACAAGAACTTGCTTTCCGCGGTGATAATGAAGATAAATCCTCTTTAAATCATGGAAACTATATTGAGTTACTGAACTACACTGCAAAATTTGACCAAAAATTAGCACAACATTTACAGACTTCATCCGTGTTTTCTGGCGTTTCTAACAAGATACAAAATGACTTGATTGAAGCAGTAGGCATAGCTGTAGAAAATAATATTAAAGAAGATATCGCAAGATCCCCATTCATTGCTATAGAAGTGGATGAATCAACTGATATTTCAAATACAGCTCAATGTTCCACAGTTTTAAGATATGTATTGGATTCTGAAATTAAAGAGGCTTTCATAGGATTTGACGAACTTAAAGACAGAAGAGCTACTGGTGTAACAGAATGCATATTTAAAAATTTAGATAAATACAACTGTGCTGAGAAGCTTGTAGCACAGACATATGATGGAGCATCGGTAATGGCATCGCATTTAAATGGCGTTCAAGCTAAAGTAAGAGAAAAGGCATCATCAGCGTTATTTACCCATTGCTACGCTCACAAGTTGAATCTTGTTCTATCTCAGTCAGCGAAATTTATACCTGAATGTACAATCTTTTTCAAGACCATTGATGGTCTTGCTGCATTTTTCAATCACTCTACAAAACAAACGCAATTTCTTGATGAAATAGTACATAAACGCATTCCAAAGGCTGCACCAACGAGATGGAGTTCTAACTCAAAGCTAGTGCAAACTATTTTACACTATCATAGTGACCTTTGTAAACTTTTCAACAACATTGACAGCAATCCTTTATTGTGGGACTCAGATACTTTAGTGAGGAGTAATGGATTTTATAATTGGCTAACGAAAGATTCAACATACTTTCTTCTCATGATATATGATAAGATTTTCATTAGAACTGACACACTCTTCAATATCTTACAAACTAAAATTATAGATATTCCATATTGCATTGAAAGAATCAATGAAACAATGAATTCCCTCGAGGGTCTGCGCAAAAAATTTGATGATATCTATGAGAAGTTTGAAGAATGTTTCAAAGAAAATAACTTGACTGAATCAAAATGTCGTACAAAAGGTCCAATTAAAAAAGAAAGAGAAAGAATATTCTGTCTAATATTGAATGATATACTGCAGCATATGGAAGCAAGATACAGTGACTTCAAAAATTTACAATTTATTTCATTAGTTGATAGTAAAAAGTTTCTAAAACTAGCTACAGAAATTGATAAGGATGCACTAGAAAGTTTAGAGAAGAATTATGGTAACTTCTTCGATGTCATAAGATTGAAAACTGATCTAGCTGGAATTTATAGTGCACAAGTGTTCAGGGATAAATCAATTAAAGATTTGCTTGCTTTCATATTTCAAAATGGACTTGAACTAACGTTTCCTGAAGCGGTGAAGCTGTTGCAATTGATTTTAACAATTCCAGCTACAACAGTTTCTGTTGAGAGGTCATTTTCAGCTTTGAAAAGAATTAAAAGCTACACCAGGAATAGAATAAAACAGGAAAGGCTTTCATCACTTGCCCTAATTTCAATTGAAAAGGAAAGATTTACTAAAATGGAGCAAAATCCCACTTACAATTTCTTTGAAAAAATTAGATATTTTTGTTACTAACAAAGAGAGAAGATTGGAATTCATCTACAAATAAAGCGGTAAGTAAATATTTGTTGTTGACCAAAAATTAGCACAAATGGTGCAGAAGGGGTTAATTATGCTTAAAATTCGTTGGTGGCTGGGGCTCCGCCCCAGAACCCGCTGGGGGAGCTCACGCCCACCCCAGACCCCCTAGCTTGGAACTGCTCGCTTTGCTCGCGCATTGAGTCTGCCTACCCTTAGGGGTGTGCCGGATAGTATTTTTTACTATCCGGCCGGATAATAAAAAAAAATATCCGGCCGGATACCGGATAATATCATTCAAATAATTCATAATTTTTTATATATTATTATTTAGCTATTACTTGACTAATTGACTATACTATCAAATTTTAATCACTATTTGATGTAAATTATAGCTATCTTTCAATAACTTTACTAATTACCTATATTTTATCCTTTTCAGGATTGTTTCATTGCCTAAATCATATAGCTATATAGCTAGTTAGTATTAGTTATAGGCTTACAGCAATATTTTAACATTATTTACCCCCTAAAATGGCTAGTTTTATTTGGAAAATATTTACAATACATGAGACTAATCCAACGATAGCTATTTGCTCCCTATGTTCCAAACAGATTAAAAGGGGATCAGAGAAATTGGGTGCTAGGTGCTATAGCACAAAACCTTTGCACAATCATGCAAAGATGATGCATTCAAAAGAATATAAAGAAGTGTCTCAACTTAACAAATCATCTGAAAATCAAAATCAACCTATAGCGACCACCTTAATGGCTCCGAAGGAGAAAAAATTAGTTGCCATGGAAAAGCAACTCACGTTAGAAGAAAGTTTTTCCTTTAAGAAATTATGGGATATAAATGACTCAAAAGCTCAAGCTTTACATAAAAAGATAGGATTAATGATGGCACTGGACAACCATCCTTTTAGTTTAGTTGAACAAGATGGCTTTATAGGACTGATGGCCCACGTACAGCCAAGGTATTTGCTACCAAATCGAACATATTTTTCAGAAAAAGTCATACCCAAAATCTATGAAGAACTCAAAGAAATTGTTATGAATAAATTGAAAAAGGGAAATACATTAGCTTCACTTCCGATATTTGGACCTGCTCTTCTTCAAATGAATCATTCATTTCCTTGTCAGGTCATTGGATCATGAATGACTACACTCATTGTAATGCAGTATTGCATTCAGCTCATTTTTCAGGATCGCATACAGGAATTAATATAGCGGACAAATTGCAATCTATGTGGCAATCATGGAATATTGACAGATCAAGGCGTAATATATTGGTCAGAGATGGAGCTTCTAACATAGCTTTGGGATGTGACCTTGCGGAAATACCTTCTGTTCACTGTTCAATTCATTTGCTACAGCTAGTGGTGAATGATGCATTAATGGCTCAATGATCTATAAAAGATCTTTTGGCAAAGTGTCGACGTTTAGTGACACATTTTAACCACTCCCCACTGGCTACTTCTGAATTTAAAGCTCTCCAAACACAACAGGGTCATGTTCCTCTTCTATTGGTACAAGATGTTTTAACGTGCTGGAACTCATCTTATTTGATGCTAGAACGTATGGTTAAGTTGAAAAAATCAGTTCAAATATACCTTGCTGATCATAGTGAATTACTTGTTATTTCATCTAATGAGTGGTACTTGATTGAAAATCTTTTAAAGCTTTTACAGCCATTTTTTAAACTCACCCAAGAAATGAGTACAGAATATAGTTTACTCTCTACTGTTATCCCAAACATGTGCGCGCTTGAAAGGTTTCTTTCAAAAATTGGCCAGGATGACCAAGGAGTCCAAACTACAAAAGATGAACTGTTGAAGTCATTGCGGTCACGATTTTTTGCCAATGAAAGCAATGAAAAAAGAGTGTCTAAATGTCTTAACAAATCGGAAGTATGCTCTAGCAACTGTCATTGATCCACGACTTAAATTTTTGTTTTTCAAAGATCAACAAAAGGAAAATATTAAGACATGGTTAATTGAAGAAATAAATGAAATAAACAACCTAGAGAAAATTAGAGATAAATATTTTGAAGAACAGGCTCACAGCAGCGACGATTCTAATTCTTCTTCCTCCTCAACAGGAAGAAAAAAGGCAAAGTTTGATGATGATCCACTCTCTGCTTGTTTCAGGGAACTAACACAAGAAAATTCAGAAAAGATACCTGGTGAGAAAAAGTTTAAAAAAAGCCGTAAGATGGCTTCATTCGCAGAAATAGCAGAGGAAATTGAGCAATATGCAAAAAAAACCATATCAGACAGACGACTATCTCCACTTGAAATTTGGAAAAATGAAGAATCCTTTCCATCTCTCAAGAAAATTGCTCTAAAATGGCTAGTGACACAAGCATATTCAGTTTTCTCAGAAAGAATGTTTTCCGAATATGGAAATATTTTTGAAGAAAAAGAAGTACTTTGCTACCAAAGCGAGGGGAGATGCTTCTTTTTATCCATCACAATGGACGAAAATTTGATTTAAACTTGTGAATCTAGTGTCTTGAACATAGTATTAATTTTTATTGTTTAATGTGAGTTTTTACTTTTTAAGGTTTTGCTATTTTAATAATTTCACTTACCTTACTGGTATATTTGATTAGGCTATATGTTTTATTTTTATATCTCAAATCTTAATAAAAGGTTTCGCTAATTCATATTTTTTCATATTGTAATTTGCAATATATATAAAAATAAAAAATAAAAATTAAAATTAAAAAGTAGGAAGCTGGGATCTTAGCTATGCGTCACACTTTTAGCTGGACCAAACATTTTGCCTTTTTAGCAGTGTTAATATAGTTACATACTAGTAGTGGTACATGCTTATTTATCAATTATTTTAATTTTAGATTTTTGTACAACTATATTCAACTTTTGCTAGCTAAAGGCTATGCAAGCTAAGATTGGAAAGGGGCGGGCCCAGATGGTATTCCCATTACAAAAAAGACTACCATAAATATCCGGCTATCCGGCCGGATACTGACATCTATCCGGCCGGATACAGGATACCGGATAATAGCTGTTATCCGGCCGGATAGTGGTATCCGGCACAGCCCTACCTACCCTGAGTATTTACTCAGGGCACGTGCCTGAAAAGGACCAATTAAGTTGTCGGCAATAAGTCCTGCCCATACATTGATACTAAATTGTTGTTGTTGCCTTAACTGGATGATGGCATGCAGATTCTCTTTGGCCCAGTGATGAGTGTTGTGAAAATTGATCATGCCATTTCTTGTGAAAGCAGCTTCATCAGAAAACAACACGGAGGATAGAAAAAGAGGATTATGAGCACAATGTTGAAGGAACCAAGTACAAAAAGCCTCTCTTGGTGGGAAATCAACTTCAGTAAGGCCTTGTACTCTCTGAATGTGATATGGGTAAAGCTGTTGTTCCTGTAAAATTCTCCACACAGTTGTGTATCTTACACCTGCTGCTGCTGCTATCCTTCGGGTGCTGACACCAGGATGTTCCACCATGCAATTCAGGATCCACTCCTCCAACTCAAAAGTTCTGGCACTGATTGGTCTACCACCATTGAAACTCACTTGTTGAGTGATCCTGTATCACCAAGACACTCGTCTATTCTCTGAAAGGTCTTCTTATCTATCAGATGGCAATTCAGAAACCTTTCTGCATACAGATGTCTTGCTGTGGCCACATTACACTCAGCAAGTCCATACATGAGATGCATGTCTGCCATTTCTCTGTTTGAATAAGCCTCCATTCTCACTTCAAATGTACACTATCACTGAATAGCACAAAAACTTTTAAGGTTTTTTTTTCACTGGACTGCACTTATTCACAGTAAGAAGTTACAAATACAAACAGTGAAACACCGTGATGCACCTCTGACTGACTGATGGTGGCTCTACACAACAATATTGAAACATGTCATAGAGTGTACGAAACATTACAATTGGCAAGGCCATACATGAAATAAGTCTCGTACACACTCTCAAACATTGTCAGCAAGCAGTGTTTGTAAACAGTATGTGGAAAGAATTGCTGGAACACAAAATGGTGTGTAACTCAGAAACAAAGCTATTTCGGGCATATGTTTATATACACTTTTTTCATTGTTTTTAGGTCCTGAATCCATCCTGAAAGTGTGTCCCACATGTTATGAAACACCATGTATATACATAGGCTATGTATGAGGTGAAGTTGCTAAAACCAACTCAAAAGTGAGAATAGGATAAAATAAATAGAGTTCAATTTAAAGTTGCCTCTGCCATATTACAGTGCATGTGACAGCTGCTGCTTCACTCCTTTGAATACCTTTTATTTCAATAAAACATTTTTTGTGTTGTGTGTTTAGACAGATGAGATGGTTAGAAAAAAAAATGAAACTGAAAACCATTGAGCGCAAATACTTCAAAACCAATGAAGCCCCTGAACCTAATCTTCTGACATGGGACATGAAAGAACATTTAATTCATCTTCATGCATCAGATCCTGCACTATGGAACCCTGTCACATTATCTCACGCTTTTCCAATTAGTCAGGCAGAAGTTAAAGTAAGACCAAGATTTTTTCTTTTGTGTTGCACTCTTGCCATGTTTTATTAATATTAAGCATTTTGATTTTACAGATAAGGCATTGTAAATGTTAAATGTAATTTGGTTTTATTAATTGTTAAACTTTGAAATTGATTTATTTAGAAATTTTTGGTGGTGTAGTTTGGAATCTGGTCAGCTTTCTATAGCTATTTTTATATACTTTACATCCCACTGTTTGAAAATAAAATTTTCACTTAATTTAATAAATTCATACAGCATACTGTATGTCACTACTTTCTTCCATTCATAAACTTCATGAGAATATATAAAACGAAAAAGGTAAACATCCTGGAAACTCATTTCCCCACTTTGTGGTGGGGGTGTACCCCATAAATCACCCGAGTCTAAACATTGACATGGTAAATGGCCAGCCCAACTCAATAACCAGCATCAGGGAGGAACCCAGAGCCTCACCACCCAAAGTCTGATACCAATAGCACTGAGCTTGTCAGGAGCTCATGAAAACATATACGAGTAATATTAGAATATTATGCATGAACAGGAACAATTTTGCATAATGCAAAAATACCCCCACCAAGATTCAAATCCAGTACCAGTTGAGTAGAAGGCAAGGGAACTACCACCTTGTTGTAGTATGGTGGTGCAACATGCTACAACAACCCCGTAGTTCAACTTGTCCATCTGAGGTACTTTCGTACTAACCCCTCTGCAATCGAGGCAATGGTATCATTTCATTCAAATCTCGGGTGTAACATTGGGAACCCATAAATATTCAGAAGGGTGTCCACTTCTCCCATAACCAGACCTTTCATTCTGTTTTTATTTAAATTTTTTGCATTTTCTCTAATTTTTTCAGAAGCTTCTCCAATTATCACCAAAGAAGCGTTTAACTGGTGAAAAGTTGAAACATCATGACTTAAAGGTTCTTGAGAACTGGAAAAAATTTAAAGGAGAAATTGGGAGCTTTTCTTTGTTAAAGAAAACTATAAATAAAAGGTATATACAGTAAATCAAATAGTAAGGAATAATAAATCAGTTATTAACACCAGTAGTGCCCACAGGATTTTCTGACAGGGGGAGCACTTCCACAATGATATATATATATTAGGGTGCCACATAAAAATAATTTTTTGATTTTTAGGACGGCCTTTTGTGGGATTGTTAGGTTGGGTGAAAAAGCCCTGAATATGAAATTTTAGCCAAATTGAAGGATATTTAGGGGTTCCGCATCGACCATCTCTGGCGTACCATGTGTCAGAAGTAATGAGTTTCTCCAAGAAATTGCTCCAGTTCCAAGGGGTAAAGTAACATGTACAATGTCAATATAAATGCTATCATATACCATGGCATAGAGGACAGTCACAGCTATATTTCCATAGCATTAAGTTTATTCCATCTCCAATATTTTTTTTTATATTAATATTTTTGTCGCGGTTCAAAAGTTTTTTTTCAAAGTTTCACCTTAATACATTTATGCTTTGTAATCCAAACCACACCAACCGGCAACCAGCTTATAACAACACAATACGCAACTAGCAAACAGTGCAAACACCTTAACAATATTGTTCAACATTATTTCATAATTAATTGGAATAAACTTGTCCCACCATGCCTGGGTAGCAGGATACTATTCTCTGTGTGTAATGTTATTAATAATACAAAATCATTAAATCAATTTCAATTTTATTGCAACAAAACAACTTAATATTATTAAAATAAAAAACATTTTATTCCGTATTAATCATAGTAATATACTGAGCCTACTGGCCATATAAATCAAAATAATAACTAAGAAATAAAGTGTATATACGATTATACATTGTTATACAGGATTAATAGGAGTAACACCCTATAAAAATGAAGCAAATTCAAATATACCATAAAGTACTCCCAAACCCGTTAAGGATTTCCGCTGCGGGCGCTCGGGTGCTCTTTGCGGTGCTTCTCAACGACTTGCATCAAGTACTGCCGTTGCTCCTCGTCCTTGGTGAGTGCGAGATTGTAGTTCTGCATCAGCGCGACCCCTCGCTCCGCCCGGACATTGACAACGCTCAACGTAGAGACACGGCGTTTCCCCGCCAGGTAGGACGCATTGTTCGACCAGGTAGCCGGCTCCAACTCTAGGAAAGAAGTATTGATCGCGAGCCGCTCGAAAAGAAGCGTGCTGGATGTCGTGCAAAAGTCTGCGACTGTCTTTCGCTCGAGCTCCTCCGGGCAGACGTCCAGGGCAATGCGCTTGGGTGGCTCCTCGGTGCCCTCGACATCTTTGATGGCCGTCGCAATTCGACTCTTCTCCTCCAGCGGAGTGTCGTCATCGAAGAGAGCGAGGGCGGCCAGGTGTTCACTCAGGTACCAGAGATGTCGTCGAAACACAGGGGAGGTAGCCTTGGACACGTCCTTGTCCACCTTGTCGTAGTCAACCAGCGCCTTGAGCATCGCCAGGTCAGTTCGAGGGGCAGCGGCGGGAAGGGGCGCCGTAAACCAGGCCGGAATGTAAACCAGCAGCGCAAAGTTTACGAAGCGCAGGATGCCCCGGGCCTCGCGAGCCTTAATGGGGAGCTGCTGCCGGAAGAGGTGGAGCTTGATGGCGTATATCACTTTGGCCATCCACCGGGCGCGGTGGAGTGCGCCCGGTCGCATGAAGCGCACACCTCGCTGGGGGACGCCTCCAAGCGCTATGATCGCCAGCTCCAGGAGCTTCGTAGTCGTCCCGCGGCTGGCCCTTGGTGATGTGACCCTTGAAACGCGCGATCAGATCGTCTCGCGCCTTGAGCAGCGGCTTAGTAAGGTCTTCCTTGGAGATGGCGCTGAATTGGTCGGTGCAGACGGATTGCCAGCGCTCCTTCAGTCGCGAGAACAGTTTAATGTCAGGACCAGAAGAGGGGCCCATGCACTCGATGAAGGCTTTCTCTGCCACCAATTCTAGCATGTGGTGCCGACAGGCCAGGTTCAGCAGCTGGCGGTGAAGGCCCTGCTCGATGAAGACGCAAGCGCCCGAAACGACGCCCGTGTTGGCAGCTGTCGTGTCAAAGGAGAGCCCGACGACACGATCAGCGATTCCCCAGTCATCCAACGAGTTCAGCACAGCATCTGCTTGGGCGCGACCAGTTCCAGCAGGCAGCTTCGGCACGGAGAGAAGTTTGTCGACGCCGTCGCCGGACACGACTATGGCGAGGCGATCGACCTTCTTGCCGCTGAAGTCGGAGACCATCTTCCCGTCCCAGTGAACGATGAGCGGGACACTGGGATCGAACGTCATCTTCACTTCTTTGGCGATTTCCCCTCGATGACGCAATCGCCAACACCGAATCGTCTCGTGACTGAGAGCCAGTTCATCTGTGTCTTGAATATCCAGACTGGAAGCAGCTGCTTTCATGAGTTGAACGGCTCCACGGTTGCTTGTTTTGGTCCGGTCCAGTGCCGACGCTAGATCTTGAGTTATAATGTTCTTTTTGCGACGGCGCTTTGTAGGTGGATTGGTTTCCTCTTCTGTCGAGCAATTAGGCGACGACGACGAGTTTGATGATGTAAGGGTTGCTGTTGCCAGTGATTGCTCTGATTGCTTTTGGCGTTGCCTTTCTTTGGCAGCTTCACGCGCGGATGCACGTTACTCAATTCCAGTGAGGATTTTGTCCACCCCGGACATGACACCACGGCGACCCTTTTCGCGTTGAGCAAGAAGGAAGTCGCGATCCTCCTGGATGGTGATGACGGAGAGGGCGTTGTCGAGAGCCACGTCAAAAATGTCATCGAGTCCCTCGGTGAAGGCCGCCCTGGCTGCCTCACCTGTGGCGCCGGACCGCTTCCGGCTGCGCTGCAGTGCCTGCCAATTGTCGTAAAGTCTAAGCAGTTTTCGCGCGGCGCTTTTGGAGGTCATGGTCGGGATTCTGGCCATAGCCCAGAAAGTATACACCTCGACGATCACATTACGCGCCGCCTCGGCTAGAAGTTGTTTTTGCACCTTATGAAACTGTATAAACCGGCGAAGCACTTCACCATTTGAAGGTAACCTGTTTCCCGTTAGGGGGCTTGGGTTGGCGTGTCCGATTAGCCATATCTCGGTCTTGGATCTCAGTGAGCTTGCGGTAGCCATCACGAGATGATCACGCGTTGAATGCGTGAAGGAGACTGATTGACTGAAGACTGTGACAGTGTGACTCACCACACTAACCCGGCGTTGCGCTGTTGCCAGATCTCAATGCTGAAAAGTAGTGAAAATATATACAATGAGAAGCAAATATTAATTATAAATATTTAAATTTATGAAATGCATAAATTATAGCAATATATATGCAGGGTTGGCTAGTTTAACCCAAATGGTTTAAACCATGGTTTAAACCATTTAAAAAAAACCATGTTTTTCTGTTTTTTTTTGTTTTTTTATAATTTCAATTTTTACAACACAAATTATTTAATTCATAAACTAATAGCTCTAAAACTAAAACTTATATTTATATTGATAAGACCTAAAAACCATCAGTTCAGGGTAGCCTAGTATGTACGGTAGTTAACATGACTCCAGATTCCTGGGATCTTGGGAGCATTGCTCCAGTAAATTTGACCATGAGAAAAAGTAAATTTGGGTTTGGGTTTTGTTCATCCGCTAGACGTTATGCAATTTTTTTGCGTATATGTTCTTGTACAAACCAATTTTTTTAAATTACAAATTTAGTTATTTTAAGTTTAGTTGGTAATTCCATATTTAACAATTATTTTTATTTTTTGTTAAGCTTCAATGTTTTGATAATTAAAATTTTATTAAAACGTATATTTTTTTAATATAAAATTATCAGGATTGGACTATGTTCCATTGATCTCAGCCAGGTTTGATAAATTGGCCAGATAATTACTTGTGCGGTTTTAAGTAATCCACCATGACTCTAGAATTGAAAAGTTTAGTTAAGTTTAAACTTACTTTTACTTACTTTAACTTACCTCCTTTTACTTACTCTTCCTTACTTTTACTAAGTTTAAAGCACTTACTTTTACTTACTTTCATTGTACTATATTTACTTACTTTTACTCACTTTTACCATACTATATTTACTAACTTTTACTTATTTTGTATTTTTTCAGGTAGTCAATAATCAATAATGGATCCTAATATTGATGAAGTTGGAGAGAAAAGTGAGGGTGTTAAAAGGGGTTACTTTTGTGGTCAATGCAAGAACAAATATTCAAAGAAGCAAAACTGGGAGGAACATTTTAATTCCAAAAAAAATATTTGTTACAATACAAGAGGTCCCAGAGTTTGGGCCCACAGCTTAGATATTGCAGTAAAGAAATACCAGGATGAAGTGCAGCAAAGAGATACGGCAAAGCAGTCATTTAGTTTGTTCACAAAATGTGCTAGTGCTAGACCTCAGAAAAATGAACCAACTTCATCAACTGCTAATCTAGAAAATGAAACTTTTTCACTAGATGTTTCACAGACTGAAGAAAGTGCTTCTCCTCCACCTAAGAAACAAAAGGTAAGTGAGGAATCTGCGCATCAGACTAACAAAACTGCTTTAGAGGAATTTGAAAATTCCAAAATCCAGAAGACATTGAATGCAATTTTGCGCCTAACAAAGAAACTCACCAAGCTGTTGTGGTTAATAAAGAGAAGAGTCAAAATATGCCTTCAAGTTCAAGTGTTGCATCCAAATCTAATAAAGCAAAAAGCAACAAATTTGACATTTCCATAGCCCATTTAAGCAAGTGTAAATCAATACAAGAAATCCTGAACAATGATTTGATCAAATCTACATTCAAATTGGTGGAAAAGAAGGATCTAGGGCATGCTGATGATTCATTTTCAGTACCAAGTGATATAATGGAAAACATTGCAAATAGTGACACTAATATGCCTGATGTAGATATAGCTGTTGAGGATGAAGATGATGATAATCAAGAAGATATTGATGATGCTTCTGATGATAAAATGTTTACATTATATTGCATAGCTTGCACAGACCCCAAAGCATGTGCTTCAGACAAACATTCTAACATAAAAGGTTACTTCAATGTTAAAGATTTAACCTATGTATGCAAACAAGGAGAAAATCAAGAGAGATGGTTTAGAAATCTGAAAACCCACCTGAAGAGACATTTAATTAAACTTCAGCATCATCAAAGAGCTGCTGTTTATGAAGTGATGAAAACATCTTCTCGGAACACTACTAAACGCATAGAAGACTTATGTGGCAACATCTTATACTACATAATGAAAACACACACTGCATGGGCTCTATATCCAGTACTTCTAGCTGTATTACATAGGTCAGGTTGAGAGGTTGGAAATTTGAATCATAGCACACATGTGTGCGAGACAATTTGTGAGCTATTAGATAATCAACTTAAAGAACAAACTGTAAAGTGGTTCTTGGAACAAACTTCAGTAACAATAACAGCTGACATTGGAACAATTTTGGGATTAAGCATGCTAGTTGTATTAGTTATGAGTGAAGAAGATAAGACTGTAAAACTTGCTGGGATAAATTTAGTACGCAGCAAATCAGGAGTTTATTTGGCCAATGAAATTTTTGGTGTTGAAGTCTCCTAATCACTTGAAACTATCTGAAGAAGCAATTAAATCCAAGGTATCTGGAATGGTTGGAGATGGGGCTTTTTGTAAGGACAACGAGCCATTTAAAAACGAAATGAAAAAGTTGTTTGGAGAAAATTTCAAATTTCGATGGGACTTAATGCATCTTGTGAAGAAAATTTGTAAACTAAGTGAGCTTTTAGACTTTATTCAGAATCACTCTTCAAATCTGAGATCAGGCCTTGACTATACCAATATGGTTCTTGACAATATCATTGGTTTTAAGAGACCAAAACTCAAATCTGATACTCGCATGGTTAATTACGAATTTGATCAATTTGACAGATTTGTGGAAAATTGTGTGTTTTTTGATCATCCACAAGAGAAAGAAATTAGTGCCAAGTTCTATGTATTGATTTCCTATGTAACAAAGATTATGTTGCAAGTAGTTCAAAAAACCACAGTTAGTGCAGAATTTGTAGAAAATATATTTTATAAAGAAGGAGGGAAAACTGTTATGTTAAGAGTGATGGAAACAATTTCCAAATTAGCTAATGGAGGAAATGCAAATGATGTAGTTTCTGAATTTAAGCACGATACCACAGGGCAGCAAAAGGAACTAACAGCTGAGGATTACATCCTAAATGAAGTTTACAAATACATCAAGAAACGTTCTGATTACTACCAGGTTGCTGAAGTTGCTAGACCATCCAGAACCAGATCTGAAAGTAGTTTTACAAAAGACTCAGTGATAAATTGGCTGACAGAATATATAGAACAGCTGTGGAAAGGAATCACAGAGAGATTAAAGCATTTTGATAAAGATGGATCAACTGCCTGGAGTGAAGCACCAGCTGAAGGGACATTCTCCATTCTTGGTTACATTGTTGAACACAAAGGATCCATTAAGCCATCCCATTTGACTAAGCTGTGCAGAATTGTGAAGGAGGGTCCAGCTCCAGGCACTAGATCTGCTGTAATGATCACACAGAAAGCCATTGATCAGTGGCCAAGCATACATGGCGGTAAATTCACAACAAATGCCTACATGCAAGGTCTAACATCGTCCACTGTTGCTGCTGCAATTAATAAATAAACTTAAGGTGAGTTATAAACTGTACATTATTGTATTATTATGTTTAGCTAAAACAATTTGTAATTGGTATGTCGTCAATTCAAGAGTTTACTATCATTAACCTATCTAGTGGTGTAAGGGAAAAAAAAGTAAATTCAGAGCTGTGCTCCAGTAAATTTTTTCAAATCTGGAGTCATGCGGTAGTATATAATATAGCTACCTTGCACTAGCAGGCCTATTTAATAGTGGCATTGCACATAAAAGGATTGAAGTTACCTGTATCAATTACATTATAAACGCATGTAGCTACAAATATAAATGTTGTTATTAGGTTTATTTTCATTTTTGTGAAGTTAGCACTTCTTACATCTAACATCTTCCAATTAAAAAATGAGACAGTCAGCAATTCTAATTTCTGAGTACCAGTACCTAATTGAGTTATCTGAGTTAAGTTTTTTTTTTTTTTTTTTTAAACATTGGTTTTTGGTTGTTTTTTTTTAAAAACCATGGTTTTTTCAACCCTGTATATATGTAATAGTGCCATGGTTACAGGTTTCCCAGATAAATCCATTATTTCGAACACACGGTACAACAGAAACGGTCGATGCGGAACCTCTAAATGTACTTCGATCGGGCTCAAACTTCATATTTAGGGTTTTCTCATCCAACCAAACAATATGACTAAGGGCCATTCAAAATTTCCAAATTCTAAAAACTGCCCCTATAGAGTGTGGCACCCTAATATATATATATATATATATATATATATATATATATATATATATATATATATATATTATTAGGGTGGTCCTTATTTACATGTCTAATTTTGAGGTTAGGAAAGAGGTGGTTCCCAACCCCTGAAATGGTGGCATATAATGTAAAAACGCTCGGGTAGAAATTTCATTTGAATCAATTAATATTTAGAGGTAGCTCAAGGACTTCAAAGTTTTACTCTAGATATCCCTATGAGACCATGGCATTTGGGTCTCCCCCAACTATATCGTTGGGTATTAGCAGTTCAAGACGGGGGTGTCATGGTTGCCAAACCACTCACTGTTGCCCAATCAAGGTCTCCTTTTTGCTGTCGGGAAAGCTTCGGTGATGGTCAGCCACAACTTGAAGGAGGAACTGCAGTTGTTGTTCATCTTTTGTATGCCTGTGGTTGAAATTTTGTGAGTTACTGCGTGTTCAGCATTATCATTGATAACATTTATGCTAGAAACATCTCTTGTAGCGTCTTGGAATGAGGGAAAGGAATTCCAGTCATTAGGATTTTTCTCCAAGAAATCCTGCAGCAGGTTGAAATAAACAAATAGCTTCTTCGATTGTTTTGAGGCGAAGGCATCCAGGGTCATTGTTGGTAGGGGTGCACTGGATATGAATTTTTCATATCCGGCCGAATACCGGATATGGCCAGATATATATTATTAGTATTATTTTTACACTCATATTGCTATGTTTTGTTTTGCATTGGGGGCAAGCAACCCCCCCCCCCCCCCCATATAAGATAAATAATAATTTAAGTATATTCAGATGTTTAATTGTTTTGTTCTCTTTCAGGTTCTTGTGTTGTATTAAACTATTAAGTATTAATCATGACAAGTTTTGTGTGGTCACTGTATACAATAAATGATATCACTGCAAAGTGTAATATTTGCCAAAAGATTATCAAATGTGGGATGGAGAAAGGTGGCCAAAAGTCTTTTAGCACACCTCCTCTTCATAATCATTTGAAGATTAATCACCCAAAAGAGTATGCTGAAGCCAAAAACGAAAATGACAAAAAAAAGAATAGCTGCGACTGAATCAAAGGAAATAGGCAGAGATAGAATACAGGCTAGACCATCAACTTCTACTGGTAGTGCTCTGAAAGAAAAGAAAATGGACCAAATGAGTAAGCAGATCTCAATAGAGGAAAGCTTTTCATCTAAAAAAATATGGGACATCAATGACTCTAGGTCTGTGATGATTCACTGTAAAATTGGCATGATGATGGCTTTGGACAACCAGCCATTTACTTTAGTTGAAGATGATGGTTTTATTGATTTAATGGCCTACCTCCAACCCAGATATCTCTTACTGAGCAGAAGGTACTTCTCTGATACTATAATTCCTCGTCTTTATAATGAGTTCAAGTCTAAAATTGCTCAGAAGCTGGAAGAAGTAAAGCATGTCAGCTTTTCTTCAGATATATGGACATGCACAACCTCTCAAGAAAGTTTTATATCATTATTGGGTCACTGGATAGGTAAAGATTTTGAAAGATACGATGCTGTGCTACATGCCTCTCATATTTCAGGGTTGCATACTGGCAAGAATATATCTGAAAAGTTTCGCTCTATGTGGGATAGTTGGGATCTTGATGCAAATAAGAGGAATTTATTGGTGAGGGATGGAGCTAATAATATGGCTCTTGGTAGTGACCTGGCTGAAATACCTTCAATACACTGCAGCATTCATTTACTCCAACTGGTTATTAGTGACTCAATTATGGTTCAGAGGAGTGTAATTGATATCCTTGCTAAAGGTCGACGCCTCGCAACTCACTTTAATCATTCTCCTTTGGCCTGTAACAATTTCAAACACATTCAAGTGTATGGAAAACTGATGAGTGGGTAGTTGGGAGGTAACGAAAATGGTTCACTGAGTAGGTAGGTAGTTAATCTAACAATTAATAAATTCCTTTTATGTCAATAACTGGGTGGATGAAACCAATTGGTTGCTCACCAGAGTTATTCTCCACACTAGTATTTATATACTGTGTGGGAGGAGCGTGCTCGGTAATGGAGATACATTACCGCTAAACCAACCAAGGAATAAACCAAGATAACGCTGGTACAAGAAGCCCCGCGAAGAGGAGAACAAAGGGAGAACGAAAACGAAGAACGGGGCGAGAGGACGTACCAGCAAAGTACGCTCTCGAATGAGACAACCGGAGAAGGGAGAGACTGTAATAACTAAAAGTAAGTGACTAATATGAGTTTTAACACCAAACAGTTAAGAACATTAAATTAAGCTGGGTCAAACAAGTTAGGCCTACATTGTGACCTAAGACCCAGCATCAACTCATAGCTTAACAAAGGTGAAGGTAGATTGCCCTAACCTAATCTTGTGAGGAATCCTACTGTGGACCTCAATTTATCTGCCCGCTCTGGACCATTTCCGGAATCTCTAGGCTGACCCCTCTAGGCTAGACTTGATCTACTCTATAGTTAGACTGGAGATATAAGGGGTGGGTTAATTGTGGACCAATTCATACAGAGCATTTTTCGCAAGTGCAGCAAAATCTTGAGCCTCTCCTATTGGTTCAAGATGTCCCAACACGTTGGAACAGTGCATATTTGATGCTGGAAAGATTATATAAATTAAAAATTCCAGTACAACTGTATTTGGCTGATCGTAGTGAATTACCTACCATCACATCCTTCGAGTGGACATTGATACGAAATCTCCTTAAAATATTAAAACCATTCTTCCAACTAACTCAGGAAATGAGTTCGGAAAAATCAACTTTGTCTTCCGTAATCCCAAGCATTTGTATTTTACAAAGATTTCTTTCAAAGATTGGCCATGATGACCAAGGTGTTCAAACGACAAAGAGAGAACTCCTGACTTCTCTTTGAGCGTGTTTCTTGTCAGAGAGTAATGATGGGAAGTCTTTGAACATAATGAAAAACAGGGCTTATGTGACTATGACTGCACTAGATCCGCGGTATAAGTTATCTTTCTTTCAACAAGATCAAAAAGAGTAGGCTAAATCCTGGCTGATTGAAGAAGTCATAGGTATTGAAAATGACGAAGGTGGTAATGATTCAAATGAAAGTGGAAGCGAAAGAAGCTCAAATTCCAGTTCTCCTATGCGAAAGAGGAAAGACGAAGAGGACATTCTTGAAGCGTGTTTTATGGAGATCGCAAAAGGAGAGCAATCTGGGGAAGTAAGTTGCAAGAGAAAAAAGGTTGAAAAAAAGACTGCTCCTGTTCTACTGATTGCAGGGGAGTTAGACCGATATGCATCTGAACCTCTTGTAGATAGGAAACGCTATCCAGTTCAAATTTGGAAGCAGGAGGACCGATTTCCTCTCCTTAAAACTATTGTTTCAAAGCTTCTCTGCACACCCGCATCCTCTGTATTTTCAGAGAGAATGTTTTCTGAATATGGAAACATTTATGAAGCAAGGCGATCCCGAATATTGCCTAAAAGAGGAAAAATGCTTTTGTTTCTGCACCACAATGGAAAAAAGTTCTAAATCACTGTTGTTGAGTTTTTTTTATTCTGAAGACCTCCAGGCTGAATGGCGGCATCTGACTTACACAATACTGCCCTCCATTCAGTGATTTCATTCCAGGCATTTTATATTGTATTCAATGTATTGTTTTACATTTGTCAAGCTTGTAATGTTTTGTATTGTTTTGAAAATAAAGGAAAAAAAGGAGCAAAAAGAATGGAAAGCAAGTGCAGGGGTCTAGCAATATTTTACTCTCTCTAAAAAATTTAACGCCTAGGCGTTTTTATAAAAAGCTCTGATTATATTAATAGAACTAATCGTTAAGGATGGACAGATGTTTTATTTATTCTTGTCATCAGTATTGTGTTGATTTAATATAAAAAGTGTTAGAATAAAAACCCACTCTAATAGACAGAGTTTATTTCCACGACAGTTTCGACGCCCACTGGCATCCTCCTCGGGTGGATACAGAAACACAAATGAAACAAGACAAGAGGGAAAAACAGTTCAGGGATCGACCGTTAAGAAATTCGCACCTAGGTTGGATTCCATTCTCTCGAGACAGGAGGGGCATTTTCATTAAGTACATTCGCACAAATTTTTTAAAACTATCTTCCTGTTCTAAACATACAGATTCTATTATTTTTACATAATTATTACATTTATAATTAAATTTATTACATTTAATATTGCATAATTATTAATTACAGAAATTATAAATTTATTATTACATTGGTTATTACATTGTTGTTTATTATACAGAAATTATAAACCGAAAAACGAATGAAAACAGGCGATTAGGAAATAATCCAGAGACCATTGAGAAATTCGCACCTAGGTTAGATATCGTTCTCCCGAAACCAGAAGGGCATTTTATTACAGGGTCAGCTTATAACTACAAGATGATATTTTTAATTTGTGGAAATGTAGTTATAAGCTGACCCTGTAATAAAATGCCCTTCTGGTTTCGGGAGAACGATATCTAACCTAGGTGCGAATTTCTCAATGGTCTCTGGATTATTTCCTAATCGCCTGTTTTCATTCGTTTTTCGGTTTATAATTTCTGTATAATAAACAACAATGTAATAACCAATGTAATAATAAATTTATAATTTCTGTAATTAATAATTATGCAATATTAAATGTAATAAATTTAATTATAAATGTAATAATTATGTAAAAATAATAGAATCTGTATGTTTAGAACAGGAAGATAGTTTTAAAAAAATTTGTGCGAATGTACTTAATGAAAATGCCCCTCCTGTCTCGAGAGAATGGAATCCAACCTAGGTGCGAATTTCTTAACGGTCGATCCCTGAACTGTTTTTCCCTCTTGTCTTGTTTCATTTGTGTTTCTGTATCCACCCGAGGAGGATGCCAGTGGGCGTCGAAACTGTCGTGGAAATAAACTCTGTCTATTAGAGTGGGTTTTTATTCTCATATTTTGACCTTCACGTAAAAAAGTGAAGTTTTTTGCATTTATAAAAAGTGTTGCTGGACTTGTTTACGGGTGGGCCCTGGAGGACTTTCCATTTTTTTTGTATATAAAATATTATTTGTAATGTGTTATCATATTATGGCAGATTTTCATACAGGTGTTAATTTTCTAATGTCTTGGCCTATATCCGGCATATCTGGCTGGATATGACCCATATCCTGCTGGATACCAGATACTTCGCAATATCCGGCCAAATATCCAGCCAGATATCATATCCAGTGCACCCCTAATTGTTGGCTTGAAAGCTGTTTTGTTGAACTTTTTTCGTGCATCCTCATCTCTTTCTTTGGACTCCATAACCTTGATTATAGCCCACTTCGTAGCCACAGAAACTTCTGGATCAAACAGCGCTAATGCAACCAAGCTCTCAGAGAGATACCACAAGTGGTCACTGAATTTGGCTGTTGTAGCCTTTGTAATCATTGTATGTGGATAACTGGACAGAGCCTTCATCAGATTCAGATCCTCCAGCGGTGCAGCTGCTGGCAATGAGGCACAGAGCCAGGCCCTCATGTAAGTGGTGACGGTGAATACGCAGATATCCCGTAGGCTGCGCTCCTCCTGGGCTATTAATTTAAACTGTTTCCGGAACAGCCATATCTTGAAGGAATACAACACTTTCGATAACCAATGAGCGTGATGCATGGCGCCAGAAGATTAAAAAAAAGAGTGATGAAAGCCGTGGGACTCTACTCAACCCAAGAAAAGAAGAGCTAACTCTAGGAACTCTTTGTAGTCATCCCTTGCATAATCTTGTGACAGCTGGTACAAAGCGAAGTTGATCAGACTGGGATGTTGTTCTCGTAGATGCCTCAACTTCCTGGTCATCAATACCCGATGAAAACTGACTCGTATCCAGTTGAGGCCAGAAATGTTGAAATCTTGTGAACAAGAGGACTTCAGGCCCAGAAGTTGGTCCCATGCAGGCCTGGAGAGCTGCACCGAAAACAAGTTTCATGATGTGATGTGTGCATGGCAAGTAGAGGAGATCTCTTCCAAGTTTTTGTTCTAAGAGGACGCAAGCCCCGGAGTGATGTCCCGTATTTGATGCGGTAGTGTCAAAACTCATTCCAACAACTCTCACTCAATTCCCACTCCTGCAGCTTATCCCGCATGGCCTGTGCTTGGTGTTCTCCAGTACCAGACGGAATTTTGGGGACTCCAAGAAGCTGTTGCACTCCCAGTCCAGACACTAGAACAGAGAGCTGGTCCACACGCTCTTTTCCTGTGAGGCCCACTAGGAGTTCGCCATCCCAGTGAATAATCAAGGGAACATCGTCTGCTACTTTTTTTTTTTTCAAAGTTTCTGCTGTCTTGGCATGATGACGCTCCCGAGCTTGCTTCACTGGTGACCGATTAATGGCCAGTTTTCTCACGTCATCTCCCAGACTGCAGGCAATTTCCGCTATTATAATTGTTGCCTTTCTGTCACTGATTGAAGAACGGTCTAAAGCTGAAGCAAGTGCCGGAGTCAAATGTTATTCACTCCACAGCTTTCTTTTGGAAGAGGCTCACCACCACAGGTTTCTTGTGGTTCATCTTCTGAAGAATGTTCGTTACTGCTACTTGATGACACCAGCGTTCCAATAGAACAGGATGCTTCCGCTTCTTCTTTGGCTTTCCGTAGCTGCATATCTTGAGCTGCTTTTCTGTTTGCAATTTTTTGCTCCGTTTTTGACAGTACGGTATCCACAGGACCCATCATCCCACATCTGCCTGGCTCCTGTTGGGCTAGCAGGAATTGGCGATCCTCTTTGTTTTTGATGATTTGAATATCATTTTCATGAGCGATGTCGAAAAGGTTCTTCATCTGAGATTTGAACTCTTCTTCCTTCCTGATTTGGGTTTCTGAATGGCGGTTCTTGTTTTTTCGAAGCAGCTGCATTCTTTGTTGAACTTCATTATTTTTCCAACAATGTGATCTTTCCATTTTACGGGGACTCGAGCGCGGGCCCAAAACTCCAAAATTTCGTTCATCACAATAGTGGCTGCTTCACGAATTGGTTTATGAAGCGAAAGATGATTGTGGAGGAAGACTGCAAGGACCTCTCCGATAGATGGGAGCTTTTGCCCTGTCAGCTTCTCTGACATTTTGTGTACAAGGTAAAGTGCAGCATTGCTTGATCTCGTGTGTTTTGCCATCATGACAGTACAATTTGCTAAATAAATACAGAAGTCATTTCAATTCACTATTCCTAAAATATTAATCAAATTGCAAAACAAAGTTTAAAGGATGAACGCTTAACCCTATTATCTCAGATAAGCACTGAGCAGATACGCTTGTAAAGTGGCAGCAGCTACAAAATACTCGTATCCACGTAGCAGCAAGAAACTGAACTGTAGTGCATTGCGCTGTATGTCAGGCAGCGCATACATACCACGAGTAATGGGATGCCATCTATCGCCTACAACAAATAGTAGAATTGTGCATATTAATGCTAAATTACAAAGATGCTAAACATTTTTTTATTGAATTTCATGTCATGTTATTGAAAAACATCTACAGTGGAGCCCCGTAGTGATCTGCAAACCTAGTTTTAGTTGTGTAAAAAACTCGATCTGAAGAGGGTTAACCCCTTTACTGGCCAAATATTTTGTAGGGTTAAGTTATGAATGCGTGTATTTGAAAGGTTACAAATTTGTCCTTTTGGGCAGTAAAGGGTTAATACTTCTCATATTTAACCGGCATGCATATGGGGCAATGGCAAATTGGTGCGCAAACTTCTGTTCGTTTGAGCTACCTGTAAAAATTGATATTTTCAAAAAATATTTTATGAGGATTATTTTTGTGATAATTGCTACCATATAAGAGGTTGGGAGCATAATAATTCAGACATTCGAAAATAAGGACCATCCTAATATACATAGTACATGTTGTCTGAGAAGTGGGGTGTAATTCGAAAAATAACCTATTTTAATCAAGCATTTATAATTACTTATTTGTTTTGCTTCACCCGAATTATTTATTCTGTCGAAGGTCAAGCTTCTTGCCCAAAATTAGACCTACCACTTAGTGAAACCCGAACCATGACCCACCACGAGTAGCCAGAAATTAGAAAGTCCTCACTTGAACTTGATCAGCAACCCACCATTCTAACCACTACGCTACCCAGGGTACCCATTTATCTACCAATCATTTTTCTTTTTGTATGGAAGGATGAATAGCTGGTTGAGCTGAGCGCTGCCATCGCCAGGAATCGGACCTGGGACCGGTAGATTCATAGTCAGCAATACTAACCACTAAAATAGGTTATTTCACATAGATAAGTTTATATAAAAAAAAGTTAGCTATTGCATGTAAATATAAAGTTGTTTCACCAGTGTAAAAAATTTTGTTGGTATATAATTTGATGTCGCTTACTTTATTTGCACCTATAATCGCAAAAATGCGTAAATTTTAGATTCAAACAAGGCTATATATACATTCAATGGTCTAAATATCATTAGATGGTATCATTATGGTATATTTTTGGTAGATTTTCTATGTTGTTTTATAATTTTGGTAGATTCTTATATTTTATCAAAGAATTTCTGATTTTTCGTATCTCATAATGTTGGTAAAAATAAAAAACAATTTGTCGATACTAACTGATTTTTATTTCTGTGCATTTCATGTATATATCTGCTTATAGGAAAAAGTTTCATACAAATACATATAATAGCAATATTACAAATATTATGGATAATGTGGGAGGCACATGTCCAAGCATCCCCCCCCCCCCCCCCTGTGCGAGCGCTACTGATGAAAACTCATTCTCACTCATGTTATAAGTTCTACAAATGATAGTTCTTGTTTTTTAAATCTTTGGTCTGGTCATGTGAACGATACTTTAATTCTGACACCAAAACCAATTGTAGGATTCTTATATTTGCAGCTTTGAACTGGCTGAAATACGTGTAGTTGTTTTCCATTATAGGCTTTTGAATTTTCTTCAAGAAAACTTTTAGTAATTCATGTTGGAGATTTTTTGTAACTTTTTAAGTTCTTAAATAGGATCCAGGTGTACTCCATATTTGTTTATTGATACCTATAAAAATGAGTAGAGATTGGAAATATTTTTTCTATTGATATCTGGGTGTAGAATTTCAGAAATGAACGGTGATGGTGCTTTACCAGTTCCAACTGGAACCCCTGATGATGTCATTTCTATATTAGAGGATCTGAAGTTCACTCCCACTGATGACACATTTGGTAAGAACTAGTCTTCACTATCAATGCGTTTGATTAGCATTTACAGAGAAGAAACGAGTAAAAGCCCGCTAGTTATGGATAGTGTATGTTTTTGATTACCCTACAAAACTGCGACAATCTTTAGGATACATAACTCATCGCGACATGAATGTACAGGGCCATTCAAAAAAGACGCAACAGTTTAAATTGCTTATATTTCGTAATATTGTTAACGTACAGGAATAATTTTTGTATTAGTTTACCGCTTAGGCCTAGTAGCCTAAGCCTAAGGCGCTAGGCGAACGACTCTTGTAGCCTTAAATGAATATTTTGACGATCGCGTCATCTCGAATCGCTTCCCTGAACGTTTTGCCTGTGGATGGTCTTGGCCACCATATTCTCCAGATCTCAACCCATGTGATTATTTTTTATGGGGATATCTGAAAGATAATGTTTACAGAAACAATCCCCTCTCAATTAGTGAGCTGCAAGAGGAAATTTCATCTTTTGTCAGCACAATCACTCATGACGTTCTACACACAGTACTTGCCAACTTTCAACGTCGACTGGACTGCAAATGGTTTTGGATGCTGGTGGTTCACACATTGAACATGTGTTTCATTAAATAAAAACTCCCACTTGTACGCTGTAAACTAATACAAAAATCACTCCTGTATGTTAACAATATTATGAAATATAAGCAATTTAAACTGTTGCGTCTTTTTTGAATGGCCCTGTATGTGGCAGGACATTATCAGTGTAGCCATAGCTAGCTTGACTTTTCTTCTTTTTATTGAAAATCACTATGTATTAGAGGTGTGCGTAACGTTTAGCTAAAGTTCGGTGTTCGGCACGTTCAGCCACTTTGGCCAAAATCTTTAAAATGAGCTGAACCTTTATTCGGATTTATTTGACAATGTTCATGTAGAGATATACAGTATTTGTACCTTTTGGCAGTCAGACTGACTTCTTGGATAAAGTCTATATGTTCTCAGTTAAAGTGACTGGTCACTTTTAAAAGTACAGTACAAAGAAATGAAACTGAATCATACTGGGAAATTAAATTTGTGTTTTCGGAAAAAAAAAATTTTAAGCAAAATTAAATTTCATTTTACTGTAGAATCAGCAAATTAATTTCGATTCTTCTGAAAGGATTAATTTGATTTCAGTATCTGAAATTTATTTTTAAAAGATTATATGAATAAAAAAGAATTTTATTCACGAGCTTCAGCTGAAGTGACCATTTCTTGCAGTTGTAAATTACCAGCTTTGTTAAACATTCTTTCATTAAATATAGAGATAATAGGAAGAGGTAGGTATTTAGATGCAGTTAGGTATTGTTAACTGGAAAGGATATAATCTGTGAAATGTGGAAGTGTCGCAGTTTCGTAAGGTAGCCAAGTGTGTGTGTGTGTGAATTTAAATTTTTAGATTAATGTAGGTTAATTTCAAGAGAAGAGTGAAGATGCCAATTTGTGCATGATAATGACCCAAAACACAACCATAATAAGCGGGAGACTGCTTTTGAATAGGTCACAATCACCTTACCCGCGAGCATTTAATGGAGAACGTCCTTCGGTCCTACTGTGATGACTGCATTGTCCCCTTTATTATGATACACTTCTGGTGGCGTGTCCTATTTTTGGGGACTTGCGGCGGCGTTATGAGTATGAGGCTTATCTTCTCTCTCCGGTGCTCGGGGAAGGAGCGTACTATCCTGAAAGTAGAATCTTTTGGTTTCTTGAGAAGGCTGGAATTCACCCACTTGTAATTCTTTTATTTACCCCTATTTATTTATTTGTTCTCGTTTACTCTTCATTCATTTGTTATCCATCTCGTAGTTTTATGCTATTCAAGTTTTCACTTTCATTTTCTCAGTTTGCATATACGGCGTCATTGACCAGAGAGAGATTAACAGTGACAGTCGTAAATCATTGTGTATTCATTCAGAATCTTTGTAAAACATCAAAATTTTTGTTTGGCAGTTTTGGTCCTTGGTGAATTGAATCATTCATTGGTTTTACATTGAATTTTGCAGACGCAACAAAGACCGTTTTTGTTGTCACTTTTATATGGACATAATACGGCAGAGGCAGATATAACCTTTTTTGGCCTTTCTTCGAAATGCAGAATTTTTCGAGTGTATCTTTGTTCGATATAGTTATAATTTTGTAATAATCCTTTTCTACTTTCGGACTTTTCGGCAATTTTCTACTCGGTATTTTCCAATAATTTTAACTTGAAAGATTGTTTCCAAGGAATTCCCATATTCACGGTGTCATTTTTTAATTTAATGGGTTTTTCGACATCTGTAGTACGTGCTGATCTTGTTTTTAATACTTTGCACTTTTCAAAAGTTTCATCACTATATATTTTTAAAAAAATCAAAATCTCTCTCGTTTTTAACGAAGTTATTTATTTTATAATTTGCTTGGAGAACATATTCCAGAGTTTTATTTATTTTGTCGACACAAGTAGTCCAACCAAATGGAGTTCGTCTCCTAATACGTTGCGTTCTTTAGTATTTCCTTTTACTTCCTGAAGTGAGAAATGAAGAACTGCATGGACAGTTCCTATAAAAATGTTGACTATTGTTCTTATATTCAGACGGAAAAGTAATTGGTTTCAGATGTCTCCATTTGTACCATATTTTATCCACTTTACTCGCATATTACCTGTTACTTTGTTGGTCAATAATACATTGATTTCATATCAGTTTTCATCAAACCTTTGCAGTCCTACCTCACTACTCAGAGTTTCAAATATTTCGATTTGACCATTAAAAAACCTTTTATCACTTTTTGCGTATGGTCTTTTGTATTCCCAATTCAGCCGCAATATCAGCATTAACTTTTGCCTTCATTCTGGCATCACCCAATAAAGCATTTTCTTTTATTTTAATAATTACTGTTTTTGTGAAACGATTGAGCCGAAGGTTGAGGTGAACTCTCCGTTACGTTTTATGTCGTCGGCGGCGTAAGGGAGCTTAAAGATCTCTCTCTCTCTCTTTTGTGATATGTGGAAAACCTTTTGTTTTAGTAGAAAATTGTTTCGATATTTCCATGACGGTGCCCATGGATGAGTTTGGAAGGAAAACCATTGCCCAGTAGGAATTTTTAAGGTATTGTAACTCGGTATAGAGATAATAACGAACAAATTTGGTAAAAATGATTAAGGAGAGTGAGGATGAGGCTGCGTTTGTATTTGAGGGGTTCGAAAGTGTCAAATTTCATTCCGAGACCGGTAAACGATGAACTGAAGTCTCAAAATGATTATAACCGTGTCTAATATTAATATCGAAGGAGGACGGAACTGTTGGTTTCAGTTTCGGAGATAAATCTTATATTTGCGTGTTTAGAATTTTAGTAGTTAAGAAAGAGATCAATATGGTATGGAGATCTAAATAGAAAGAAGCAGTCATCAACGTATGTTCAGTAAAAGATAGACTGGTTTGAATATTTTTGGACATTCTTCTAGCAGTTTTTCCTCAAACAAATAGGCGAGGGTAGGGCCAAAGGGTACCCCCAATGAAGATTCAGTTCACTCGTGTGTACTGTTTTTTATTAAAAAAAAAAAATCTTTTGTGACAATTTCTAGAAGAGAGCGCGAGTTGTCATCTTAGGAGGTCAGTACATAGATAGTGTCGTTAAGAGGGATGTTCAGAAAAAGCGATAGTACATCAAAACTCGTTATAAAAATGAAAAGGTTTATTGGCAGACTATAGTCCATATGACAAACATTATTAATACAAAGACAGTTCACACACTAAGGATAAAAATATATACAATTGATTAGGAATAATACAGTAACGTCGGAGTTAAGTGGAGCTACAGCGAGACGTTTTCGTACCAAGAAGTCCATAGCTTAGGCCTCAGAGGATAAATGGCAGGACTCATGGATAGCTTGGATAATCGGGTTGGTTGATTTTTTTAATTCTTTGCATTAGACTGTATTGAGCACGTCTTGTTACCTCCGGGAAGCTCGGGATATTGCGGGTAGCAAACATTTGCGAAGCTGAGCATCTCGGGGGTAATTTATATACGAATCTAAAAGACCTGTTGTACAACAAATTTAGAGTTCTGCCAGAACCTTTTTTATAATTCACAGAGTTGCTGTCCGTATATATTACTGCAGAAAGTACGAAAGTGTGTCTTTAGCTTCACTTGTACAGAACCGAAAGTTCCTTGTAGTCATACTCGATTTAGCACAAAGGCTTAGAGGCTTTGTTATAACAAAAGTCCTCGGTATTATTCATTTTGACTACTTCCTTAACGAAAGAGATAACCTTTAGTAATGTATTCGTTTGCAGGCAGTAAACACACACAACAATGGGATAAAGAATTTTGCTCGATTATAGCACAGAAGTGAGCAACACGGTCGTTTTCATAAACTTTTAACACTCGCAAATATAAGTAATGTTTTAAGTATTTTATATTGTTTACACCTTGTAGTTAATCTTCTACCCCTTTTGATGATGATGATGATATATGTAAATGTCGAAAGTTCTGATTAAATGTTTGTCTTCGGACTTGTTCTGCTCTTTCATATACATATAATTTATGTATATATAATTTATGTATACACACGTATTTGCGTCGATATTCAGGCGTCGCCTGCACGCCATGCCAAATGGTTCTTTATTATATATTACTATTATCCGTGTGTACGTAGTTAATGTCGCATTTTTTAATATATAATTTCAATAATTTTTTTGCCATATGTTGTAAAAACAAAATATTCTGTACGTATAGTTTAAATATATATAAATACATTTTCTTAAGTCAAGTTCGACCTTCAAGCTCCAGCATGTTGGCTTAATAACTACTATATTTTCAGCTTTTATACTTCTAATAAAAATAATCACTATCCTCGGCGTTCTGTATGAAATTTGTCGGTGATGTAGATCGAATAGCGAGAGTTAATGTAATCCTAAAATATGGCAAAGACACTTCCGTTGTTTGATCAGTTTTAACTTTATATTTAAAATAAAATTACTTTTGAAAATCACGTCGCATGACTATGTATAGTGATGAAAATAAATGAAGGCAATGTATAGGTATAAAATTTCAAAGTAGTATTAGCAGGTAAAAAAATATTTCTATACTCTTGGATTATGTAAGACCTACGGTACATAATTAATTTAGAAAGTTTCTCAATAGTTCATAATATCTCAATCTTTAAAAAAGATGGCACTTTTTTTCAGAGCTCTAAGTATAAAAATGTACTTGGAATGTCATTCCTGCTAAATATACAGTATAGTACTTCATAAATACCTTTTTGTATGCGACTGAATATTTTAATAACTCTATTTATCCGTACTTTGTTTTATGCAGATGTTGAAAATAAACAAAAGAAGTCAAGAAAATGGTTGCCCTCCTTCAAGAATATTATAACAGAGTATGAAGAACGAAGAATACAGTTTTTGGAAGGGGGCGAGGGAAAAGCTCAGAATGAACCCGAAAAGTGCCGAAACCTGAATGAAGTTCTTCCACGATTTCTAGGAAGATATTCAGATTTGTCGTCTTCGATCGCGGTTCGTGCTCAGTTCGCACCTTATCAAAGGAAACAAAATAGAGCCTGTAAAGACCTTCGCTCATTTAATGATCCTGTCACCTTTGAAGAGTTTAAGCACCTAAAATCTTTGAAATGACGTTTTCATTCCTTGTTCCTCACGAAACCGAATTCGATATTTTAGAAAGAAGGAATAAGGGGGAGGAAAAAAAATCGAGGAGGAAATCTGATGCAATGACGTCACTGCTATCGTCACTGTTCACTAGCATGAAGGGCAACAACAAAAACAAGTTTGAGCCAAGACTGATACAATATTCAATATTGGGTAATGCCTAATTCCTAAACTCAGTATTTCACATTCAGGAATAGATTCTAAAGAGGTTATCAAGTGACAGTTGCAAAATTTACTGATAATTTATTCAGATTCATAGTATGTGACTTTTTCAGCAGTTAACTGCCTACTTAAAACAAGATAAGTAATCGTTGCACTTGAGGAACAGCAACATACTCAGCACATCCGAGATACTGTAAAATATTTTTGGTGTATGTTAGGTCTGTACTTACTGTGAAATTATTGAAATCATGGACGGTGCTTTCTTTATACAAATTAAATCTCCATGTCTTTAGATTTTTTTTTAATGGATGGTGAAGCAAAGTAAATCGGAATCAATGATGTAGTCGAGACCAGTCTCGAGTCCTACATCAGTGATTCATGATATTGGTGGATTGAGTGGACTATTTTTTCTCATTCGTATTCAATAACACAAATAAATATACATGTATATGATGGTTATAAATTTTGTTTGCAACAACTGAACAAACAAATGCAACGACAAAATTCTTAAATGTTTTATTCACAGTTACTTTGATTCTTGGACGATTTTTCGAAGTAGACATTATTAATTATTTACCACAAACAAAAGGTTAGAATTGTTTCCGATTTCAAAAATGAAATGTAATAATTTACTTGTAGAAATAATAAATATGTAATGGTTAAAAACACACTCATCATTCAAACCAGCAAAAGTACGAAGTCGAAGACGGTATGCGAAAAACTTAGAAAAATATTGAAACAAAATAATACTTAAACATTCATTTACAGTTACATGGAGGCGCTCGTTGAACCGCATCATATTGACCGATATTCTTTAAAAAGCACCTGCTTAGTGTTATAAAAAGGTTTATTGGCAGACTATAGTCCATATGACAAATAATATTAATACAATGACAGGTCACATACTAAGGATAGAAATATATACAATTTATTAGAAATAATACAGTAATGTCGAAGTGGAGCTACAGACAGACGTTTTCGTACAAGAAGTCCATAGCTTAGAGGACAAACTGCAGGACTCGTGGATAGCTTGGATAATCGGGTTGGTTGATTTCTTAAACCTTTATTATAATTCACCCAAAGTTGCTGTCCGTATATATTACTGCAGAAAGTACGAAAGTCTCTCCAGCTTCACTTGTACAGAACTGAAAGTTCCTTATAGTCATATTCGCTTTAATACAAAGGCTTCGATATTTTCTTATATCCGAGTCAAAACTCAAGGAGCTGGTAATAGTTTGACTCAAATACTTTTGTACGTCCTCAGTTACTTCCCCTCTCATTTTAAACCTAATATCAGCTGGCTGATTACAGCTTTTAGGATGAAATTGCATAACCTTAGTGTTTGTAACATTGAAAAGAATATGTTTCTGCGAATACACTTCGCAGGCTTTTAGTAGCCGATCCAAACCTCTAACAGAGGGACTTAAGACCATATTATCGGCATAAACGGAGTTATTTATCCTTGTGTTATCTATACAACAATCCACTGTTGCCTCATTTAGGAAGCAATTAATCCGTCAATATACACATAAACAGCATAGGAGAGAGCAAGG